>QPKB01000004.1:26527366-26953819 GCA_003546025.1 Camphora micrantha | reverse complement strand
ATTGAAGAATGGGCAATGAAGAGGTTATGATGTTAATTAGTACCAAAAAGCTTTAGATGGATAAAAAAATGATCCTAACCTTGATTTTAGATACTCAGACTCACTTTATCATGTTTCACTAAATTTATATGTCAAAATTAATGCCAAATAGAGGTCACTGCAAACTCAAGGTGAGATGGTAAATGAGAAAAACTAAATACAAGAACATTTTGAGGACGCTCATCCTTTCCAATTTTTTTTTATTTTTTTTTTGTTTTTTCACTTTCTCAAAGCCTCCAACCTTTGGATAATGAGAACAAAATTAATTATTTGAATTATAGTGGGGCTAAGAATACATGATAACAAGAATGAATTTGGCCATCTTTGGAATTTTATAGATACGCTTAGATTTAGTGGTCTAGGGCTTAGGGTTTGGATTAAGATTTAGGGGTTTAGGGTTTGGAAATAGAAATTGGAGATTAAGCATTCAGATTTAGGCACAGCGTGATTATGAAGGATTAATCTAAATATGCTTGATAGTTGAAGTTGCAGTAGTCTACACAGTACATAGGAACGGGCAACGAAGAGCTGATTTACAATCGGCTTGAAGGGGTTTCCAAGGAAGAGTGCGCGATGTGTAGCCACAACGTTTTCTTTTCTCCTTTTTTAACTAACAAAGTTTTACATATGTAGGGCAATCTTTAAACATACGTGGAGCAATAAGTTTAACAAATGGGGCATGCTCCAAGACACTATTCAACTCTATGGGGATTTCAATTCCGACCAAGGGCGATTGCCCCAGATTGCTTCGTAAATCTCTCAAACGGCCCTGCCCAAGGTCCCAACTTTATGGTGATTTGTTTTTTTTTAAAAAAAAAAAAAACACACACACACACACATAGGTCCACCCATGAAGCTAAGATGTGCCAAATTTCACATGATCAATGAAGGCCCTTTTGAATTCGGATGAGTTTCAATACCACGTACGAAGGGTTTAGATTGATTCACTTGTGGGGTGCAGTTCATATCTTGAGAATATGAAGACTGTCCTAGAAAATTTCAACATGCATATAATTATGTTTCCACCCATGATCAATCCAATTATCCAAAATCTCCCCATCCCACCTAGAATCCGAGTCCTTGCGATTTAACTATCTGCACCAAAACAAGGGGAAATCTTGGTCTAGGACCCGTGCACCGCATCTAGTGGGCCCACCTCACGATCCATCCAGGTGAACAATAATATAGGGACTCCTCTAGAAGAACACCAATCTAAAGTTTAAGAGCCGTCCGGATGGACTGGACCACTATATTTCGACTATGCGCTCATTTGAACAAGGAAAACTATTGAACCGTTGATCAAGTGCTTAGGATGATGATCTCAATCATCGTCACCGTACACAGGGCTTTAGAGTTTGGAGCCCTTGTTGGGTCCCACAAAGATCGTGCGCAGAAGAGGGGTGTCCTCCCAACACAAAAAAACAAAAGAAGGGTGGGCCTCACTACAGCATCATGGCATCAGTTCTCAATTTGAAAATGCAAAATGCTGCCCTAACTGTGAATACATAATAAATGCAGTCCCGATCTGTCACGTGCTGCTCGCACGTAGCATCCTGCTTAATTTGAATTCTGTTGCCGGCGCCTTTTTCAATCCCATTTGAGAGTCGAGAGGGTTAAAAAACAAGAGAAAAAAAGCCCTCATCATTCTCACTCATTTCTTTCCTCCCTCTCTCTCTCTCTCACTCACTCACAGATCCATCATCCAACGCCTCTATCTCTCTCTTTCCCCAATTGCATTTCTACTTCTTCTTAAACCCTAAAATCTCTCTCTCTCTCTCAATCTCCGACAGATCGAACGCCACTCTTTGTCCCCAACTGATTCTCGATTTCTACCCCAAATCAAGAGATGGATGCAACTGAAAAGGATTTGTCGCAGTGCGTAAGAGTCGCCGTCAATATTAGGCCTTTGATCACTGGCGAGCTCCTCGTGGGATGTACCGATTGCATTACACTCGTTCCTGGAGAACCACAGGTATTCTCTTTCCATCTTGATTCATCTTTCGCTTCCTATTTAGGGCTTTGTTTCTTGAGCTGTTAGTAGTTGATAGCTCATTCATAATAATTCTTTCTTAGATGAACTCGGTTTTTGTATCTTTTTTTTTTTTTGGTAAATGGTTCTGCTTCAATCATGTTTTTGTGGATATGGGTTAATTTGACCTTTGCAGCTGTCTGTGGGTGGGGTTTATTAGTTTTATTTTAATTTCATTCCAAAAGTCATTACGCGGAAATCGAATCTTAGGGTTGCTTTTATTTATTTATTTTTAGTTGGGTTGAGTGTGAAGTGCCCAAATTCCCATTCACAAATGTTCATTTGGAGCTGTGGGTATGCTTTATTTTTGGATGCATTTCTCATTCTAATGATCAATAATTGTTGTTGTAGTAGCAGTAGTAGTTGTGCGGATTTAATGGTTAATCCGATTGGATTCATCTTGGTGCATCCAATTTTCGCATTTCATGGTCAGGGATCGTCATTTTTTGTGGGTTTATAAATCAGATTTGGATTTCTTAATGAGTTGTATTTCAATGGACACAATTTAAATTTGCCCTTATGGAGAGATGGGTGCTTGATATGTGTGCAGGTGCAAATCGGCAGTCATGCTTTTACATTCGATTACGTTTTCGGTGGTGCTGGGTCTCCATCCTCTACAATATTTGATCAGTGTGTGGCCCCATTGGTAGAATCACTGTTCCATGGGTATAATGCAACTGTTCTTGCTTATGGACAGGTGAGGCATCTGATCTAATTAACTTTCTTTAGTGGCCTTTTGGATGTTTGACAACATTATAGTGCCCTGGCTACCTCACCATGGTGGATACGTTTGGTTTTGCCAAGATTTCTCAGTGGTTCTCTAATGATATCAAGCTGATGTGAAAGAAAAGCATCCCCAAATCTTGATTTTTACCTGTTGTAGCTTGGTGGATTTTAACCAGGCATAAGTGCACAACAAAATTCAGTTTTTGCATGGAATTTTATTAGAGCAGTTTTATTTATACATGGTTTTATAGTTCTCATGTGTTTATGGTGTTCTGTTCCTTGATTCTGTCTTGCTGTAGACTGGTTCGGGGAAGACTTATACAATGGGTACCAATTATAATGATGAAGCCAGTAACTCAGGCATTATACCAAAAGTAATGCAAACTATATTCGCGAAAGTAGACGCTATGAAAGACAGTGTGGAATTTCTTATTAGAGTGTCATTTATTGAGGTCAGCTACTGTTTGGATTTGTTCTTCCATATTTTTATAGTTATCATGCTAATTACATGTAGCTACTGTGGGTGTAAAGTGTAATCACTTTTCTTTTTCTTTTTCTTTTTCTTTGGTAATGTTTTATATCCTGGGCAAGGTCCATATCCATTTTATGCCTTATACTTTCATCCATTATTGGTTATAATATGATACATTCATATATCTCCCTAGTAATTGAGTTTTTATCGTAGGGTGTTTATTTGATGGCTCTTGTTGATGAACAGATATTCAAGGAAGAAGTCTTTGATTTACTCGACCAAAATTCATCAATTTCATTGAGAACTGAAGGAGTGTCTCAAGCCAGGCCAACTATACCTGCTAAGGTTCCTATTCAAATTAGAGAGACACCAAATGGCGGGATAACACTTGCCGGCGTCACTGAGGCAGAAGTTAGGTCAAAAGAAGAAATGGCTTCATTTTTAGCTCGAGGTTCTCTGTCTCGTGCCACGGGAAGCACCAATATGAATAGTCAGTCAAGGTTGACAGTTTCATGCAGTTTGAATCTTATAGAATCGTCCTTTCTTATCATTGATTTACATTTTTCAATGATTATCTTAGTAATGATATATTGTACTGCTATAAAACAGGAAGAATGACGTCCTTACAATTTGAAAGTCATCATTTGCATGCCCTAGTGGTTATCTACACTGGCTATTTATCAGGGGGATTAATTTTGTTTCATGTTATCTGCATCTTGGCTCCTTTTTTTGGATCATTATATCTTTTTTATAAACATTTTGCATTTACAGTGCTACTTGACGTATATAAATTTTTTTTCAGTGCCACTTGTCAAATTATGATGATTTTTCAATCAATCATATATAATTTGAATGGTTCATGTACATACTTTTTCTTAGGATGTCTTCAAAATTAGATTTTCTAGTAGCGCTGTTTGCATTCAGCTTGCTCTGAGAATTTTCACAAAGAAAGCTCCAGTCACATCTACCATGATCTTTTTATGATTAATTGGCTGTGTGCTTTTGGTTGCCATATGATATGGCAATGTCATTTCTTGCTCTCTCTCTCTCTCTCGTTCTGTTTTTTTCCATTTTTACTTGTTTTATTTTTGCACTCTCTTTTAGCCAACCCCAGAATGATGGGATAAGTCTCTGCTGAAGATGATGATGATGTTTGTTTTTGCAGTCGATCGCATGCTATCTTTACAATAACCATGGAGCAAAAGAGGAAGACTAATTGTGCAAGTGCTTCTGTAATTTATGATGAGACTGCTGATGATATTTTATGTGCAAAGCTTCATTTAGTAGACCTTGCTGGTTCTGAACGTGCAAAGCGGACTGGAGCAGATGGGTTACGATTCAAAGAAGGTGATCATACATTTTCATTTAGAAAAAATTAATTAATTATCTTTTGGATATGGAATTTTTAATCAAGTATAATTGTGACATGCCAGGCATTCATATTAACAAGGGACTCTTGGCTCTTGGAAATGTGATAAGTGCTTTGGGCGATGAGAAAAAGAGAAAGGAAGGAGGGCATGTTCCATATCGTGACAGCAAGTTAACTCGTCTACTACAGGCATGACAATTGATCCTTTATTGTGCTTTTCTTCTTGCTGTGTGTGTAAATGATCAATGTTTGTGTCATTATCCTAAGGGTGTTCTTTCCTTTTTTTTTTTTATAGTGGTCTGTAAACTTACCTTGAAAATCAGGAAGGGTGCATATTATTGCAGTGAATAAAGGGAAAAAGTTAAAGAATAATTTGTTCCCAACACGAAGCAGACAGGCACATTAAACCTTTAATCATCTGCTTGAAAACTACATTGAACATATATGTAAATGCATATCTTTACTTTGGTGTGAGCTCAGGTCCACCTTGCATCATTCTTCCAGGCTTTCTAGCTTGATTAGAGGCAGCAAGGATTATGACCAAGAGAGTTACCTGGAGAGACTTTTGTTGTTCCACTTTCTTTAACCATGTATTTAAGCACACGAATTCTACCAGCCCAAGTAGATGTAAAGGCATCTTTCAATAAGAGTCTTTTGACTTGAATGTTTGTCTTGTAGCCTTAACCTTTACAATCTGCAACAGGTTTCTCATGCATATGCAGAAATGATCCATATGTTTGTAAAGAAAGTGTTCCTGGGTGGGCCCACCAAATTGTTTGCTAGACAAATTCTCCCCCATCAAAAGTTGCCACAAGAACTCCACAGATTTGTACTCTTGATCATGTCCACATGATTTCCCTACCCATCAATTCACCTTTAGCTATGGTTGTGGTATAAGTTCACAATCAACTAGTCATACTTGAACACTAGAAACAAATTGCTTGGACTTGGCTGAGTAACTCAAAAATTACCAGCTCAGATGATTCTGGCTTTGGAGTGGATAACGGGTTGGGTTGGGTGAAAATTGGTTAGGTTGACTCGGGCTGTCTTCGAGTTTAACCCTAACCTGTTTTAGAACGGGTGGCTTGAACTTAACTCGCATCAAATGAAGTCAACCTGACCGGTCCCACATAACCCGCATCCAATGTGGGTCAACTTGTATAACCCAACCCAATTTGCATAAGCTTGTGGCAACCCAATCCATTTCAGATAGTAAGGCAATATCTGAGTTTGATTGCATGCTAAAAAAGCCCAACACAGGCTCGGTTATTCCATATGAAATAAACTACTCTAAGTACCAAAATATAAAACGACAAAACTGTTTAAGTGAGTTTAGAATAATATCAATGTTGACCCTAACCAACCCATTTAAATGGTTTATGCCAGTTATTTGCATCAGCCATAATCCAGCCCATTTAATTAGGAGTTAGTTTTTCCTGACCCCAACCAACATGTATTTATTGTGTGTCACTGTGGCTTGGATACTGGTTGTGCAGCAGGTGGGCAGTTTTTGCCACCCTAGTCCGTCTGGGTCTTGCCAAACCTCAATCAAACTTTTGCTTTAGTTAATCTACTCTGTCAAACTTTGCCCGAGTTGCTCCACTAAACTATTTAAATGGGTTAGATATGCAGCACTACCCTAACCAACCATTTACAAGGTTTATGCAAGTTATATGGGTCAACCCTAATCCAATCCATTTAAATACAGGTTCAGTTTTCCTGACCTGGACCAATCTGTATTTATTGCATATCATCAGATATGGGTCGGGTCACCAGTTGGGTCATATTTTGCCACCCTACTCTGACCGAGTCTTGCCTAAACATCAATCAAGCTTTGTTTGAGTTGTACTCGGCATCCCTATATGGCACTCTAGAATGTTTAGTTTTTGAACTATGCAATTACAATGATAGATCAGTTAATCTGCATTAGCTAATAAATCTTGTGATAATCAGGCTTCAAAATCTTAACTTTGATCTGTATGACCAAATTAACAACTATTTCATTATTCATACATTGTGCTTAGTGGCTCGTGGTGGTTCACATAGCTTGTAAAAGATTAACATACACCACTCTACCAGCCAACAATATTGTTGTTAGAATCCTACTATTTGTATCCCAAATCCTAAGGAAAATGATTAGTATCTATGCAATGAATCCCATTTACAAGTGAATCTTATGATTTGATACTTGTTTCAATAAATCTTATTATTCAAGGGATTTGACTATGCGAGAATAGCCACAACCAAGTGGTTAATATTAGTAATCTTTTATTTCTTTCTTTCTTTCTTTTTTTTAGCATTTTTGTTTTTTAGAGGTTATTTAGTAGCTAACAAAACCTCCTAATTTTTTTTTTTTGTTTTTTTTTTTTTTTTTTTTTTTTGTTTTGTTTTTTTTTTTGTTTAGTTTTGGTAGGCTTTAGAGATGAATAGGTAACATGCATTTGACTAAAGTGTTCGACTGTACGTATAGGGTTTTGTTTGTATCCAATCCATGAACACTTTTTTAACTTAAGGAAACTTCCTAATTCGTAAGACTAATGATTAGGATTCTATTTTTATTTTATATTTTTAAAGACAACAAAAAGGCACTATAGGAACTTGTTTGTTTTTTTAAGTAAACACTAAACATTGATCTATTAAGATATGTCAATGATGCTCTTCATATGATTGTCGTATCATAATCTTATTTGTCATTGTATTTATGCTGCTATGGATGGAAAACGGATGGATTATAAATAACCATTTTTTAAGTTTTAATTATTTTTTCAATTTTATAAGAAGAATTAGAAAAATCGTACGATTTATGATACAATTAGATTCATCCCCTTGAACAATTTGCAATGCGATTTTGATTTTTTACAACAATGCTCAACAAGATAAAAAACCCTCATCACCATACTTTTATCTTCATACTTCAAAATGTGTTTTATAGGAAACCATTTCGTTAATTGAAATCAAGTATTGGAATGGATGGTGATTGCCTGATTGGTACTACTTACTAGTCTATCTATGCTTAACGAGAGAGAGAGAGAGAGAGAGAGAGAGATTTGTACTGTGAAGATATTTTTTGTATATTATGTTATGTATTTGGCAATTGTGCACAAAATGTTTCTTTCTAGTCTCAAGGAGTTGGATGTTTCTAATGTTAAAAATCACAATGTATAAGTCTGAATATGCAATCTTTCTAAACTTTGGAGATGATGACTTGTTGAGTCCCAACTCCCAAGTGTCAACAATTTACAATTTGATGTGGTGCTGAATGTTGCACATGCAGAATATCCATGGTTGATCCATATCTTTGTCTGATGGCCATCTTTGTATGGAAGAACCTCATAGCCATAGGTCTTCCAGATTTGAATACCATCGCCATCAGTACTTTGACCTTTTTCTATATATTGTTGTATTCTTTTCGTAACCATCTATTTAGGGCACTGATAAAAGGTGCATTTTGTGCAATGAGAGGCTTCAGCGATAGAGAGGAAAATTGTTCTGATTTTCTATTCAGCCACAATTCTGTCATTCGGTGTGATACATTTTCATTGCAGAAAAGGAAAAAAAATGAACTATTTTTTTCAATAGAGAGGATTTCTATTTCCTATGGGAGGGGTAGGAGTGCAGATTCTTCTCTCCCATGGAAACAACAGTCCACAGAGTGTAGAATCCTTCCATTGCACAAACAAATCCTAAATGTTTGGATGATTTCCTGGGATATCTTGCCTCTGATCTGCGCCTCATTGAATCAATGGTCTAGATCATCTAACCATGGAATCCACATATGCAGTATTAGGCGCCTTTGCAAACTGTGCAGTAGCTGAGAACATGATTATCAGGACTTTAGTAAAAAGGCACTTTTTTGAATTATAGAATGTTATTCTAGTAACAGATAGTAGGGTTCAGGAGTTCACAAATTAGCAAAAAGCTTTCTGTTTTGTAGGATTCTCTCGGTGGAAACAGCAGAACTGTCATGATTGGTAAGTTCCTGTAACATGCTTTACTCTTTAGACCTAATTGCTAGAGAAGCAGCCATTTTCTTAATTTATTCATTAGTAGCCTGTGAAATATCACAGTGCTCATTTCAACCCATATTTTTGTTGCAGCTTGTGTTAGTCCTGCCGACACTAATGCTGAGGAAACATTAAATACTCTGAAGTATGCCAATCGTGCTCGCAACATCCAGAACAAGGCAATTGTAAGTTCCCTTCTGTTACATGAAACTGTTTTCCTTTTTATTGTGAAATACTAGAGTCTTAGTGTCTGTCTCTCTGCGTAGATAAATCGCGATCCAATGACAGCCCAGTTGCAAAGAATGCGGGGTCAACTTGAGCAGTTGCAGGCGGAACTGGTTTACTATCGTGGTGAAGGCACTCCTTTTGAGGAGCTCCAGGTACAATATTTTGATAGAGATGCACAGCATGTCAATTGATTCTACAGAAATGAAACTTAAGAAGTCTATAATCTGTGTTATCTAGATTCTCAGGCATAGAGTTTCGGAACTTGAAGCGAGTAATGCTGAGCTACACCAGGAGCTTCATAAGTGTCAAACAACTTGTGATCATTTAGCGCAATGTGCTGTTGATGCTCAGGTTTATTCACTTCGCTCAATACAGTTGATTTAAATGTTCCATTGAAACCTTTTTTTTTTTTTTTGGTAACATTGTACTGTTCTATATATTTATAGGAAGACAAAAATATTAACCTACAATTTAACATATACAAAAAAAAACATCTTTGTCTTATTTCCATTTTTTTAACGGAAAAGGATGACTCTATAATTTATGGTTGTAACTTCTTATTTATTAACACAGATGTTCACAAATTGTTTGTATCTTTTATAAAACCTGCACATACTTGTTAGCTTTAACTTTGTTTTTATCATGGAATTCAATGTTCTACACTTGTGTGTTAAATTCATTCGAGTTAGCCAGTCTAAGATAGGTTGATCATTGTTGTATCGGGTTCCTGATACCCTATACCACTTGACTTCTTTTATGCATTTTTTTATCAGGTTGAAAAAGACAAGTTACTTATGAAAGTGCAATCTGCCCGCAATGGACAACCTTGGGATGAAATTGATAATGCTGAGGAAAAAAAGGTTCGCTAGAAGATATCCTTCTTATCTGTATACTGGAACCTTTAGTCAAAATGAACATTTTCAAATTCTGAATTTCTGAGTACGGTTTACAGGATTTTGATATGGTGAAAAGTTATGTGTCCAAGATTCAAGAGCTAGAAGGGAAGTTGCTGTATTTGCAAAGCTCGAATAATTGTAATCGTAATAGTTTTGTTGACTGCCTTGATTTAGAGGATGACGGTGTCCACTCTAAAGATACATTTCTTCCAGGCCTCCATGATGGTCAATCTGATTGTGATGGTAAAAGATTTGAAATTTCAAGCAAGTTTTTGAAGGCTTCTTATCTTTACATCAATTCATTTATATTTCAGATTGTTAACTTGTTTTCCTTTGAGGATATTTAAGTTCCAAGAACCCTGTATGCATTTAATGTCGGGACCAAATCACTGTCCTTGTTTCTAAAATAAGGTTCCAATGACTATTATTGATATATAGCCAGTAGAATATGTCTCAGAGAAGCTTTTCAAGGGGTGACTAAAAATACGGATACCAAGGATATCTTATAACCGTTGGAGGAAACTAATGCTATATTTTGCCACATTCCAAGAAAACGTAATGAAGACACAAACACTAGAGCAAAATCAAGAGTCAACAGGGAGTGTATTTTGATTGTCCATGGCTCAGTATCCTAATTATTTTTGTGCTGGTGTATTATTTCCACCTTCCATCCTCCTGATGGAGGCTTTAAGTGTGCTTGTTTCTTAGTCTTAGTAATGAAAGTTGGTTCAATTTCAAAAAGAAAAGTTTATATGAGATAAATTCAAATACTTGGATTTCGTGCATGATATACTTGATTTAAAACTTCGGTGAGCTAATAACTCATTTATTTATAGGATATTTGTTGGACTGGTTTTCTAAGTTCGAACTTCAATTCTTGACTGAACTTGCATGCAGGTGTTGAAGAGGTTGAGAAGGAACTCGAGCATTCCTCTGTACAAGATAAATTGGGTAGGGAGCTCCAAGAATTGGACAAACGGCTTGAGCAAAAGGAGGTACAATTGTCTTGCTTTTCATGAAGTTCATATGGACATTTGAGGTGCCCTTGTCCATTGAGTTGCTTCTGATGCCCTTGAATATAAATATTTTAATTGTTGATTAAGTATGCATTCAAATTAAATACATTTATCTCATACAAGTTTGTTCTGCATGATTAGATAACATAGAGTTTCCATCTTACGTTGCCATAAATTAGAAATGGTGCACTACTTTTATTGGATATTTACCATAGTAAATTCTCTTTCTTCTATTAGATGTCTGCTCTACTTCTAAAGAACTCATCTCTAGACTCATTTATTCTCGCATCCAATTTAATAACTCCCATTTGTAATTCCTTTAAGTTCCTTCACTTGAAAGAAAGTTATTATCCTCACTTACCACCATGGTTTTAAAAATTGGCTGAATTTGAGTCGACTCAGACTATATTGTGCACTGATTCTTGAAGTTCTACACCACTTTTTTTTAAAGATCCAAGCATTTGAAGATCTGTTGTCATCCAACTATATCAGTAAGTAACGATTGCAACTTTTATTATTATTTTTTTTCCTGACAAGGGTATCCTATAGTAATTGACCTAACAGGACTAATCCCGAGTGCACATGCATGACTCACACATGCACTAGGTAAATCTGGGTTTCGGGGTGGGGGGGGGGGGGGGGGGGGGAGCAAACCCATGCCTTATGCCAACAAACCAACACCCTGGCGCGTACTGCAACTTAAATTCATTATTAATAGAAGAAACACAACAAATCCTAAAATTCTAGATTCATATAATAATATTTTCCATTTTTTTTTTATATTTCCAAGATTTTCCCTAATTTTTCTTTGGAGGGGGTGGGGGTTGTTTTGGCCCAAGGACAGAATTGGTCCAGCTCAGCTGTCTCGTGTCATTTCGACTCGACTTAGGGGCGAGTTGCCCTGAGTCCGGTTTTTAAAACTACGCTTACAACTATTCTTATTTACACTTAGATACTTGTTCTAAAGCTCCTTTAATTGGTAACACAATTTGGGTCGATTTTAATAGGAAACAACATTGAAATCCAGATTATGTATATAATCAATGCTACTCCCTGGTTGAGAAAATAAGCAAGGATAACTAGAGTTTTAATCCATTGTAGCACTTGTCCCCTCACACAACACCATGAATAGTAGGGGAATATTGGTAGGAAATGACACTTGGTTTTAGCCAAAAGGCCATGAATGGTATTTAATTTTTAACTGGTCCACAGAGGCCAAAAGAGACATGTCCCTCTTCTATTCAAAAACTAAAATCCTCAAAACAAGCAATCAAAATCAAAATTTAAGTCTAGGATCACTACTTACAATCTCATAATGTCCTAATGGAAAGAAACTGAGGATTTTACCAAGTTTCCTTTAAAGAGACCTTCTAGGCAAGAATGTTCATGGTGCCCACATGGCCTCCTTATTGGTGTGGTAGGCCCTACCAGCAGATAGCCCACTGTTGGGTGAACCAGTAATCAATGGCCCAAAACCCAGCTTGGGACTCTTCTTTCCAAGTTGAATTTAAGAAAATTTCAAAATCTGTAAAACGTTAATCTAGCCTCTGTTGCGGTCTAAACTTAGCAAACTGGGTCTGATTGGCTTCTAGAATTAGATGGAACCTTTCACACAAGGTTCAGACCCCATAGGCTCGATCATATGCCTCCATGAATGCTAATGCCTACTCACTCGATCTGCATCATCAACTTATGTATGTAAAGGCAAATTCTATGTTAAGTTTATTCCACTCTTGTAAGGAAGTCAATTTAAAAGATGCTTAAATATATATACTTTTGCATGTTGTAAAATCTTAAGAATTTGTGGTTACATTTTTAATCTTTTAAGTAATCTCAATTACCTGTTAGTTTGCCAGTTTCTTAATGTAAATTATTCTTTTAGCTTCCTTGTTTATGTTGCTACTTCATTTGACTACTTTTGTTCATTAAAGGAGGAAATGAAAAGATTTGCGAAGGTTGATAATACTTCAGTTCTACAACAACATTATGAGAAGAAACTGATGGAGTTGGAGCATGAAAAGAAATCATTATTGGTAATTCTTCTATTTTTACCACTTTTTTTGAGGTTTCAAACAGAACATTTCTTCTTATTTTTATTTGCAATTGACAGAAAGAAATTGATGAGCTCCGATCAAATCTCTCAAATCTTTCCTCCACTAATGATGATGGTGCTCAAAAGTTGAAAGCAGATTACCTTCAAAAGCTGAACGCCCTTGAAGCTCAGGTTTACTAATGTCAGGCTTTACATTTACTACTTTTAGTTACCACTATCTATGCTAGAAATATTTTCTCTTGCTGCAGGTCTCAGAGCTGAAGAGAAAGCAAGAGGCACATTCTCAGCTCCTGAGACAAAAACAGAAAAGTGAAGATGCAGCAAAACGATTGCAGGACGAAATTCAAAGAATAAAGACTCAAAAGGTGTTGCCTCTGCAAGCTAGATGGAACTATGCTAACGAAAGGAACTCTTTTTCCAATTCTCATTGATTTTTATTAATCTGCATCATTTTAGGTTCAATTGCAACATAAGATCAAGCAAGAATCTGAGCAGTTTAGATCATGGAAGGCCTCAAGAGAAAAAGAAGTTCTACAGGTATATAATAAATGCACCTTAAAGAAGGCATACATAAATTTCTTTATGATAGATCGATCAAGTCAAGCTTACGTAATCTTTAAGATTCTTTTAGGGGTCATTTGTTTGTACCCATTTACTTATGTAAATGGGTGGTTGATGTCTGACCATTATTTAGTACAGTCAACCATGAACCCTTATGTAGCACATGTTGTTTTGCACCACTTTGGACATCACATGCATAAATTGCAGTGTGAAAATAATGTGAAAATGGGCGGGTTTCACACCCACAACTTTCACACCTGAGACCTTGGTAAACAGAATCACATGTTATTGTTATTGTGCAGGTGCTACAGTAACCTGATGAGTTCTTGAGCCCTTTTTAAAAACTTTTTTGAATTTTGTGGGTCCCTCAATCAAAATCCAAACCGTTGGATGTCTTTAAAAGGCCATACCTTAAAATCCAAACTGTGTGGGTGCTACAGTAACTTTCTTGAAATTTGAGCCCTTTTTAGCCGTTGATTCATCATAGATTTTGAGATATTTGCAAAAAAAATCCATACCTTATATCTACAGTTTTGGAATTTTTCGGGCCCCATTTTCACGATTGGAACCATTCATCCTCTTCAGAAAGTCGAAAACAGATTTGGACCGAATTTGATACATTGATTCTCCATGGATCTCAAAAAATATGTGAAAGCCATGAAATGTTATATCTACTTATTTTACATATGGTTTTCACATCCCTTGAAACCAGTTAGGTTTTTTTTTTCTAAAATTTTGATTTGAACCATTAATACTCTTTATAATGTCCAAAATGGTTCTGGGTCCAAACTTGGTTCCTTATTCTTCATTGATCTCGAGAAATTTGTGAAAAACCATGGACGGTTGGATGTACCTACTGATTTTACACAAGGTTAGTCGGGTTTTTTTTTTTTTTTTCCATGTGGGCCTCTAACAACCTAAATAGTTGATCATCTTTATAATGTCCGAAACAGCCATGGGATCAGATTTCAGTTCTAAATCCTTGATGGTTTTGTAGATATCTGCAAAAAGGTCCAGATACTAAAATCTGTCATTCTCGACTTCTGTGGGCCCCATTTTCACGATCCAAACCGTTCGTCCTCTATAGAAGGCCAAAAAGAGCTTTTGTGTCTTTCTTCACCCTGGATTTTGAGAAATTTGTGAAAAATGGTGAACCATTGGATTCACCCATGTTCACATGTAATGAGGTGTGAAAATGACAAAAAATGGAATGTGTTTCACATATGACTCATTTGCATATGAAAATGATTCACGTGGTTATCATTTATGCATGCGAACCATTTTCCTATCACATTTGAAATTGCCAAATGACCCCTTGGTGAAAGAAATTTTTTTGGCACAAATCATTGGTGATTCTAACTTTTGTGCTGAGTTGTGTAGCTGCATCTAGGAGAGTATGTGGTAAATCCTCTTAGTTGTTGCTCTGTTTACCTCCCTTCATCCATTCATTTATGGAAACCCTTCTGTCCTTGTGGTCTCTTTGCGAATTTGTAATGTTGATTTATCTATTTTTTTATTGTTTTGGGATTTCTTTTATATTTGTATTCAATATATTTCAGGGTTTGGGCCATACTTTGAAGTTAGGTATACTTTTACTAGTGAAGCTACTTAGGGTCAACAAGTGCTTTTATTTTTCTTTTAGAACCATCATTGCAAGTCACAGTTGTTTTTAATTAAGGTTTTCTCAAACTTGTGTTACAATCAGAAAATGCATCACTTATACCACTTAATATGGATATGATATTACAGCCATTTCTATTCACATTGCCATACACCTAATGTTGCTGGCTTTGATAATACATACAATGATCATCTATGTGAATGCGGTACTAGATTGGTTACATAGATTAATTCCACTCATTTTTATTCCCAAATAAGATAGTGAGGTCTTCATCCCTTTTAAATTGAAGCATCTCAATCGTCTCTTGGCAACATAATCTGGTTTCTGTGAAACCTAGATTTCACTTTGCAAGACACATCTCAAAACAGCATAAAGTTCAGCAACGAGGCTGGAAATCCCTCAATATTGCACTTGCAGATCTCCTTCCTTCCACGTGTAAATCAGCCCCTAAATCAGCAAGTTCGTTTTTTGTTAGAATAGATTTGGATGTAAGGTTATACCTATGTTTTGGTTCTTCCAAACTTTTTAAGATATTGTTTTTGTTAGAAAATAAAATAAAATTGTAATGTGAACTAGAATCACAACATTCACCAATGAGAAATGGTGAATCACACAAAAAAGATGGAGTAGATCTGGCATGAATGTGGTGTAGGTCCAATACACTTCACAACCACTTAGGCTTGAAGCTGAAAAGTGATGCAACCTGGGACTGTTTGAGTCAACTAGAGTGGTGCTCCAACAACCCAAAATTCCAACCAGCAGATAACAGAGGGAAAATCAAGCAACACCCACCGGAAAACAGCCACTTGCCAGTTGCCACTAAGTGTTGATTTTCTAGAACTGTAATCAACTCCAAGGTTCTCTAATGGTAGAAAGTAAGTGAATTGTCATTGAGTCCAGGAAATGCTGGCTGTCCAGCCCTAAACATGATTATGCAGTATGTTCTTATAAGAAAAGAAGCCCTACAATAAATCTTGCTCGTCAGATCTACATATGGTTGTTGTTTTAATCCTTGCCACTTTAACTATTATCAATCATTATCAAATGGCTACATGAATTATGTTTCTCCTTCTAATCTATCCTAAGCCAAATCCTTGGATATGTTACACTCCTTTAGATCTATCCTTGCCGCTTCCTCTTTTCTTACTACTTTCATAACTAATAAAAGAAAATATGATGAAACTGCCCTTAACCTTAAAATTTAAATAGTATAAACTAAATTTAATGAATTACATCATCTCATGTGGTCCATTTGCACTATCTATGCAAGTGCTACCTATTATCAATTGTCAATCTTCGAGATTAGTGGTTGATTTTGCCTCTACTTTCCACCTTTGCACGATACAAGTACAACTACTTTGAGTACTCTTCAGCCATGGAGAACAGGTTAGAATGGACCTAATCCAGATCTTCGTCAAAAAGTTCATTTCAACTTTCAATTACAAGAATAATATTATGAAGTAATCCGATTAAGGATGTCTTTATACTAGTTGTAAATAAGTTCAAATCTAACTCATACCACTAATTTAGTACTTAAAGTGGCCTAGTCATTTTAATCTCAGATTAACATTCTTAATAATTATAATGGAAAAAGTCCGAAACCCCTAAAACCTGTCAATGTAGTTAACCCTATAAAAGAGGGCCATAACTTTCTCAATTTTTGTTATGATTTGTACAAACTTGGCCCCATTTAAAAGGTAATTGATTGACAAACCACAAAATGTGTGGTCCATGGGTAATAGGCTTGCTGTATGCTTGCATCTATGAAACCCTTAATTTAGCTTAACTTTTTTTTTTTTTCTATTCTTGACCTCTAGTTTGCTTTGCGCTTCTAGGATGTTATCTGGGATTATATATGAGAGTTTAATGGATCAAAACAATCTTGTGTTCCTTAAACTCTGAAGTTTGCTTAAGTTGCATTTAATATGAATCACCTTTTGATTATCCTGTTTTTCTGTGGTAGGAGACTCTTCTGTGGGTTATGAATATACAATATAGTATAGTTATTAGAATCCTATAATTCGTATCCCGAATCCCCGATTCGTATCCTGAATCTTAAGGAAAACAATTTGTATCTATGTAATGAATCCCATTTACAAATGAATCTTAGGATTCAGGTGTGAATCCTACAATTCGATACTCGATTAATTGAATCTTATGATTCAAGCGATTCGACTAAGCGAGAATGGCTATAGCCAATAAGCTAATATTAATAATCTTTTGCCTTTTTTATTTCTTTATTCTCTCTTTCTTTTATCGCTTGTATTTTCAACATGTTATTTAGTAGTTAACGAAACCTTGTAAGAATTTTTTACGGCTTTGATAAGGTTTTAAAGATGAATAAAGAACATGCATTTTACTAAAGCATTCGACTGTACGCAGGGTGCTTGTTTATATCTTCTTCTTTTTTAAATCTATATTGGTTTTTTCTTTTCATGAACACTTTCTTAACTTTAAGAGATATCCTACCATGTAAGATTTATGATTTGGATTTTATTTTACTTTTATATTTTGATTTAGAGATAATAAAAAAAAAATTGATACTTTAAACTTATTTAAATATTTACACATCATTTATTTCATATATATATATATATATAATAATATATGTCATGGTGTTCTTGATATGATTCTATGATAGACTTACTTGTTATTATATTTATACTACTATAAATGGAAAAATGAATGGTTATGTTTAATTACTTTTTTTTCTTTTTCTTTTAATTTTTAATTATTTTTCATTTTTATTAGAAAAATAAAAAATCCAACGATTCACGATATGATTCGTGATTCGATTCGATTAATGGGTGTGAACTATTTGCGATACGATTCCGATTTTGAAAACTATGCAATATAGTTTCTTTTAAAACCCATTAGTTGTATTTGCTGCTTAAATCAGCTCTTATCTTGGCTACCCGTTAAACATTGCCCTAATGAGCGTACTTTTATTCGTTTATGTACTTTTCTTTTTTCTTTCTAAAGTACTAAAATCTTTTTTGGAATGTCAATGTTTTCCATTAAAAGCTCAAGAAGGAAGGAAGAAGGAATGAATATGAGATGCATAAGCTATTGGCTTTAAATCAAAGGCAGAAGATGGTGAGTCATGCTTCGTTTTCTTATATCTACAATATTCTTGCTGTCGACCATTTGGGTTTACTCTTTTCATCTTTTATTCTAAGGTTTTGCAACGAAAGACTGAAGAAGCCTCCATGGCCACCAGAAGGCTAAAAGAGTTACTAGAGGCAAAGAAATCTTCTTCTCGCGAGATATCAGGTAAGGAATAAAACCAAGCGTCATCTTGATGAAGTTCTTCTTTATATAGATGCATGTTTATGATATGTAACACAATTTTGGGTTTGTACAGGTGTTGGAAATGCAAATGGTCCAAGTATACAGGTACTGAAGAACTGAACTGGGATAGGATATTTAATAGATTATTATGATAGTACTATTTATATTATATTATATTTTCTTGATGTCCGCTAAGTTCATGCATTTATTTTGTGTTTGAGATACATTCTCTCATTAGCTTGTCTTGTTTTTGGAGAAGGCACTGATGCAGGCAATTGAGCATGAGCTCGAAGTAACGGTTCGGGTACATGAAGTACGTTCTGAGTATGAGCGGCAAATGGAAGTGTAAGGCTGAAATTATATGCTACACCAAGGATCCTTTTTCCTAAAGAATTTTATTTTCTTTATTTACCAGTTGATGCTTGATACTATCATTTTTAGCTCTCATTTTAACATAAAAAAAATGTTAACCATGAAATAGTTACAAAATATTCAATGTACAGAGTTCAAAATACATCAACAACACAACATTAAAGCACTCATAGTTGGCCTGTTATTTGTCTAAATTGACTTGATGCAGAGATAAAAAAAAAAATCACCGTGACGGAGAATATTGGAAGATTGTCCTTGGTTAATGAATTAAATTAGGTAAAACAGAAGTGTTAAGGTGTAGTTTTAAAGAAGAATTAGTTTACTAGCTTTGTTATAAGTATCATCAGATGGTTTTAAGGTTGTATAATCATATGTGTTTGATGTTTATTCTTGCAATTGGCTTTGTTAACTTGTGAGGCTTCTATTTTTGTGCTAGTCTCAAATTTCCATCTTCCTATTTCATGTTACATATGTGTGAAGTTATAGCTTCCGTTGGGAATTTCTCAATCCATGCACTGAAGGCTACTGGCTGAGTAGACATCCCACTTCACTGTACAATTTTCTTAGGACCATGTCTTCCATCTTTTTTCCAGGAGGTCTGCCATGGCCAATGAAGTAGCAAGGCTAAAGAAAGAATCTGAAATGATTAAGCAGAAGAGTATGAGGTAAGATGTTATATTGATCTCTATGCATTCATTTCTCTCGTATGAAAAAAGTGCTTGTTGCAATATTAAAAAAAAAATAAAAATAAATCCTGCTTGTTGCTACTTTAGCTACTATCACTTAAAATAAGAAAGTGGTATTTGTTGCAGTGATGACCCTCAGGCAATGTCTCCTGGTGCAAGAAACTCAAGAATTTTTGCACTTGAAAATATGCTTGCAACTTCATCTAGCACGCTTGTGTCCATGGCATCACAGTTATCAGAAGCAGAGGAGCGTGAGCGTGTCTTTAGTGGCAGGGGGCGCTGGAATCAAGTGCGATCTCTTGCAGAAGCAAAAAACTTAATGAATTTTTTGTTCAACTTATTATCCTCTTCAAGGTACTGAAGTCCTAAGTCTATACTCCATTCTGAAAAGAAGGTTTCAATCTTTATTTCTATTAGCTTCCTGATAAATCTGTGCTTTTCTATTTTGTTTGCAACTTCATAATTCGTGTGGTATTCACAGGGTTGTCAACGAATGCCCAATTTAAAAAAAAGCACAATTTGCTTGTTTGAATTGCTATGGGAAGGGGGGCCATCTCTGGTGGGCCCCATCATGGAATGACTATGCGTATCTTCAATATGATCTTTATTTGGTCATCTCTTCTATCCAACAAAAATGAATTATTACAAAAATTTGTGAACATTTAATATGGGCCCAATTGACTGATTACATCTGATAACCTTAGCACTTGGGGTTTTCCGGTCATCAAGGGGAAACCACATGAATGGTCTGGATCACCTAAGTAGGACACCAAATACAGTTTGTTCGGCTGAGAAAATGCCCGATCAAACATTCTATAACTACTCCTATTCCATGAGATTGGTTTCTTTAGTGAACAGGTGCATTAGTGTGATAGCTTATACTTGTATCATTCATTTGATTGTTAGTTTTTGAGGCATCTAGAGAGACTTTGTTAATTCTACAAATTTTAATTGTATGAGAACTCTGTTATACTGTATGTTCCTGCATTTTGTTCCAGATGTTCTACTCTAAATAATCGTAGGTTGTTCATCCTCTGTAAACATATCACCGGGTCCTTTGACTCATGAATCTTATGGATGGGTGATCTCTGATAGGTAACCTAATATGTCCGAGCAACTACAAAGAATGTTTAAGAAAATAATGCAGCAACACTTTTGGACTAGGAAAAACCTCGATAGATAACATCTATTTGATCTTTGGGGCATCCCATAATAACAGTTGGGTCTACCAGTGCTTTGGATCATTGAGAAGTAGGCTGCACATATATAGAATTGGATGCCTTCAATCTAGCCCAGTGCATGCCTACAATATTGAATCGAGAAGTGGGCTGCAAGCTGTATATTTTCCATTTCAAGCTAGTCCTCTTACTTTTTTGTTCTAACCAGGCCTCCTATTCTCTTTCATGTATCCATGCACTGTGTTGATTTGCTTGAGCACTACAAGAAACTACGAAATATGAACTGGGAATCAAATCTTTAGACAACATAGCTAGAACTTGACTATACATGCATGCATTAGATTGATCTCGAGAATAACAAGAATTAGCTTGAGCAATGGAAAGAAAGCTAAGTGGTGAAAAACTGGAACTCCTTTTACTGTCTAATTATCAGTTTCTTGTCCATGTGTTATCAGGTGCCAGCTACGTGACAAAGAAGTGGATTGCAGAGAGAAAGAGTCGGTAATAAAAGAGCTGAAGGAGAAGATAGTCAGGCTCAGTAATTTGATTAGACAGATGGAAGCACAATTAACAGAAATGCGTCGCCAAGAGAAATCACAGGTAATTTCAACTTATCACAGTGTGTGATTGGTTAATCCCCTTTGCAGTTTCATATATTTTTGCCATTGATCTTATTTGTACCTTACAAATTCCCAGAGAAAATCAATTACTGTTTCCCTATGGTAGTTTTTATTTCAATTTCCATACTTCCATGTAGTCCATGCTAATTAAACTGTTCCTTTGAATTACATTTGAAGATTGTGACAACATGGTCTGTAATAAGTAATAGATACATTTCTTCTTCACAATTAAGAAGCTGGAGTTTCTCTTAATGCATGCTGTAATACTGTAGTATTTGTTCATCATTTTCATGCAGCTGTATTATTTATTCTACTCTCTATGAATGCTTCTTAATAAAAGCCAATTACAAGTGTCAAACTGGCCAGTCTAATGATTTTATATTGGAACTTTGAACAGAGATTTGCCACTGAGAATGGTCTTAATGCTGTCATTTCTGGGGCTCAGACATCAAATATTGGTGATGGAAGGCACTATTATGATTTGCGCAAGGTATTTTTATCTATATTACAAGTTCTTTTTTTTCTTTTTTTTTAAATAAACGTTTTTGGCTCCTGTGCCATAGAAAATATTTTTTTTTTAATTGTTACCAATAAAAAAAAGAGAGTGATTGTTGCCTTTTGGCTGCTTGCCTATTTCAATCTATGTCTGCAAAGTTTTTATGTACCTCTGATAGTCAATGTTTTATAAATTTGATTGAAACTCTTGGTTTTGTATTTACTTGGTTGCTTTGAGGACTAAGTTATATTTTGCTCAGAGTTAGACAGTTTGAGGTTATAAATGTTTGTTTCCTATTATCTCACTATTTTTCACCGCATTAGGGACCACGAAGCTCCTATGCTTTCAATTTTGGTGGAATTAACATGGACTCCCTGGAAGACATGGACATATCAGATTCTGACCAATCTGATCTATCTGATGCGGATTGGGAAGAAAACGAACAAGGGAAGGCAGGCGATAATTCATTTGAAGCCAGAAAACGACTAAGAAGGAAAAGAAGGTCCAAGACAGATGCTCATCCGACAGCAACATCAGCATCGGAGGATGCTGCAAAACATGAAATTTTGAATTCAGAGAACATTGGCGAGGAAGAAGCTCATAAGAATGAAATGCCTACATCAGCACTATGTTGCACCTGTGGTCGGAAATCTTCATGCAAAACTAATAAGTGCGAGTGTCGTGCTGCTGGTGGAATTTGTGGGGAATCTTGTGCCTGTGCACACACCAAATGTGCCAACAGAGAAAATGGTGTAATCCAGAAAACAGAAGAATCACTGCTGTCAGAGATGACTGAAAATGGTGGTAACGATATTTTCCATGATGCAGCTTCCATTGATGACATTGAGAAGAACAAAGCACTTGCTTCGCATGGTGCTAGACTGCTTCAAAGTGCACTGAAGGAGAAGCCTGTCGAGGTGAATGGTGATGATGCAATGCAGAGAAAACCCCTATCTGATATTGGAAATACAAGGGTATGTCTTCCTTTATTTATTTGTGGAACTTGCCACCTTTAGTTATTTGATTTTCCCTATATGTTATATATATCCATGTAGAATTTCCCCAATGTGCCTACGCCTCTGTTTAAACTCAGATGATACGAGTCGTAAGATTTGTGATATGCTGATATAATAATCAGTACATTCAAATATTCAATCTTCAATCACTGTGACCCACACGCAGCTATTTGAGTGAGTTTCCTTGGCATATGGAGGTCGCTAACCAACAGGCTTGTGTGGGTCCACTCTATTTATGTTCAATTATATGAGAGGAACCCCACCAGGGAATAACTGTTTCAGTTATCCCTGTCCAGAATCAGAGAGTACTACCTGAGCACCTACAGAAGTGAGCATTCATTGTACACATGCAGCACCTGATGAGTGCACTTATTTTGGGAATGGCGTGCATGTAACGTGTTTCACCTGCTGCATTGCTTTTATGTGCCATGCATCACATGGGTGATGTAGGCTTTGGAAAACATCATGTTGCATTTATGTCACTTTCACTATTAATACAATCTTCTTATGTTTGGCTAACTGAAATTTCTGCACCTAGAATCCAACACATTGCAATGGTAAACTGAGATATAAAATTTATGCAGCTCAAGTCAAATGCACTGAAGCAGAGCCGGAGGAAAAAATGGAAAAAATCAATAATTCAGCTTGTTCCAACTGCACCAACTTCAGCTCAGCCCGAAAACAACGATGTTCCAGCACCTGCAGACATTGTAGCCGTGCCTGATATTCCTTTGAAATTACCAAGGGCAATGAACACAACAACCATAAGTAGCAATCTCTTGAGAGAAAGGAACGCCAACCCCACAGGTGAAAACATTGGCGACAAGGAGATCAACACTAATGCTCCAAGAAGTCCTACTCGACGAATAAGAGAAACTGTCGAGAAAGAGAACAAATGGCACTGATTAATTGGTTCATCCCTCATCAGTGAACATGGACTGTTGTTGCTGACAGGGATATGGCTATTTCTAACAGCACAATTGTTTGTTGTCTCATCTTCTGTGGCACTGAGTTGCCACCATGTATTAGATTTTCAGTAATGCTTCTACCACCACATTATGCGTGCAGAGGCAAGAGTGTATTGATCAATTTATTTTCTTCAAGTTTGCTCTGTGATGGTTGCAACATCCACACTCCACATAACTTCACAGGGTGTCTTTCTAAATGTGTATGATGACCGATGTTTCTAGTGTTAAATGTCCACTTATATCCTATGGAAGTTGAATATGTACATTTCTGAAGTGGTAGATGATTTGGTTCACATGGGCGTATGAGCACTGAATTTGATAAAAATCGTTAAAATCCACACATTTAGGGGCTGTTTTAAATAGTAAAAAGTGAATAACAGGCTCTGTTTCCGAAATCTTTTTTTGGGCTAAATCACAGCCGCCATCTTGGGCCTTTGATTAGTGTATTTAAAGCTGGCCCAAATCAAGTTGGGTCCAAAACCCTTTGGGTCACCCTGGGGTGAGCTACAACATAGCTGGGCCCGCTTTCTCGAAAAGGTGTTCATGTGGGTCCCATAGGCAGAGACGTCCAGACCAGCCAGTGAAGTTGTATGGAAAGTTTTGACTTTTTCCCTCCAGGATGGTTGTCTAATAGCATCCATTTAGTATCTTTAGCTAGGAAATAATAAAGCTTTGTGATGAGTTGGATTGGTTGTACTTGGGTCTTGGGGCTTCGGCTTTCTTTTAAAAAGCATGTGTTAGACGATGCACAGCTGACACTACATGGTGATGGTACGGTGCTTGTGTTGTGCATACATTTTCACATTCAAATATGACTCGACTTAAACAATTTTCTTACCTGTATAAGTGGGTGCACACAGTCTGAAAAGGAAACATGACAATTGACCGTGCATATAAGGACAAATGAATGTCGTTGTGCCTATTAAAAAGGGGCATTCATTTGGAGTGATTCGAATTATAAATTTAGGATTTTCACCCTTGCAATGTGTGGGTAATCCAATAAGCTGTCCCTCACCTCTTTCGTCTTTTTTAGTCACGGGGGCTGATCTTGAGTCTATTTAATTTTTCCACACACAGTATCAAATGAATAGGCGGAAGTCTAAATTCAACACTCAACCAACTTTTCTTCACCATTGGATTCAAATCAAATAAAAATGATGTTTTTAGAACCACCAAATTTAAGGGTCATGGATGAAACGATAAAAGATGACTTTTGGTTGCATGCACACATGTCAATTAATAGGTGTTTCTGATGCCCAAGTTGCACACCAAGGTTGGGGTTCACTTGGTGTCCATCCGAGCGGGCAAGAAAATCTTCCTTATTTGCATGGCCCCGCCAATTTAGTATTTATTAAATGGATCATACATCGTTAAACTTGTGGACCCTTATATAATAATCAATCAAAGCGGAATTTTTTATTATTTTTTTGGTTTCCAATGTACGTATATAAGAAAGCTCATAGACCCAAAATTTTGCCTGGTTGCATTTTACTTACCATTCACCATTCCATTTTATCAAGTAGAAAAGTTGCAATCATCAAAAGTCTCTTTCTTCCTTGGGCAGAGGCGGAGAGCGTATGTTAACGCAGTTACCAACTCATGCGCAGTGTGCGTTAAGCAGTTGGATATAACAACATCTCTCTCTCTCTCTCTGCTTTTCATGGCTTCTTTTACATATTTCTCTTCTTCAACCTATCACACCAGCCAAAACCCTAGAAAACTCCTCCGCAGAAACCCTAGATTTCGCTCCTCTTTTTCTTCTACTTCTTATTCTTCTTCCCTATCTTCACCTACAAACAAAACATTTCCTTTAACTTGTAGAGGTCCAAACACCGTCATCATCCGCTGCCAGAGCAGACCGGATTCTAAGTCTTCTGATGGTGATTTCATCCGCCCAAGATGGGATTCTCTGCTCCATGACGCATTGGAGAACGCCTTGAAACGGTGGAAAGACTATGTGGCTTGGAATCGGATTCCGCTGAATGCCGTCGTCGATGAGGCGGCGGCAGCAGAGATGGGGAAGGAGGAGGAGGAGGAGGGTGGAGATTGGGATTGGGATCGGTGGAGTCGGCATTTTAAAGAGGTTGAAGAACAGGAGAGGATTTTATCGATTCTGAAGGTAATTGGGTTTTCTCTCTCTCTCGTGCTTTTGAGGAGATGGGTGTGGAACCCTGTTGGGTCATGCTTAGTTTTAAATACTTGGTTGTGTTGTGTTTACTGATTGGATGTCATGCTTTATTTCTTAATGTGAGAAGTGCCAATATTTAACTATGAATATTTTGTTGTGTTTGATCTGTCTCAACTTGTAGAGGGGTTGGATATCATGGGTTATTTTGTCTTGCACTATGATGCAAATTGCGATATTGATTTTGAAGACAGGAGCTGTTTTAACTTTTTAATATTTGGGTGTGTTAGTAAATTTCCAACCACGCTAGTTACCTGAGATAGAATCTTGTGATGCTACAAATTACTATTGGCCTGCAATTCTTGATGGTGGTAGAATTCTACAAAATTTAGATAAACCCCGAACCACATTATCTTTCTCCCCCCTCCCCTTCGTTTCAATGGTCAGAATAATTATCAAGAGATGTTTGTTTGCCTTGACATGTGTCCAATGCCTTACAGAACCATATCATATTTGGTGTTTGGTATTAGACATTGTGCACGGTGATTTTTGCTGTTAGGCCTTTTTTAAATAATGACGCTGAATGGGGAAAGGTGCCAAAGACAGGGTCATAGACAAATGAGAGCAAAGTAACACCTCCAAACATCTTTTGTTTTTATCTTTTCTGGATCACTACTGGGAAATTTCATTAAAGGGAAGGAAAGTACTCCATTTTTTAGTTTAGGGTATCTTTTCTTTACTTTAGAGTATAAAGCTATAGGTGACTTAGGCTCTACCTCTCTAGGCCTATATGTGCCTCACGTATGGCTAAGGTGGGCTCACAAACAAAAGTGTGCGCCTGCATGTCCAGATGCAATAGGTGCCCAGGCAACTAGTGTTTCCGAATTTTTTTTTTTTTTTCGGTAGAGAGTGTTTTGTGAATTGTGAAGCCATAGCTAAATAAGGAAGAGTGGTGACTGGTGTGTACATTTGTTTTGTGTAGATTTCTCTTCCTTTGGGTGGGTTCTAGTTGAATGTTGACGTGGACTGGGGCTAGCTTGGGCCTGTGGGTGTTGGTGGGTCTCTCGTCAATGAGTTTCGGAGATCACTCATTCATTTTCTCTAGCTCGGTTGGTGTCCAAGATTCTAACAAAGCGGAGTGGTGGGCAATTGGGGAAGTATGCTCAGATTCTTGAGATCCTCCTTTTTTGGCCCCTTGGCAATGGAAAGTTGCCTTTTTATGGGTTGCCAAGGGGAGGGCACCCTGAGATATTTCAATTTATTATTAATGAGATCAAGAATCACCAATCCAAAAAGAAGAAAAAGAGATAGGCTATGATGCCCATATACGGATATGGGTATGAACACGGATACGGGGATACGACTCTGTACTTTTGAAAATCCAAGACATGGATATGGATATTGATGTTCTAATCTTTTCTGGATCAAGAGCAGTGTTGAGAAATTCGTTTTGGACGCCGATTCGGTTTGGCCTCCAAATTGAAATATTTCGGCCTATTCGGGATTTCGGCGAAACGTTTCAGATTTATGTTTCGGCAAAATATAAAAATTAAAAATAATATAATACATATAGAAAAAAATATAATATTAATATCAAAATTTAAAAATTTGGTTTCATACGTACAACTACTATATAAATTCAACAGCAATACCAAATAAATTCAACATTACATGTGCACAAGTGTGAAGAAATAAGTTCACAATTAACCAGAGGCCCAACTGTTCTTTTAGGGGCACTTCAGAAATTTTAGAATTTACATATTACCGGATTAGTCAATGAATAAATGGTTTGGATATTATGTGGGACACAGTTGATGGAATTATCAACAATGAACTACATAAAAAAGAAGAAGAAGCCCAGCAGCCCTCCACAAACTTTGAAAAAAATAAAATAAAAAGGCAGCCCATCCCAACATCCCAACTTTGCATCCAAATGCATTGGCCAAAGAATCAATCTGACTATCTTCCATCCGAACACCAACCAACTCATATTTATCATTATTAATCTTCAAATCCGATAATATCTCGAACCATTTCAAGATAATTTTCAACGTTTCCACCTATGTCAAAGAAGTCTCACGAAAAAATGACAGTTTCATTCGCAAATTGTAAATGATTACCTCATAGAAATTGTTATCAATGGCAAACCTAGTGCTTAACCTCAATTGTTTGGCTCTCTCCTTAAAGGCATTCAATGCTTTTGCCATTGTAACAAAAAAGCATAGGTGATAAGGGGTCTCCTTGCCAAAGACCTTTGGAACTCTTATAGTAGCCTTTTGGCGAACCATTCACCAAATCCGAAAAGGGAGTTGAAGAAACATAGCTATGAATCCATTATTGTCATTTCTTCCCAAACCCCATTCTAGCTGTGTTGAAGGAACCCCAATCCATCATGTCATATGCCTTTTCAAAGTCCAGCTTGCAAACAAATCTAGTTTATTGTTGCCAATTCATTGAATCTATACACTTAAAAGGCTATAAGCACACTGTCAAGATTTTGACCTGTCTACAAAAGCACCTTGAATTTTAGAAATCATCTCCGAAAGCACCTTCCTTAGACGATTAGCTAAGACTTTAGCTAAAATCTTGTAAATGCACCCAATCAAGCTTATGGGCTACAATCCTTGATTGAGATAGCACCATCCTTTTTAGGAATCAATGCAATGAAAGAAGCGCCCAATTCTCCTACTAGCACAGTATCATACCATTTTCATTGAATTCATTAAAGAAGATTTGGAGCTTCTAAAAAACTCCGAAATGTTGAAAAAGACTATAGGATACCTGTCCAGCCTGGAGCATGATCACCATATCTCCTCTTTAGTAAACCGAAGTTCTAGATAAGATTCTCTGATGTGAAAAAGCTGTTTGAAGGGAATCCAAACTATAACTTATTTTCACCTGTGTTTAACTGCTGAAACAAGCGAAAAATTTCTTTCTTATCTTTTCTGTTCTCCCACACTCTTCCTCTAGCAGCGATAGCATTTATCCGATTAACACGTCGTCAGGCACTAGCATTTGTATGGAAAATTTTTCTGTTGCGATCCCATCCTCCAACCATTTATATATTGAGTGTTGCTTACAACTGAGCTCTTCCTGAAAAATCAATATACGAAATTGCTCCTGAAGAGACTGTATACTTTCCCAATCTTCCGCCTCTAGCGTCCTAGCTTCTTTCCCATTGATGCTCTGAATATCTGGTAAGAACTGATTTTTCCTCTTTGATAAAATTGCTTAAATTTCCTTTCTCCGAGCTAGCATTTTCTTTTTGAGAAATTCTAATATCTGAGCCAATAGGTAGCCCATCCATCCCTTAATAGATTTAGCAGCCCACCATTCTTTAATGCAACATGTGAAAATTTAGATGGTAACAACATGAGAAATTTGTTTCTTACTGCAGTAGGTGGTTTTAGCTGTGATGGTGTGACCTTGATTTGGAGAATTGTCTTTGTCCCAGGTTGGAGTTTAATCTGGAAATAGAATGGAATTTCTGGCCATGTGGTGGGGTTTGCGTGAGGCTGAGAACTTGGACCTTAATCTTATCATGGTTGAAGGGGACTCATCCTATGCAATTCATTGGTTTAGGTAATTGTGGTGCTCCTTGGAAGCTAGCCTATGTCATTGATGAGATGAGGGATCTATTGTGAGGTTGATCTTTCTGTTTATGTGCATTGTTGCACAAATGAGGAAGCACATACTTTGACAAAACAAGGTGTTAGGTGGATGCAATGGTCTTCGACAATGTAGCTCGTCTCCTTGTTTGAGGAGGCCCTTCACTTTTGTTCCTTTGGGCTCCTTGGTTGAATTTTTGTTCAGGGTGTAGTTTAGTGCTTGGTTTTTAGTTCAAGTTACCACCTTGCTCCCTATTGACGAGATTGTCCTCTTATAGTGTATGGTTTTCTCCCCTTAATACATACAAATTGTTACTATCACATATATATTGTGATGAATCTTTAGAAGTGCACCTATTAAAATTAGGTGTGTGCCTCACCTTGCACCTTGGGCTCAAACTGACCTTGATACATTGGGCGTGCTTTGGTCTTATCACTTCTGTTAGTATATTAGTTGTAACTGATATGCTCATATATTTCACAATTGAAGTTGTGAGTTGGTGCGTAGGGTTTGGCAACCCATCCCCAACATGAATTCTGAACGGGTATTGATTTTCTGACTTTAGCCCATAGCTGTCAATTTTGTTTTGGACTCTTTCAGTTTGGCTTTAAACTGAAATGTTTCAACCAATTCAGAATTTCGTTGATACAGTTCAGAGTTCAATTTTTGAAAGATATAAATAAATATATTTATACACATATATGTAGAAGAATATGAAAAATATTAAATTTAAAAATAACATAAATTGTATACATTTAATTTATTCTACTAAATCTATAATGCAATATGATATTTCTATGTGCCAATTGAATAATTTATAAGCTGTATATGTGCAAATCTTAAATTAGACATGCATTTTCAAATCATCATCATCGTCATCACCAAAGTCTTGTCCCAACTATATTTGGGTTAGCTACATGAATTTTGTTTCTTGATTCCAATCAATTCTGCTGAAATAGTGAAATCTTTACATATGTAGTTTGGTTTGGCAGTGGTCCAAACTGAAAATCGTTAGATCATTTTGGCTGTACCGACACGGAAATGACAATTGTGCTCGAGCCTGACATGAACCTTGAAAAACTCAAGTACTCAACCAAGTTTGGGTTTTGCTCGCCCCAAGTTGCACCAATGAAACTTCATCATAATGAAGAGTTCTCCTGTTCCTTTTGGCCCTGCTTTACCTCTCACTGCACCATCAATGCTAAACTTGAAAATTTGTGGGAGACAATCATTGATGCAGGGTAGACCTGCGGGTCCAAACATGGCGCCAAGACAATATAGGATTTTTATTATTTCCCTAATTATTTGTTATTAGATTTTTTATTTTGTTTAATGGATTGTAATTAGGATAGTTTCCTATTTCTTTAGTTTCCTAGTTTGATTAGGAGACTTAGCCCCTAAGTTTTTTTAAAAAAAAAAAAAAATCTATATGACGTTGTAGAGATGAGAATTCTCAGAGTTGATTAATGATATTTGAGTGGATTTGTTCCCTTTGAGGTGCGTCCTCATCAATAGTCTCTGTAGAGATGTGTGATAGTGTCTGCGGATACATGCTTCGGCACTTTATCGTGCTTTGGCTCTTTATTGTGCTTCACCACTTGTGACGCAAGACCTAACCCTAGGGCTTGTATCAATCATCTTGTTATACTTTATTTTTCTTTCTACACCCAAAGTTGAAGTTTCCATCACCCACTTTGTCATTGATTGGTGCATCTTAAACCTGATCTTTTCTATAACCTACTTGGCACTTGCCACCCTCCCTTTTGACTTCTTCAATGATATCAACACAAACTTTTTTCTAGATGTAAAATTCCAAAATTTTTTCCTATATGGTACACAAAATTGCAGCTGGAAATGCTTTCTACATGACCTGTCCCTCTTATCTGACATGAACCTTCTCTCCAACAAAAGAAAGTTACATTAAAGATCCAGCAAAGACCAACGCAAACAATACAATAAAATGGTTTTAACAACTTTATGTGCAATACAAAAACAAATGATTTACCCTATTCTGACTCTTATTTGCATAAGTTGGCCTCGCAGTCTGGGAATCTTCCTAATCCATCGTCTTCTACGTTATCCATACACTTCAAAACCCGTCTGCCTTTATCTGATACTCAATTTATATACTTACAATGATTGGTCTTCTTAAAGAGACAGTAATACTACAAATGGTTCACATGATCTTATGCTTGTTTATATCGCTCTTGTTCATGAAGTATTTTCTTATCATGTCTTTTTAGGAAGAGTATCGAATTTTTGATCTTCAGGATCAGTTAGGTAGTTGTTATTGAAGCAAGTCCTTAACAATCTAACCGCTAGTCACATTTACTTTGTCTCATTAGTTGCAATTATGTGATGCTGTACAACGGGAGGACTATGAAGATGCTGCTAAGCTCAAAGTTGCGGTTGCTACTTCTGCAAGACACGACACTGTGGGGAGAGCGATTTCTCATCTAAAGTAAGAAGTGTCTTACTTCAATTTGACTTTTTTCTTTTAATATTTCAGGTGTACATAGAATTAAAAATTTGTTGCTGCTGCAGCGAGCTGTTGAAGAAGAACGTTATGAAGATGCAGCTTTTATACGGGATCATGCTGGTGCTGGATTTGTGAGTTAACCTGAGACATGTTCTTTGCAGTTATGTTAGATATTTTTAAGTATCTCTGGGTTTACGCCTTAAGTTGATCTGTATCTACCAGCCGATTGTTTGAAAACTGTCAACTAATGAATCTGTTTAGGAGTTTTTACTTGTACCAATGCCAGAACTTTGTTAGAGTTACTAACACCTACTGTCGTAGACTCAGATATGGTCTTCATGCTAGACTTTTCATACATGCAATGAGATGTTGAACCTGAGCAGCTCTATCTGTAAGAACATGGTTCCTCTAATTGTATTCTTCTTTGAATCAATAATGTGGCTCTTTGCTAGGAAGTTTCTCTGGATGTTGGTCCCTAATGATTAAAGTATCAGAAATAGATGTGTACCAATTTCTTAGTGTCTGCATCATTGCTTCATGATGTTCACATTCTGCATCAGCCCATCTGGTTGCGACTTTTGGCTTGTGTCCCCCATTTGTTTTCACTTGATAATTTGATCTCTCCAATTAAATTGAGGATTTTCATAAGAATTGGGGACCTTGTGTGGGTTATTATTATTACTTTTAGTCTCTTAAGTTTTTTTTTTTTTACTCTTTCATAGGTGTGTGGTTAATCTTGAGTTTTGAACTCTTTATGGAAATGTAAATAGCTTCATTAGGTACCAAAAACTGTGATAAGTGCTCAAATGGAAAGCCTTAGGACAACCTTATGGAGCCAATCAGGTGATAAGTAAGACTGCGACAGTGCATAATTGGCATCTAGCTGATTCTAGCACCAGGATCTCTAAGCTGCTCAGATGGCACAACAATGGACACCATTGTAGGTGGATAATGCTCATGGCCAGAATTTTTAATGAGAAGCTTCATCTTCTAGTTTGCGTAGTCGACTCGGCCGAGTCCCAATTTCAAATAAAATGTTCAGAGGGCCGAGTCCTATGGTCACATGGCCGAGTCAGCCGAGTCCCATGATTTCGAGTCCGAGTCCCATAGGACCGACTCGGTATGTGCCAAGCGTGAGTCGACTTGGACTAGGCCGATTTTTTAAACCATGCTCTCTTGATCTCTTTTTTCTTATTTTGTTCTCTCTTTCTTCCTCTTCACCTCGATTCACCAACAACACCACTCTCTCTCTCTCTCTATATATACAAATAAGAGATAGTGATGATGAGATTTCTACATTTGAAAAAAAAAAGCTATGGGAAAACTGCCTTCTTGCAAATGGATTTGATGAATCAAATCCTTGATTTGTACTTTTCTTCTTGAATTGACTCCTACTTTTGGAATCGACTTTCAGACATGTAGTGAATATCTTTTTCTCCACCTTATCTATTATTTTCATATGATAGTGATTATTACTTCTTTGGAGTTCTCTAGAGTTTCTTTATTGTTCTTGTAGTGTGGTTGTTAATTTGATTTCCATCCCATTCATTTGAATAAAAAAAATAATTTGTTGAGGAATTAGCTGTTGTAGTTAAAAAGCTTATGCAGGAATTGAGTGTTATTAGTAGGATGTGAGTTCTTTATACTTAATTTTCGAGAAAGATAAAAATCATGTCCTTTAAACCGTGCCATAAGTGGAGATTATTGGTAGTTGGCGTTGATTTTGACTTCTTCAATTGACCATCATCCGCCCCACTCAAATGAAAATCCTGGGTCTGCCACTGCTCAAGGGTGTCTTTTAAACATAGGGGACGGACTATAGTTAGTCGAACGACTGACCTATAGGCAATTTAACAATGCAATTGACCTGGAAGTCGGAGAAATTACGCGGATGGCCTACAAGCCACGTAAGAAACTCATCTCTTAGCCTCACTTGCTAGTGATCTGGGGTGGGTGTCCAATGGGTGGGTACGAACTAGTTCAATGCACAATGTATCTTCTTCATGGGTCCATGTAAAATAATCGCCATCCCCTTGTAGTTATCAATACTCACAACAAGGTATCTTGAGATCAGCCCCGTTACCACCCGGATGTGTTTTGCCCCACACCAATTCGTTAGTGGTATCTGTTGGTGTAAGGACAGTTGCGTAGCTAACCCTTTGTAAATTGGAAGTAACTATTCTCAATGAGTATCAATATAACCATGCTGTGCAAGAGCAACTGCCATAGATGTATGGCATATATAAATCATGTCATGTCTTATACAGCATGTAGCATAATAAACATCTTACAGACTCAGCAGTCAGCATTGTGTCAACAATTCAACAATCTTGCATAGTATGCAGATATGTGAATAAAAGTCTTTATAAACTTAATCTGATTGATTCCTAAACTTTACCTACGTTTCAGTCAATTATGAGAATTTCCAGTTTTGTCTATCATATTCATCCTAACAACAGTCACAATTCACAAGCAACCTGGTGAGGGTCTAGGATAAGATCTAGTTATTGGTATAGTCTACTATGTTAACAATCAGTTGTCTGCCTCTTCATGACATGAATTCATCCTTTATTACATATACTTGATATGAAACCTTTTACACATTCCATACTTCCATTCTGACAAGTTCCAATAATACTAACAGTTCCATTGGTTCCCATGATAAATGCAATCAATCATATAAACATTAAATAAAATGACAACAATCAGCAATATCACTGTTGAAAGGAATTTATCCAATATTCAACTATAATTAATGGTTCAACCAACCTTAATCCCTTTTTGTTTGGATTTGGCCAACCTTGCACAAGCTTAGAGACCATTCGGTCATTATGTATAACTGAAATCCTCCTGTAGTTATGGGTATGGCACCCAGCCTAAAATCAGTTATGGGTTTTGGATTCCCAAGTTTACATCGTTGAACCTCTGCCAGCTGTATCAATAGCCCCCATATACATCCATCGGCCAGCCCAAATTCTATTTTATAACAGTCACCTAATTCAATAATTAAGGTTTCCATGTCAAGCAATCAACAAGAGATGAGTTCCAAGCAGTCGCCTCTCTGCTATAAGCCCTATTCAGGTTCGACCATACCTTTATCCACAATATATAATTTGGCCAACATCAGAATTCCTTCCCAAGGTAATATTCAGTCTTTGGTTTGGACCCTGGTTCAGTTTGGCCATGGCTGTTTGAAACCCTGAGTTCATTTCGATGATAGCCCAACCATTCCATCAACACTTACATCAGGCCAGCAATAAACCCTAGAATATTAACTCGAAAAGACAGATCTCATGGAGGAACAGGTAGCTTAGATTTCTACTCACCTGGTATATAGTATATACTATCATGGCTCAGTTGACTTGGGGAAAGAGGTAAGACATCCACTCTGCTCCTAATTGCTGATTTACTCTTGCTCCTCCTTGGTTCTCCTTAATTCCTTCTAAGGCTGCTGAACCTTCGTCTAGGGTTTCTTTGAAGAGAGGTGGACAAGAGAAGTGAAAAGAGAAAAGAGTTGTGTTGGATCGGCTTCTCTCATTTGACCAATATATAATACATGGGTTTCCACCATCAAATCCTTGTGAGAGAAGAACTTTATTTGCTAGTATTGAAGTCCCATGGAGACTCTCTTTCTACTCCATCTCCTAGTCGATAGAAGAATCTCATGCAAGTCCTTATTGGACAGGTTCGTGCGTGCATCTCTTTAAATCAAAAGAGTGGGTCCTTCCTCACGGTTCATAAGTTTCTCAAGCAATAATCATGGGTCCTACCAAGGCTTTTAATCTTTAAGAAAATATATTTGGGTCCCACCAAAGCCTATTTCTGTTAGATCAAATTAATTAAAGCTCAAGCCTACAGAATGGAATGGGTCCCAAGCTACAATTTATGAATAATAGATAAATAATAAAGATCACTGCAATCAAAATCCATGAATAAATTATAAAAATTCAGACTCATAACCTCAGTTCAGTGATATTACATGTCAGCACCAAGGGCTGAGTAAAAGGTGGGAGTGTGTGATCTGGGGTTCCAAGTAAGGGCTGCTTCCTGGTATGTGATTGCGTGGATTTAGTTTCTTAATGTTTAATAGAATTTATGTGAAGGATTAACTGAAAAGGGTCATACTAAAGGATTGTTCTGGTGGTTATTTTTCTTGTTTTCGGAGTTATCTTTCTGGGGATCCTCAGTGGGTTTGATGGCAATTCAAATATCTAGAATTGCTAATCCAAATAATCAAATTACAGTGAATTTATTGAATTTAAAAAATTATAAAGAGGTGCTCATACTCAACGAAGACGGCCATTTGTGGAACTAAAATATTGGGATTTGATGATGTTAAATTCAACTCACTCACCAACACACCCCTACACAAGTCCCTGCCTAGCAAAGCAACAACCGGGAATTGATCCTTGTGATACCTGTGGGAAGGGAGATGCCTTACAATTATTGATCCATTAGTGGGTTGGCTGCCACTAGTCAGTGTGGTAGTTTTTGGTATTACAAGACCACTGTGGAATAATGGTATTCAATAGCTATTGCATATTTCATAAGAAGAATAATGATGGGGTTTATCAACAAACTAGAGAGATTGCACAATTTAAGAATGTTGATCAATCTCTGGGTTATTATCATTTTGCCAAACTCCAAGGAATGTGATGAGAGTTTAACATGTATTGACTTATGCGACCTTGTGCTAAAGAACAGGTAGATGAGTTAGAGACTGATGCAACCCAAGAGGAAGCTGCCAGAAGGCCCAAGTTGAGCCTAGTCCACTAGACCCACACCGGGACCTTATATTATTATTATTCTTCTTATTATTATTATTGGTTTTAATAGATGGTCATATTTTATGCACCAATTGAGGCCCGAACAGCTAGAAACTAGATCCATTGGATGGCTTTTAACTTTCCAATCTCAAAGTTTGTGTGATTCTTGACTTCAACTCGAAAGTAATGGCCCATTTTATGATAGGATGTGCGTTAGTGATGAATTTAGGGTACTTTTTGCCCTTCTATTTTTTCACCTTCAAAGGTTCAGGATTAAAACATTGCTATCTCTATTTGATGGTTGAGATTGTGTGTATTGTTTTCTCTCTGTGGAAGAACATATGCAATCAATATGGGAGTTTAAGATCCTCAACTTTTGATTTTTTGATAATATTGTTCTCTCTCTGATGAAAAAAAAAAAAAACCTGTTATGTTGTGGGTTCATCTCCCCATATATCAATCAGGATTGAGGTATCATCTTTGTGGTTTGTGTAGGTTCTCTGTACTTGACGTCCTTAACTATATAGTTTCTTATACTTTCTTTTCATTCCAAAAATGAAAAAAAAAAGAACCTGACACTGTACTTTCTTTTCATGATGATTGGCTTAAGTGGTTGGCTGATTACTTTTGTTACTGCAGGTGGGTTGGTGGGCTGGCATATCAGAAGATTCAGCTGACCCATATGGTCAAATTATCCATATTAGAGCGGATCATGGAAGATATGTGGCAAGAAGTTATACTTCCCGGTAAGTTCAGACTTCGGAGTTGTATGGTCACGTAAGAGTTGGTTTTGAAGTTGTTTCATGCATATAAGTTCAAGGGTCACATTCTCAACTGAGAGATGCTTTTGAAGTTAGTGCATAGAGTTTACTGAGGACAAACACATGACTGTAACAAATATTAAGAATGTTAAAAGATTCATGTAATTTGTACACTGCTACTGACTGAGCTTATTGTATTTTGTTTGTTGTTTAGTGGATTCATTAAGAATTTTGTGGTTATTTAGAAAACTTCCAAGTAGAGAAAGGTTCACTTAGTGGCATGGTAGCAAGTTGATTATAGCATGAGTTAAAACTCCAATAAGAAATTTTGTGTACGTCCATTCATTATGCTCATTTAGCTTCCGATGTTCTTTACCAAAAAAAAAAAAATTGACAGCAACATTTTGAAAATCACGTATTGCAGTAGTGAGTTTAAAATGTTTAGAGATGGGGTTGTGTTGCATTATTAAAATCATTTTCCTAAGAAAAGTTCATTGTCAAGAATTTCGCTGCCTCTGTGGCTTGTCCTTTTTAGAGGCCTGCTGAGGAAGTTAGCGAGCCAATTTTTTTTTTCCTAGAAAGGCAATCCATTCTTTGAAACATTAGGGATTGCCATAGTCTGTGTCTTCTTTCCACATCCTGTAAAGATTTGTTATGCCCACTCCCGTTACACTCTTATATGATCTCTTGCTATGTAAAGTATGGTTCTGGGTCATTGCTTGCTTTATTGAGAAAAAAAAAATGGACTGGAAACATAGACTGTAAACTGAATGGCATTGATTTTTTTTAGTACCGGATAGATTATATTCATATAGCAATATATATGTATTTTAGCAGTAGTTAGAAAATGACCAGGGTAAGCCTATCCAGTTTGTTCTACTTCTTATTTAGTTATGTATGTTCATGTTCAAAATTGAATTTTCTGTGGGATGTGTTCTTTGGCAGCATGAGTAAATTGCAAGGTGGGAAACTTTTAATAGATGTATCTTGGATTATTATTGGGGCCTAACCCACTATCTAAGGCAAATTGGAACCTTGTGGTGATGACATTTGATAGGAAATTGTCCCTGTGGAAGACACTGCATTTTGTCCCTGATCTAGAATCACCCTCATTAAATCAACCATTGATATATTACCTTTTTAGTGTCAGTTGCTAAATTCTTGGAGAGGATTCAATGGAATATTCGATGAAGGCATTGGAGGAAAAAAAGTTCCATGTAATGAATTGGGTGGAGGTGGTGATAGTGGTGGTTTATAGATAAGAAACTGAGGTGACAGAAATTAGTTCTCCTAAGCAAGCGGCGGTGAAGGTTTGGAGACGGTCTTATACAGCTTGAGGAGTATGAACTATGAATTGTTATTAGAACAATTTGTGATGTTTATTTTCAAGTATGAGAAACCATGCTCTTCTTGATGACTCACGACTAAATATATCTTGTGGGAGTATGTTGTTCTATCTGATGAGAATGCTCCATGTTCTTTGAGCGAAAGAAGATTCTGGGTGGGGAAGGAGCTTTTGAGAATCGAGAGTCAAGTTTTACTTGTATGTAATTAAAAGGAAAAATCTTTTTGAGCGATTTGATTGATCTTCTTTCTAGTGGTTAGTGGGGTGGTAGTATTTAATTATTCTTCTTCTTCTTTTTCCCTATTGCATTTTTTTTTTCCATCCTGAACAGGGGTGGTGTTGGAAGGGGTTTCGGTCTAGACTGTTATCTTTAGGAGTCTCTCAAAGTTGTCATAGCATGGACCATTATTAGAACTGCTAGCATGTCTTTATTTGTCGGTAAGGAAGGGGCAAATATTTGGACAACATGTACGTAGTGAGAATTCTCACCTAAATCTTTACCGTACGAATGTATGGCTCTTACCAAGGAGAGCTGGCTGTGCTCTTTGGCAACAGGTCCCCCCTTTAACAGAAAGGATAAAAGAGTTTGAGTGAAAATGGGTGTCCTCTCCAGCAGCAGGAGATCCCCTTTTATAACCTTTGTCCGAGTCTTTGTATATCAATTACAGCTCTATGAATACCCCTTGATTGGGGTGATTGACTCTAATTGCTAGCTAATATATTCTAAGAGATAACTATACATTATGGTACATCTTGGAATATTGAAGTGAGTGATCTTCCTCAAGTATAGCAGTCTGCAGGAGCATATTAATAAACGTGACTTAAACCCACAACCTTGAGGTTGCGACACTGAGCACTTTCCAATTGTGCTACGGGCTCTTGTTTGTTGGTGGCTACATGCAAGATTTCAACTCCCGTTGTTTTAATGAGAATGGTTCTCTTTTCCCGTCTTTATCTTGACCATGTTCATTGTGCTAGAAGGAAAAAGGAATACAAAAAACACTTGACTGGTGTCGGAAGGCTTTTATATCATTATTTGTCTTGCTTGGTCTACTCTGAACCTTGGGTGAGGTTGTTAGCTATTGGGGTAGTGGGCCATTTTGAAAAGAGGCCAACTCCTTAGAAGTTAGTATTTGAAGCAGTCCTATTTGACCATTTTTCCTTTCTTGGCTGGGGGGTGGTTTGGAAATGAAATATTCATTTGATAGAAGGTGATGTCATTTACTGATAAATGTGATTTTGTTAAGGGAGGAGTAAGTGAATGACTCTTTACAAGAAATGAATTTTGTAACTTCTAACTCATTATGTAGTGGGGAATTGGGAAGCATACATGGATTGGTCAGATGGATTCCTTCTCCAAGCTGGAACTGGGGGAGTGTTGATGGTAAGGCTAGAGAAAAAACTGATAACATCTAAGCTGGATGTTGAAGCAGAAAATTTCCTCTGAGAGGATGAATTTCATTCTGAATGATATAAAAGACAAGAAAATGGTGGTGGAGTTTCATCATACTTTTGAGGGGATGCTAATGATGTTGCTGGTTTCTTAGATAAATAGGGAGTAGATACTGTATAGACATTATTCGTATAGAGGTCCCTGATGTAAACTTATTTCCTTTACTTTTATCTCTCCTATACTGTTTTTGTTAACATATTTGGTATACATCTCCTAGGCTGACAGTTCCCACTGGTTGTTGGTCTTTTTCTTTGTCTCAGGGAAATGTACTCTTATTATTACACCTCCAAAAAGAAAGGACTTAAACTTTTATTTTATGAATATATATGGTAAACTACAAGCGACTAGTAGTTTTCAAAAAAGAAAAAGAAAAAAAGACTACAAGTGACTAGTATATGGATCAGCTACAGGGTGTTCAGAGGATTGTCATGTGCTTTAATACACGGTTTTTTTTTTTTTCGTGGAAGACTCATTTGTTTAGTGGCCTTTTTATTTACATTTTTCTTTTTCTTTAACTATGATTATATTTATTTATTTATTTATTCTTTCTCAGACAGCTTGCAACAGCTACACCTGGTGTACCCCTTTTTGAGGTTTTCTTCACTGTAAATGATAAAGGAGAATACAAGCAGCAGGTAAATACCAAATTGTGTTAACTTTGTTGGCTTCCTTGCTACATCCATTTGGACCTTGTGCTATTAGGCGATTCTGAATGTTATGTAAATGGTGCAGTTGCTTGAGATGTACAAAATATCTACTCTTTCTCATTCTTTAAGTTCCTTAGACATAATATTTTGGGCAAAGTTCCTATAAAGAATGCACTATTTTCCAAGTCCTTCCTATGTCTTGCTACTATGGAGAGCTAATAGGAGATGCTTCAGTGTTCTAGTATTCTATATTGTTTATAGTTATGGTGTCTGCAGTAAGTGGAGAAGCATTGGTTGAGTGTTTTCGGTATGTGCTCTTCAAGTGGCCAACATACCTTGTTTCAGTAGTCCAATTAACATGCTTGCTTCATGCTAAATTTAATAGCGTTTCACCACTAAAAAAAAGATAAAATAAAAACTAATACCGTTTCTTTGCATTAGTTTGTTGGCTGATAGAAGTTGTATGCTTTCCAGGCAGTCTACTTGAAGTGGAACAGAGGAAATTCTGGGGAACTTCTGACTAAATCCTTGAAACCATATGACAGTACCCATTTGAATTCATTAGAAGAAATGGCTGGAGAGAAAATGGATTTATCTGCTGCAAGTGCTGATGACACAGAAGAAATTGAAGAGAGTGATGGTGATTCTGATGTGAGTGACGAAGTGGAGTGGAATGGTGATTCTGATGTGGTCGAGGAAGTGGAGAGCGATGGTGATTCTAATGTGGCTGAGGAAGTAGCTGATAGTTGGAGCACTGTCCGAGGCATGATGCCAGGTTTCAAATTCAATGTTGCAAAACTGGCGGAACCAGGAAAGATAGAGTTGGAACTGTTCTATAAGGTAGTAGAACAGAAATTGATGGAAGAAGGAAAAGACATTGACTTTGGCATTGTAGAACCTGATGATGAACTTAAAGCTGATGAGACTGTAGAAACTGATGATGAACTTAAAGCTAAATTTGAGGAAGAAGATGAAGAAAATGACATTGACTTTGGCAGTGTAGAATCTAATGATGAACTTAAAGCCAATGACAGTGTAGAACCTGATGATGAACTCAAAGCTAAATTAGAGGAAGAAGATGAAGAAAAAGTCATTGACTTTGACAGTGTAGAATCTGATGATGAACTGAAAGCTGAGAGTGACAGAGATGAGATTGAAATGGATGCTGGAGGTGCGGTTGGTGATACTACTAAAGAACAAAGTAAACTTGCAATGAAAATTGTTATTGGTACTCTTGCACAAAATTTGCCAAGCATTGCATCTCCTAAAGACTTCCTCAAAGTACCAGCTAGGATAGAGAAAAGGGGTCGCTTATCATTCTCCTTTTCTGTAAAGAAGGATGGCAATAGGCAGGATCCTGGCAGGAAAGGTCAGGCTTTGTCAGATACGAGTACTACACTTCCAGATCAACGCAACAGTAACCGCGTTATGTCTGATCTTGCTAAGGTCCTCTTTAGTAAGGACAGAAATCCCAAGATCTCTATGAAGGTTGGTACTTCCCTTTCACCCCCTTTGTCCTGAAGTTTGGAAACATATGCTACTCTGTGAAAATTGCTCTGGCTCCTGGTAAAGCAACAAACCCCCTTTGGTTCTATGACATAATGGAATGAGGTGCCTGCAACTGTGGATGAAATGCACAGTATGTCAGATTTTTAGGACTCTGCCTACCAACTATTCCTGGTTGCTTTATGATGTCAGATACCCTTGTCCTTTATTTGTCTCATTTTTTTAATTATTCTTCTCAGTTACTGAAAGCAGGTAGCTTCTATCTTTTCCTATCAAGATGAATTGCTATTTTTTTTTTTTTTTTTTTTTTGTAACAAAAGGAAAATGATTTATCATTGTAGTGTTTTTTTTTCCAAACATAAAAAATAGGGAATTTCATTTCTCTCTTTATACATAGTATCTAAGTGGGAAGCTTCTGTGTTTATCCTTGTGTCAATTGGATACCATCCCTATGTTTCTATGAGAAATAAAACTCCTTAGTGATCGTTTGCCTTTTACGCAGGGTATAAGAAGATGGTTTTACAGATGTAAATGTTATATATGAAAATGTTCCACATGTGAAACACATTTCCATGTTTGTCAAAATCACCATTTTCACATGAGTAAATGAGGACATTCAACAATTTAGATGTGTTTGGATGTCTTCATAACTTTCTAAAAATCCATTAGATGTTTTTGGATGCTGAGAATATTGAATAGTTCGGATCATGAATTGAGAGCCCACAAAAGTATAGATAGATCTATAAGCTGGGATTTTTGGATGTTTTCACAAATTACTCAAAATTTATAAAGATTTAAGATAAGCAGCTTAAAGGTCTTGGGGTTTATCAGTTTAGTAAACTAATTGAATGATTTGGATTACAAACATGTGGCCCAAAGAATGGGAAAAAAAAAAAAAATGATGGGACTTAATCCCATGACCAATTACATAACCCAATGCAACCACTGTGAAGCATGTTCTGGTGCCTTTTTGCAAGTGAAGATGTGAAAGAGTTTCACACCTATTTTGATGTGAAATTTTGGTGTGAAACTGAAAATGGCCTTATTTTCACAATTTTCACACCTCATTTATGCATCACATGCGTAAATCAGCAGACAGTCGTGATGATGCATAACCATTGCACATATGAATCATTTACATATGCAAATAAGTTCAAACAAATGACGCCTTATAGAGTCATGAACTTATCTAGTGTTTCTTTCTCTCTTCTCTTTCTTTCTCTTTTTTTTTTTTTTTATAGGTATAAGATGTTATCTATTGTTTTAATAATTCTTACTGCTAGTTGAAGCCATAAATGTGTTAAGACTTGATTCATGCTAAAGAATGCATTCCCTTTGATGGCCTATGTTATACTGTATTTATGCAGGTGCTTAAAGATGTTGGGGAATTGTTAAATCACACCCTTAATCAGGCTCAAACCCGTCAATCCCTATCTGGATCAACAGTTTTTAATCGGATTGAGATGCCTACAACTTCAGATCCTCTCAATGGTGATTGAATCACAGAAATTCATTGTTCTTGTCTTATTTTTAACTGGGGATAACTGGCATACATTCTTACTACTTGAATATTTTTGTCATGTGTTTGGGTTGATTAGTCCTGTCATGTGCATTACCTTGGTCATAGGAAGAATTAACATAAGTTTACCATATCAGCTCTCACTTGTGACAGGTCTATATGGTGCACGCGGGCTTCACTCTGAAATCATTCATCTGAGACGCAAATTTGGTCAGTGGCAAGATGACAATGAGATTAGGACGTCTTCAAATTTGGAATTCTATGAGTATGTTGAGGCTTTGAAATTAACAGGGGATCCTTGTGTACCAGCTGGACAGGTTATTCCCTTCATTTGTGTCCTCTATTAGTGCTTTATTAGCAGATGGATTTTTGTTGGGAATTTTTATATAAGAGTAAAAAGAGTCATTCTCATAGAACATAAATGAACTATACATGAAAAAAAAAACTGTAAGAGTAGAAAGATCTACAGTTCCCAGGGTCAGAATGAACAAACCCTCTTTAGCAGGAGTCATTCTCAGAATTAACCTCCATTTTGACATGAAGAGAACTATCATTATCCATTATTAACTCAAATTTTCCTACCTATGATCTTCCAGTGGTCAGGGTTGCCCACTTTGAGAACTCATCCATAGCATTGACCATTTTGTTTTCAATTAGATGATGGCTGGTGAAGTCTTGCTTGAGTTCTCTAATCTTCATTCCCTACCAAAGTTCTGTAATTTGTGCTTCATTGGATCCATAGATGCTGGATTGAGAAAACCGTGTGCGAAACCAAATTGGTCCTGATAAATATTTCCCACTTAAAAGAGTAGCTGTTAGAGATTCAAGAATCATCTCAGTGGAGAGCTCCCAACTAATGGAACAAGATACAAATCAATGTTTTTAGAAGCGTTTGGAGTTAATGCCTCATGGCAAGCCTCCCCAAAATGCCCTACATTTGTAGCTTTATGTCACTGTATGAGGCGTATTCTGAGGTGTAAGCCCCAAATGAAGCAGGTCCTTAAGTCACTCTGTATCAGGGGCCATACACTCCTGATGGAGCATGTGCTTTACTTGCACTATATTGAAGGAAGTACAGCCCAGATAAAGAATGTACTTTAGTCACACTCGATATTGTTTTGGGGTGGGGAAGCCCTAGATTGAAAATGTGCTTGAGTGACATGCCATATTGGAGGGCGTACATCCTATACACATTGTTTTCTTAAGAAAACGGTAAAGGCAGGTTGAAATTTTAAAAAACTTTTAAAGCTTAAAAGTTTAATTTTTTGAAGGGACTGTTGGGACTAGGGTTAGCCTAATTATTCTCTCCTTTTGTTGCTGGTTCTTTTCTTTTTTAAAGATAACATGACTTGAGGCCACAACCTCAAGGTTGCAATAGTGGGCACCTTCCACCATCCCGCGGGGCTTTTCTCATAATACTTGTTGATGCAGGAGCAAAGCATCAGATTAGAGGATCCAGCCGCAGATCAAGCCCCTAGAGTGTTTGGATTATTGGATTTGATCAAATTGCACAGTGATCCATTTTGCTAAGGGCTTGATCAAAGTGAATTGGATCAAAACATAAAATGGACAGTCTGGATGGATCTGATTAAAATCTAATATGCTAATTTATTTGCGTGATAAAAAAGATCCGAAATAAGTCAATTGGATCAACTCGAGTATTTAATTTTGGACCCAAATAGACCCATCAGTCCTATTGGGGTGGATACCAAACAGTTTGGTTCTACCCGACTGAACCCGCCCCATTCCATCTGGGACAGTAACCTAGAAGGTCGCCTGGATCTGTCGTACAAACTGCAGCAGCTAGCTGGCTGAGTGGGCCCACAAGACATTGAAAATACTGGCGTGTAGGATTTCCAGTAACTGGTTTTGAGATTGCTTCTTTGTTTATTTGAGTTGTAAATGGAGTAGTGGACTCTTGTATTTAGGAAGTTGTTAGGATGAGATTGGATTGGGTGGATTTCTTCCTAAGGAAAGCAAAGGGACCTACAGCCTTAAAAGATCTTACATGTGTGAGTCATTCAAACAAGTACACAGTTTTTTGGAAGATTTGATCCTTCTTATTTTCTTTCTTTATTTTAATGTAACTAGGATTCCTAAGACTAGACTTTTGCTATGTTTAGGATTTAGATGGCTGCATGAGATTTACTAGATTTTAAGATTGTCTTAGAGACTTATGTGATGTAAAGGGATGACAATTCTTCGACTGTTGTAAACATTATTTCTCAATAAATTGGCTGGTTTATGTACTTTTATATATTTTTCCCTTGGTTTTGAGACTCCCGTTGGATTGAAGACTTTTGTAGTAGTTTAGCACTTATTAGTAAGTGGATCCACTATTTCTCCTTGTAATTATGTGTGAGTGTGAATCTGTGATTGCTGTTTGATTTGTGATTTGGGGTTTTGGGTTAACGAATGATCAGATCTGGCTTCCTTGACTGTGTTAGGCTGTTAGCGGTTAGCTTGTTGAAAGGTTTAAAGCAACCGAACTGTTCCTATTTTCTGTTTATTTTTATTATATTCCATGTTTTATATAAACCTCTTTTTTGTTATAAAAGGTGTGCTTGCGAGGCTTAGGCCTTTGTGCATTGAGTCTTATGCATCATGCTATGGGCAACTGGAATGCCTTGCTTGCCTTCAACATTTGAAAACATTGATACATATCTCTATATATTTTCTAACACTTCCATCTACCCTTGTTAAATGGCTTAGAAACAATCAAATTGTGCCATTTTCTGTTTTTATTATTATATTCCATGTTTTTATGTGACTCCTCTTTTTATTGAAACCGTGTGTGAGGCTTACGGCTTACCCACTGCAACTGGAATGCCTTGCTTCATGCCTTGACATTTTAAAAACATTGATACAAATCTCTATATATTTTTTACCACTTCTGTCCACCCTGTTGATGCTGGCATGATGATCATCGTTATTGCAATAGCAAATTTCTCAAAGCAAGAGCTTGATTGATTCTTTGATGCCATTCTCAACAATGTTGCCAATGCACCTTTGTTTTAGAACATTCCACGGTTCTGCCATCCATGGGATCCAATTGACATAGCAATATAAATCCGTTGGGTCTGTGATGGATGCAGACTAAGAAGACAGACCCAAGCTTTAGGGTTCCCAGACCCGATTCGAGGCCCATCTGAATTATTTTCAATTATTTTATTATAATATAATAATGTTATATTATTAATATCTTTGTGTATCAATACAATAAATAATAATATATATAATATACTTTATCATTATTTTATAATTTATATGTATTATCACCATTCAAATGTCTTATATATATATATATATATATATATATGAGAAATGATCTTGTACATACTTTCAGTACATCCTTATGGTATATACTAGTTGTTGGAGCCCACTTGGGACCCCATAGATCATGGGACAAGGGGAATCAAAAGATCCAAGTGGGACCACCCTAGATATAAAATGTGAATGCCTCTTACCCCTTCATCCATGGCCTACAAGTTTAACGGCTTTCTATAAAATATATATATATATATATATGGGAGATGCTCCTATGAGAGATATCTCTCACCTTATATGAGAGATAGGAGTGGGGGCCCTCACATTTAAGTTGTTGGCATTGGATATGGATATGAGGGCTCTCACCTTATCTCTCATAGTAAGGTTAGAGCATCTCTCATAAGAGCATCTCCATATATATATATAATAATAATAATAATAAACTAAAAATTGACCCTCAATCCAATCCTAAGAAACTCCTAATTTCAGACACAGTAGTTGGCCGATCCCATTTAACAACTACCTCGATCTTTAGAAATTGCATGGCCTAAAAACACCACTAGGTCTAAACCAAAACTGGCACTTGCTTAGCTTATTATATAATTGATGTTCTCTTAATAATTGCAAGGCCATTCTCAAATGCTTCTCATGATCTTCTTTAGACTAAGAATCCTCTGCACCACTCATGAGCTAACCTTATCGTCAGCTCACTGAGTGCAAACACCTAGTGGGGCCCACCTTATGATCCATCCAAGTGGACCACAAAACAGGGAAACCCTCCCTCCCAGTTGGTCATTGATCTTTGGGTTTGGCACCCATCTGTAGGATTGGACTATTAATCAATCAAGTGGTTATCTGCCTTTTCTGCACACACTCTTTTGGAGCCCATGTGGTGCTACGTCAATTCATGGGAAGGTGGGGATGAAAGATGTCGGTGAGAGCTACATGTGTGCAAAATTTAATGTCTGTTAGATCATCCAAACCCCTTGATCCATGGCCTCTAGTTTAATAGTTTAGTAGCTACGACGAATGGATACTTCAAAGTGGGGAACATATCGTATTGTATTTCAATCCCAATGGTTAACCCCATTTTGGGTTGGCATAAAATACATGGGATCAATGGCATTCAAGCGTGGGGCGGGGGGTGGGGGGGTTGTGTGCGGGCTATGGTTAGGGCTTGCGTGGAAGTGAGCAAATGCGTGCTTGAGGCACGTCTTCGTAGAGACCACAAACGAGGACGCACCTCAGAGGGAACAATTCCTCTCAAACTATCATTAATCAACTCTTAGATCTAAATCTCTACAATGCCATATAAATAAGAAAACAAAACTTAGGGTTTAGTCACCTAATCAAACTAGGAAACTAAAGAATTACAACCCATTAAATAAAATTAAAAATCTAATGACAAATAATTAGGGAAATAAGTCCTAAGCTATCTTGGGCCCATATACCATATATGGGCCAGCAGGTCTGTCCTGCATCAATTGATCATGGGAGGTCCCAGATCACGGTGTCATATAAGGGTGCCAGATCCGCCTGCTAAGAGCGCTTGTGTGTAAATAAGGCTGGTGAGTGCATACTCACCTGAAAATTTGTGTGTGCCACTCATGTATATGGTTATTTAAGTCTAACACTCTAGACCTTATCCTGGACCTGAACTATGAACCCATAATCAGACCTAATTATCAATTGTCTTAAAAAGGGTCTATACCTAGATTTTTTGGGTTGGGTCCTTCGGCTGACTGGGTTAGCAGGGGGTCCATTATTGACATTTTTTAATTTACTGTGCCATGGTTATGATCCCAAAGCATCTCGAGGGTATTGGAAGCTAATACTCCAGACCAAAAAACAATAGGGATGAGTAGTGATCTTCTACCTAGTCTGTAGTAGTGACTGCAGCATGCAACCTTTTTAAATTTGCATTATAAGTGTCCTTTTTGCATGGTTGATCTTCACGATCATGAGACTTGAGCAATAGTGTTTAGGCTAAATATTTTGTTTGCTTATTTATATTGATAAGCAAATGAGATCACCACAACATTAGCCATGTGCCGACAAAAGTATCATAAATGTGCCTTAATATTTCCTTTGTTATAAATTATGATGAAGACTTTTGATTACCAATGAAATGATTTACCATCAGCTGTGTTCCTTTGATTATCCGCTTTATGAATCATTAGCCATCCGCAAACAAAAATGTTAAGTTAAGAACTGCCTCTTACCCCACTGGTAAGAGGCGTCGGTTCTCACCTGGCTACTCAGGGTTCGAACCTGGGCAGTCACCTTCCCTCACCCGAGGCCTCTTACCTCACCCAAGGTCTACTTCCCTCACCAGAGGACTCCCTCACCTCGCCTGAGGTCTACTTCCCTCACCAGAGGTCTAAGCTGGGCACCAAAAAAAAAAAAGAAAAAGAGAAACAAAGATGTTAAATTATCTATGTAGTGTATTCAATTTCCTTTGCCTTGATGTTTTTCCATTTTCTAATGAAGTCTCATTAAAAGTTTTTCTGTAGTTTCATTGCTTTGTTTATCTGCTTCCATAGATTTGAGATATATTAACATGTTAGTTGGTTAACTTGGTTTCACAGGTAGCATTCCGTGCCAAGATTGGGAAAAGAAATGAACTTCCCCACAAAGGGATCTTCCCGGATGAACTTGGAGTGGTATTTGTTCATTAGATGGATAATTTCTCATCCTTTCTCTTTGGCTGACATTGAACTGATAGAGCTCTAATTGGAAACTTAGGTCGCTCGATATAGAGGACAAGGAAGGCTTGCCGAATCTGGGTTCCAGAATCCTCGATGGGTTGATGGTGAACTAGTAATTCTCAATGGGAAGGTGGTTACTATTTTTTTTATCTCAAAATCTTGTTGAAGAAATTAGTTGGAACTGAATAATGTTACCACGAGGGCAGGGGCGGACCTAGGTGTTGCAATATCCGATTCTTAAATAAGACTTTAAAAAAAATTATTTTCTTATTTGACTTCTTAACTTGGCCATTGCCTGCACCACCCAAATGAAAATCCTAGGTCCGCCATTGATGAGGGAGTGGTATGCTCTAACTAAAAAGACAAATAAGAGACCGCTCCCCCAGTAAGGCTGTTAGATTCTGAATTTGCTGCTTCTAGGAACATCAGTAAATAATGTTGAGACTGTCTACTCTTGAATTTCAGCTATATAATTCACCAACTGCTAAGGAGAACTGTGCTAGAACTTCCATTTGAAGATATTCAGGCTGCCCGGCAGAGATTTGAATAAATATGGAATTAGAACCTTCAATAACCAATATTGGCTTCATAAGAGTTAAATAGTTCCTAAAAAGTTGGAAGGAGTCCAAAAAACATCTGCAGAAATATAGAATATCTGATTCCATAGTTTATACTGGAATGGATTTGTCACTAAAACAATTCGAAGAAAAGGGGAAAAAGAAAGTGGTGGAAAAGCCTGCCTCCTCCCTCTTTGCTTATGTGAGTTTTACCATTTAAAAAAAAAAGAGTGGTGGGAAAGCCATCAGCTTTATCTGTGCTCATTACACAGGCCAAACTGAAGCCACATTGATAGTAGATAATAGCTTATATGGCACCTATAGCTGAGAAATTTGTTTCGAACCCTGTTTGGGTTTGGCCTCCAAACCAAAATGTTTCGGCCAATTCAGAATTTTGGCTACACATTTTGGAGTTACGTTTCAGAAAAGTATAAAATTTAGAAATATATATTTTGATCAGTAAAGGTAAAATGATATTAAGAGATCAAAGTTCATACAAACAAAAGAAAAACCAAAGAAAAAGAAAGAAAACTTTGGTATAAGAGAAATATACTAGACTTAGACAACACACGCACAAGTTATCCTATGTACACCTTTTTTTTTTTTTTTTTTTTTTTTTTATGTGCACGCCTCATAGCATGGCCCACCTAATGACCAATCGTAATCCCGAATGGACTGTGCTGTTGTGAGGCTTGTTGGCCATTGATGAAGGGGTTAATGATGATCAGATGAATATAAATATAAGCTTAATACTAAAACTTAAAAATATGATTTGATGCATTTATTTTATTTTATTCTACTAAATCAACTCATAATATGGCATGAATGATATAAACAAAAGAACAAATAACAATGTTGTCAACAATCATTGTAACAAACTAATATCATCATTATGGCCCATAATCATAAATTCTACAACCATATAGTTTAAAGCTTCAAATATTCATCACAACCATAGAGTTTAGTATTTAGATACATCCCCCAAAAGTCAAAAGTTACAAGTGCAACCATAAACTTCAAACTTGAACGAATCCGGAAAATTTATCCAAACTGTAACGAATCTTGGGTGAGTTGCCTTAAAACAAATGAATTTGATAACTATGATGGCAGTCCTGTATCCCAAAGCCAAACACCCTGTGAATTTTCTTCTACTGTCTCTTTTTCTATATGCAGTTGTTTTATTATGTTTTAATATTATATATTTTTTGTTTTTTGATCATGCAAACGTACTTTTCTTGTCTTTGTGCAAATTACAGTAGTGTTTGTGGAATGCTTAATTATCTGGATGTGTTGTGTAGTACATCAAAGATGGGCCTGTTGTTGGATTTATTTATCGGGCGCCATACTATCATTTCCTGGCGGTCTTCAATCGGCTGAAGCTTCAAGATTAGAATCTTATCGTTAAAAAAATCAGAGGAAATTCATGCTCACTTCAGTTTTTGCAAGGTAAGCAATTCTGCTTTTAAGAGCTACAACATATCCCAAAGTTTTCTTTAGACAGGCGGAATGACAAGAAATACTTCTGTGATGATACAATACACATACCTGGTATCCGTTATGTTCGAAGTTCATTGAACAGTTAAAATGTTCAGATAGTCGGTTACTGATAAAAATGTAGTGACTAAATTTCATTCTTCATAACCTGAGTACCGTGTATGGTCAAAGTGGTTTGAATAAAGTATATGGCTACCTGAAAATAAAATGATACAGGTCATTTGAATGCTAGTACAAATTTAGTGGATAATGTTTTACTACAGAGAATTCAAATGAACAGAACTTGATCTGCATTATAGGATTTAAAGATATGTAGCAGAGAATACCTAACTGGCATTTTTTTTTCAGGAATCATGTTGGCACATGTGCCAATGATGTTTGTATGATACATGCAACATTTTTCTCACAACTACAGTTGAATCCTAAATGCTGGTCTTGGTAACAGCAAAGTCCTAATTTTAGTGTTGCTCGAGTTCAGCTATGCATGTTGTTGTAACTATAGCCTTTTGGTCCGTTTTGATAGTTATATGGTTATTAAAAAGAACACACTATGCCCACAGCAGTGGTCAATGCTAGAGCAATCAAGAATGAACTGATTGTGACTTCCATTAGTGCAGGATGCGAACTCTTCTATTTTGTGCACATATCATCAAGAAAAGATGGCAACAGCATGGAGGTGGGGCCAACTATTTGGACGGCTAGGATCTCTCGAACTAAAAGGATTGTTGAGATTATCTCCCATCCACTGACAGATCAAGCTCTGGATTATGGAGCCATTGCACCACTTTCATGGAATGGATGTACATCGGGGTTTTATACATCATACATCAGAACCATATTTAAGCTGATTCTTGACTATATATAGTTTGTAATACACAAATTTTGACTTTTGGAATACTTATGTAATTTTATCCTGAGAATTAAAGCCAGTCTGTTCATTTGGTTGGTCACCCTGAAATGAAAAATCCATTTTCCTATAGTCTTTCTGAGTTCAAGTTTTTCTTTCGAGAGGCCAGAGGAAATCTGAACCTCCCTAGTAAATAAGCGCTTTCTCAGAAGCTGCCTCTAAATAATATTTACCAAAACTTCAGAAAGCTTATGTGGAGAATGCATGAATCTCTGATCAGTTTTTATCTACTTGGCTTAGGTTTTACTAGGAGCTCTGATCCTCTGAGGATGACTTAGAGACATGTCGAGTTTTAAAGAAAATTTGAACCGCTCAAAATGAATGCCTCTCTCGTATATGTATATGGTATACATTGATCATTTGATTGAAAACATGATTAATGACCGTGTGTACAAAAACTCTCTCCGTGTTTGTGTGATCCAGCTCTATTCTATGCCCCTTCCACACTAAATACGTACTCAATTTGACGCTTGCGTGGCCTTGCACTTCCACTCACCATTAGACTGACTCTCAAAGAAATGTATAGTTTAAAACCGTTTTAATATATTGAGGCTATTTAATCAAAGTCAAAATAATCTGAGGCTGCTGATTCTTTTGCTCAACCTTCGTGCACAAAGAGACCTTTCCATAGTTCGAACTCCTGTTGATAGTCATGAATCTAAGTGGGCTCCATGACTATGTTCATAGTGTAGGAGAAAATTCCATTTGTATGATCATCTATCTAGATTGTTTATATGATGAAAACCCACTGGACGAGGAACAAAGGGCTCCCAACCCTCTTAAATAGAGTGACCCCAATGGGTTACAACAATTGTGAAACTCTACCCCACTTAGAATTCCTTGCCACTTGACTAGCAGGGATATAAGCCACAGAGAGTTAAGATGCCGATCCAAAACTCATCCAAAATCTCCCGGCATCATGGATTAAGATTTTATTGTGAGATTAGCCTTGGTCCATGCCAATTGCTTAATCCAATATGGGCCCTGTGGCAGGTGGGCCGCATGATTTCTTATAAAGTTCTAATGTGAAGATAAGCCTACTGAGATGTGAGCAACCTAGTATTTGGAAGAAAGCTATATGAAAAAAATAAAATAAAATTGAGAGATGTAAAAAAAAATTTGAGAGAGAGAGATGAATGAATGACGAAGATTTGAGGTGCCATTCATTATTTAGGTCCTTTTTTTTTAATTTATCTTTTCAGTAATTTGGCCATTTGTTGCAGGGATAGAATTGTTCCATTACAGAGACTTTTATGGTCAGTTGTCTTGATTGGATTGGATGGGCTCAAACTAGAACTGTCGCTAATCATAAGGAGTCTTGCACCTATGATGTCCACATATGGCATGGACACCGCGGTAAGGATATGGATTTTACACGTAAACAGTGAGGTATCTGATACGATACGACACGATACGTTGTCAATTTTGAAGTATATGTGCATCATAGCCTTGCACATGGTGGGCCAACCATGAGTAACTCATTTGGGTGGGGCAAGGAGGCTCTCTCTCTCTCTCTCTCACACACACACACACACACACACACACACACATTCATCCATCCATCTGTTTCAACTTTCAACCATTTTAATTCACCTGAAATTGAATGGTTAATCCTGATGCAACTCTGGAACATTGTTGAAACATCATAAGGTATCATAACCCCTGAGGCAAAAACTATTCTACAGTAGTATCATTATTCCTAAAATGTAAAAAAACCTGATCAATCAAGAATTGGGATTTGCCTCATCAGAAAGATTCTTGGGGTGCAGTTTTATCTGAGTGCGGTCAATCATATCAATCAATAGTCTATAAGAAAAACAGAACCATGTAATCGTATGATTCATTCAAGGTTTCAGTGATTAATCAAGGTTTTTTTGATTTCAACCACGTTTGGCCGGTCAAGAAAGTTGGGAAATCTCAATCTGCTGGTACCATCTCTGTGACAAAAAAAAATACAAGAAGATGATATTTGTGAACCTTGTGGTTCACCTTTGCTTCATCTAAGTGGCTCAAATCACATGCCTTCTTATGCATGGATATCGACGTAAGTTGACACTATTGAGAAGAATATACTATTTTGAATTTATGTGTACAAAGATATAAAGTTATGTTTTAAAACATAGTTAATTCAACCGTGTATATTATGATGAAATCTTGAGAGAAATTCCACCTTCCATCATTGGGTGGTTTCCTATTGTATTTATATTGAGTGTATTACAAAATCCTGCCAGGTTGCAGTACATGAATATACACATGATTATAGCACCACGTATTTCTATAATAGACAGGATATAGATTTTATTCATTAGGAGTAGGATATGGGCTGGATATGGCCTATGTCTATGTGATTAGTGCTGACTTGGAGATCTTCTTGTGGATTGGTTTGCATGATATATATATATATATCTTGTGGATTGGTTTCCATATATATATATCACTCTAATTGATGAAACTTCTGATGTAAAAGTGGGTTGGGTTAAAAAAGTTGGGCTCCACATACATAAGTAAGATGATTACTAGCCTTCAATAGTTTATTCAGCTGTGTACTTCACTTGTCTTATTCTACTCATAAATGTTGCAATTAACTGACGTTAGCATGAGAGTCTGAAGCAATTTATGATACAAAAGAGACAACACATGCCCACTTGGATTGCAACTTGAGTGGGGTTGCTCTCATATTGGTTGGTTGATTCTGGTGTTGTGTGTCATTTGAAGGGGAGAGAGGGCTTCCATGAGAGCCCCTCCCAAGTCCCATCCCTTGTCCTTGTATCTGCCCTGCTTCTACTCCTTTTTTTTTTTTTTTTTAAGATTAGATCCACACAGAAACAATGACCCTTCTCTTTGGATGCTCCACTATTAATTGAGATCATGCTTACACATGCAAAGGGACAAGACATTCAGACATAGGCCACAAAAGAATATATGACTCTTCCCTTTCATGTATTGTGGTCCACAAAATATTGTGTGGAATCTCATGGATCATGCATGAGAGAAAGTACCCAAAAGTTGATCAATAGAAGGTTGAATTTGAACAAACGTCTCTCTCTCTCTCTCTCTCTCTCTCTCTCTCTCTCTCCAACATGTGACCTGTGGTCCCTGAACTCTTATTATGGTTGGTGATATCTGGGTTGTCGCTTGAGGTCGAAAGGACAAAATTGTTGTCTTAAAGGGCATGCAAGAAGCCATTCTATCATTTAATTGTGATATAATGGAGGTTAAAGAGGTGAGTAATGAAGAATATAAGGTGGAGATGTAGACCATACCCCCACTTTTTAGAAAAATCTAAATCATTGGGACCATGGAGGAGTAACGATTTCTAATCAAAGGGACGTAAAGTTTATGCCTTTGTGGATCTTTACTTCATAGAAAGGCATTCTTAACATTTTCCAAGACTCGGTGCTTGAAAATAAGGGGTTGTTTGGTTGGTTGGTTACCCTGTTTCTCACCTATTTGTCTAGGCTCAATCCCTGAGTTCCTGATCTTGCGGGAGCTGGCTTTTTTCATACGGCCAGGGCTTCTCTTCAAGCGTACCCAAATAAACTAAAATCAATACACAATCTAAAAAAAAATGGGACCTTTGTGTTTATTCATTCCCTTTTAAAAGCCAAGACAATTGCATAAACCATAGTTAAACTCAACGACAGAGACTTGCAACATTAAATTATAACTGAAGAATGACATAAGAGTTGAGACTTGCAACAATAAATTATAATTGAAGATTGACATAGAAGTCAGTCCATATCAACTTCGCCTTCTTTTTTTTTCCACAGCTGCTCTGGTTGCAATATCTTAAGCTTGGGTGCTCATACAATGAGGGAAAAATTGAAGTTCCAGTCTTACAAAAGAATCAATTCACAACTCCGAGGGAGTGTTGCTTATCTCTGCCCCAATGGCAGGGATGGCAATTGCCAACTGGTTAAGTAAACCCAAACCCTCCCTAACCAACACCTGCCTAGTCTAACCTGATCCAAATACGACGGTTTTATAATATGTTATACCAAACCTGCCTCTGTAATAAATATGAGTCGGGTTAGGTTTGATAATTAGTTATATGTTTATCTTCTTATTAAAAAACAAAGTTGTAAGATGAGAATCCTATTTTACAATAGGATATGTACATCATGACTCTCACTTTCACATATGTCCAATATCAAATATCAATTGTGCTAGGTGGTTTTTTTGCATTATATTCAATTGATAAATATATAAAAAAACAAACACACAAACCCACCCTTGATGGAGGCAGATTACCCATTTTATCCTGGACCATTCCTATTGCCATCCAAAAGCAAGGTTACAAAAAGAGCCTCAATGATTAATTAGCAAAGACACCCAATTGGTATTATAGTTCTCTTGGTTTTCAACAAACATCTTCATCAATCCTTCAATCATAAGTTCATTACAACTAAATGCTCTCTTTAGGTATTAGAGATGGACAAAAAGCAAATCAAAGCTCAAAACAAAATGGCCGCAGCAAAGCAACCAACAGAGAAGTGACATGTGTTTATTAGTGATAAGAGGAATCCAAGCTAGAAAAGCTTCTTTTCTTATTTTTCTTCTTCCCACTTTCTTCTAGGTGTGTTTTTCTTCCTTTCTAGGTGCTCCATTCCATGGAAGAAATTGCCCTGATCCTTCTTTGTGGAATCTATGGCCAGTTCCTTTTGACAAATCATGTTACCAAAATGAAGGGATTGCCCTTGTCCTCTTCATTATCTCTTTCCTTGATACCAACAGTCATATTTCATCATGTTACCAAAATTAATGGACTGTCTTTTACCCCAGTGGTTAGAGATGTGGGTTCTTAGTGCCTTGTCCTGGGTTTGAATTTCGACAGGCACCTTCTCTCACTTGAAGTCTTCTTCCCTCACTAGAGGGCTCCCTCACCTCACCCGAGGTCTACTCCCTCACTAGAGGGCTTGTGTCCCAGCCCCCGAAGCTGGCTAAAAGAAAAAAAAAAGTCATATTTCAACACTACACTTCTTTCTCTATCTATAAATTGAGGCTTTCCTCATCAAATCAGCCTGCTTTGCCCCCTCTTTATTTTGTAGTGTGAATCCCACTTTTGAAAAATCCAAGCATTCCTCCTTTCAATGGCCATAAACTTTCATTCATCATCATTTGACACTGATCTAACTGTTAACAATTATTGAATCTTAATAATAAAAAAATAAGTAAAATTAGAAAATCATTAAATTGATGCTTTATAAATGAGGAGGATGGAATTATCTGATCCAAATGTGTATGCTATTCTTATATATCAGCCTCCATACTCAATCACCCTGAATTGATTGAGTCCCATTTAAGCTCACATGAACGGCCCACTTTCTATAAAGCACACTAGGTCTGTTGGGAGAATGGCCCCATGAAGACAGTATGACTTCATCCCAATTCTGCATGCCAGCTGTTTCTAATTGGAGTGTCTCAAATACAAGGGAAGGAGTAGTCTTCACATGATTGGATAGCCCCTTTCCATGTAAAGCCTGTTTGACAATTATATGAGGACAAAATGATCAAATGTGATATTTTTGCCTTACCCCACCCACCTACACACACATGTATCATTGAATGATCCTGGGCAAAGTGGTAATAGGTATATACAAGCATAGAAGCATACATAAAAGTGTCAAAGTGGGAATAGAGGCAAAGCAAGTAATGACTTGGTTTGGTCCTGCAAATGATGTGGGTGCCTATACACCAATAAGCAATATGGCCATATAGGTCTCCAAAATGAGCTTGCAACAGACAATGAAGGAAAAGGGTCTGAAATGGGATCTTACTGCATGTCCTTGTGCATTGACATAAATTAAAGGCACATGGAATGTTAAGTATGGTTCGTAGCACACTCATATGGGAGAGATAGTTGGGGTAGATTACTTATTTTTAAATATCAGTTTCATTAGGGTGTGTTTGTTCAGCAATAGGGTGTGTTTGTTCAGCAAGAGTGGGGTTGTCAAAGGGCCAGGCTCAGATTGGGCCAGGATAAGTCCTTCCCTATCCTCACACATGCGGGCCGGGCTTACGTTGAGCCAAAGCCCTCGATGCCCTCGGCAGGCCTATACCGTCTAGGCACTTATCCTATCCTCAAGGGCCAGGGCCAAAAGAAAAGAAAGTTTTTTTTTTTTTTTTTTTAATATACTAGTGGAGCCCTACACGTGCAATGCACGTGTACCGAACATAGTTTTATTAAATTTTTTTTTAAAAATAAAGCTTTTAAAAAATTTAGTAGAAGCTGAAATACATTTAAAAATCAACTTTCAACAGAAAATGGGTGATTGCAAATTGCAAGACCCGTGCAATGTCCAAATACAACTGACACTATTTTTTTCCTATACATTTGAAAACAATAAAGCGATGATATAGTAAGAAAAATGAGATCTCAAAAGACCATCGATATGGAATTTATATAACTTTTTGAAGATAAAAATCACATATTTCTAAATATTTTATCATGAATGTGTACCAAGAAATTTAAATTTACTTTATTTAACCTATCAAATCGACTTATAAGTTTCTTGGTAGACTTGACCTGCTAAAGTTGGAGTCCAGTCGAAAGTATAATCAAATTGATAACCTGCAGTTCTATAAAAAATAAAAATAAAAACTAAGAACCAGATGAGCTTACTGTTCTAATCAATTATCATGAACATTATACGTTCACTACAAAATCAGATTCTATTAAGGAAAAAAAATTAATTATATCCTACCTAAGGACATCAGAATAAAAAAACTGAGATGGTGGTTTTAGTTTAACTTACAAAGAAGAATAATATCTCACACAGATCGTCAAGAATAATCAAGTAATCCGGCTTGTCCTCAAGCGATAGGGATCAACAATGGTGAAACTATGATATGAACTCTAACGGGTAAGATTTGCAGAGCACCTGTTGATCAATATTAGTATTTAACATGTACTTTATTTTATTTTATAAAACGGACCACTATCAGGTAAAAAGAGGCAATACCTCTCCAAGAGTCAGCATCTTCTTTTGCTTGATACAAAGTGCTATATTTAATACCCAGTAAGAAAAGGATAATATAAAGTAATCATAGAAGTTCAGTTAAATGGAAGCTCACAAATAGAGATATCCATAGGGAAAAAATACCAAAAAACATAAAACTACAAATACAAATATGGCAAAAGAATTGGACATTCCTCTTAAGAAATACCTAAGAATGTAACCTAGGTATTCTAGATCAACTCTTTTGCTCTGTTCTGTATAGAGGATGGGATTGCTGATCAAAGTAAGAAAAATTCGAAATAAACAAAGACAAACTGAATTTGTTGTAGCTCAGCATCAAATACTTATTTTAGTTGTTTACACTTAAAATGATCACTTCATTCATTGACTCTGAAGTTAATAGTAACGCTAGCATAACAAGCAATTTATATGAGATTCTCGTTTTTCCTTTAAGGAAATGCATGACGCTTTATTGAAATATATGAGAAGAACAAGAACTAGAAGCTTGCAATGATGAAAGAAATAAATGTGTTAGAAAATGATCAAAGTTTTTCAATTTAAACCTCATGAGTAAGAGCAATAATAAATAAATATATTCATGCCCTTGAAATGCCCTTTTATAATAAAACAATTTACAAAAGTTGTATATTAAGAAACTAAAAATTGTACAGAACAACAATACTTTTACGATAGCAATCTATAAGACGTACCACTAAATTGCATTTATGGAATTATCTTTAGCAATCATAAATATTAGAAGAGAACCAATATTTAGTAGTAGTTATCACATTATCCAACTTGTGATTATTCTTCCAACAGGGGTATAAATCAAGATCAATACAACTATTATGTCAGATTGAAAACTCAATTATTCTAGTTAAATAAAATACAAACACATGAAGCAAAAGGGAAAAGAATATTTAAATTTTTTTTCATGGTAACTTTCATTAAAAGAGAAAAAAATAGGGCGGACATAAAATGAGTTTACGCTTGTACATTTCACTTTTTTATTTATGATATTTTGTCAGTTGCTACTTTTTTCTTAAAAAAAGAAAAAGAAAAAACTAAACATAAAGCAATAATGCAAACGCAGTACTTGTATATATGGGATTTGCTTATAAGTTTTGGAGGACCCTATACATTTTTCAAAGGCTATAATAAATAATATACAACTGAAGGAACATCAAATTACCTCTGATGTTCTTAACTCTCAAATTTCAAATACAAATATCACTCAAGTATATTTTACTTCCACCAAAAAATATAAATAAATAAATAAATATAAATTATTTGCACAATTAGCATTGTTTCAGGTAAAAAAAAAAAAGAAAAAATGTTAATTCTCTCGTGTGTAGTCAATTTGGTATTTGAATTATAACACAACCGCCAATTGGCCGCCAGCAACAATAACAAAAGTAGCAAGTTAGTTAATACCTTTTGTCGCGACTTTTAAACTGATTTTTAAGCTGATGGTGAAGTATTTAAAGTATCCACAAAATTATAAGTATTGAACACCAAAAAGGTAGTAAGTAAAATACACTTGATTCATTTTCTTGCATTTTGTTGGGCAGGTGTATAGTGAAAAATAATAATACTAAGTGGGGCCCATATATTGCATTTTATTGGGCAGGTGTGTAATGAAAAATAATAATGCTAAGAGGGGCCCACATCGTGCAGTTTATTGGGCATATCTATATATATACATCTATAATAATACTAAGTGGGGCCAACATTTTGCATTTTAGTGGGCAGGTTTGTAGTGAAAAATCATCATACTAAGTGGGGCCTACATCTTGCATTTTATTGAACATGTGTGTAGTGAAAAAGTACTACACTTTAGTGAAAATTATAAGTGGGCCATGGTGTGTAGTGAAAATCATTGTCATTTTGTTCTCTTCTATAAGAGTAGATAGATAGATAGATAGAGATAGAGACATAGAGATAAGAGAGATAGAGAATACTAAGTGGGGCCCACATCTTGCATTTTATTGGGCAGATGTGTAGTAAAAAAGTATTATACTTTACTCTCTTTTATATAAGGGTATAGATGTATAGATATAGATAGATATAGATATAGATATAGAGATAGAGATAGAGAAATAATAATAATAATAATAATAATAATAATAATAATGTATAGATTATATTATTATTATATAGGTGGGGCCCACACAAGTTCCTCTCTTTTATAATCTTATTATTATTATATAAGTGGGCCCAAGTTCTTCTCTTTTAGAAGGGTAATAATAATATATAGATTATATTATTATTATTATCTAAGTGGGGCCCACACAAGTTCTTCTCTTTTATAAGCTTATTATTATTATATAAGTGGGGCCTAAGTTCTTATCTTTTGGAAGGGTAATAATAATATTATATTATTATTATATAAGTGGGCCCAAGTTCTTATCTTTTAGAAGGGTAATAATAATATATAGATTATATTATTAGTATCTTAAGTGGGGCCCACATCTTGTATTTGATTGGGCAAGTGTGTAGTGAAGAAAAAGTAAAAAGTTGTGCATTTTGCTCTCTTTTATAATAGTAGTATAGATACATATATGTATATACAATTTTTTCCTATACCACCAACTTTCAACTTGATGTTAAACCTTCTCCTTTGTCTAAATAGGGATTGATAATGCAATGCAAAAGGCATCATGTCATAGTTAAGAAAAGAAGTTTTTTTTTTTTTTGGTGGACTGGTGGCGTGGTAACATATTTGTTAAAAAGTAAAATATAAAATAAATAAATAAAAATTCTTCTAAGCTAGGCTAAAACCATGATGTATCGTCTAATACCCATAGGTTCCAACCATGACCATGACATTCTTTGTAATGATTTCAGACCAGAATGTGAAATAGATTGAAATAATTTCACAACCTTTATATTATATTTTTCTACTTTATATGAATTTAAAGGTTTATTCAAATATAGAGAAAAGGCAGAGAGAATGAAGATGAACTAAGCTAACTAAAGTTCAATTTTATAATGCAAGCACTTTTCTGCATTTATTTTTTCTATTTCATTTCAATGCACCTAAAAGAGTCCTAACATAATAAAAACAACAGACTGGATCAAAGATATACTGTTGGTATTGCTACTGTAATTTATCTTTATAACTATAATTGCTTGCAAGGGTAAAATATTAACCTCAATTATGTAAGTATGAAGTTTGATAATATATGTTATAAGTAAGAAGTTTGTTTGAGATATAAGTTTTGAAGGGCTGGTTTTGTTCAATAATTTCCTTAAAATGACAAAAGAGATTATTTTTATCTAGTGGGAATAGAAGATTTAAAAGAAAAATATAGCTATGTAACCCAAATTATTTAAAATCTAAAGAAACCATTGCTATTTGGATATTGTTTATAACATCCATGTATATAATATAATATTTTATATATATATATATAGGGAGCACTACGCCCCACCTAGTTGTGGCCCACTGGGATGCATGATGATCATGGAAGTCCATTGGATGGAAAGATATATATATGAGGCCTATCTATATGCAAAATCTTGAGTCCATAAGATCATCCTAGCCTTTTGATCCCTGGCCCTAAGATTTAATGGCTTAAGTGCATCATATTACTATGATTTCAATTCAATGATGAGAAACAGTTGGATGAGCATCACACTTGGACTTGTGACTATTCATGGTAGGGTAGTGTTGTGAAAAGACTAAATTGACTCAACATGGGCCCCATAAACAAAAAAAGAGGGGTGGAAAAAGAGGCTTTTTTTTTATAGAATTTTCCTATATATATATAGGGGTATTCAAGTGCATCTATCCCTCACCATTTGTAGTGAGGGACACCCCCTTTTGGGGTGTTTCGAGTACAAAATGGGATCTTCCCTTAAGTACAAAAGCCCTTTTGTACTTGAAACACCCCAAAAAGGGGTGTCCCTCACCACAAATGGTAAGGGATAGATGCACTTGAATATTTCTCATATATATATATATATATATCTATTTTCATGGAAAGAGGGCCGGGCCGGGCCGGGCCTAGCTTGGCTTGGTCAAGCCCTAGCTTAGCCCTCAAGGATGTGGGCCTTTTAAAATCAGGTTCTACTCTACCTTAGGCTTTAGGACAAAAATAAAAGCTCCCGTTTTGTGGGCTTTTGTGAGCCAGGTCGGGCCCCCTCATCAAAGGCCGGATTGACAACCCTAAGCAAGAGGATTTCTTATATGCGAGTTTCCATTGTTGTGAGAGGCCTTCCCCTCACATAGGAAAACGAAATGCCCCGATTATGGAAATTTTAGTTTCGTTTTTCTTTTTCTGCAAGGAAATGTGTCCATCAAATGACAAGAAAACGGTTATACATAAAACCATAATAACTTTCCTCTTTACCATGGATTCCTCTCATTGCATAAAATACACCCTAAATGTTATTAGTGAAAAACAGTGAGAGGCTGCAGTAAAAACAAAAACAACTAGCCATTTTCAAGAAATATCTTGAGTATTAACTACATTAACTTATTGTTATTATTATTGTAATTACTTATTATAGATACATGCAGGGGCGAACCCAGTAATTCTTTCTTTGTTAGGCCACTATGTAATTTTTTTTTTTATGAGGCCACATAAAGCATATAGTTTTCAAAATATATGTTTTTTTTTTTTTTTTTAATTTGTCGGAGCCATAGGTAAAAAAATAGGAAGTTTCTATTGCCGCATCCCTCATTGCTCCTCACACGTCCAATTTTTTAAGTCAAGTATACCCATCCGTAAATTTATGAAAATGGACATAAGGAATACTTTCAGACTCATCCAATTTCTTTGTACACATCTTCCCTCCCATCTCTCTTTCCCTCCCACTTTTGCAACAAGAGCTTCTTCATCAACTCACCTTCACATCTCCATCTCCATCTCCTTTTATTTTGGCTTTCGATGCACAATAGAGAGGAGGGCCGGCTAGCCCCATATTTTCTAAAGGGGCCAAGGAGGTCACCAATCACTCATTTCTTGGTCAATTGCTCGATAGTAATTTTTTTTTTGGGTTCATGTCTATTCGAACTTTCAGGTCTGAACAACAATGATATTGTTCGGCTGTATCTAGCCGACCTCAAACCAGAAAAAAGAACTTCGCTGCCGAGCGACTGGCAGAGGAAGGAGCGATTGGTGATCTCCCTGTCCCCTTTAGACATTTTGGGGCCAACCCAATTCTTTATGATGCATCGAAAGCCAAAATGAAAGGAGATGGAGATGTAAAAAGGGATAGAAAAGGTACTTTGCTTGTGAGAAGAGAGGAGGCAAAAATGGAAGAGGAAGAAGACGATCGATGGAACTTCTTGTTAGAAGGTTCCTCTGGTTGCAACGTCAACCAAGAATGGAGGTTAGGCGTGGAGGGAAGAGATGGAACACAAGAGTTCCAAGTGTTGGATGTTCGAATCGGGTGTGGAGGGAAGAGATGGCTATGCAAAGATAAAGGAAATGTGTGGTGCTTGGGCAGTTTGGGAAAAGAGGGTTGTGGAATGAGCATTTTCTATAGAGTCTGGATGTGTACAAAGAAGGGATGTGCAAGGAGCAACTATGGATGTGACATGCCTAATACTAAGGGAGTTTTCAGAATTTGGCGGGGTGTGGGGGACCTCTGGTTCCCTTGGTGGTTACGTGATCACCAAATCTTCTTTTATATTACGGCTCCATACATTTTACTTATTTTGTTTTCAGTTGTAGTGATAACATTAAGTGGTCATATTTTGAAAAATGTTGTATGAGCAAGTGCAGTCCAGGGTTGTGGGCCTACTTGAGCCTACCTTTCATCAATGCATACCCTTTGATACTCTTTTCATCCCATGACCTGGCATTAGGCTCAAATTTACCCTCATCGAACCATCAACCACCGTTGGATTGAATTTTAAGAAAACCCACAGTTCAGATACCATTACATTTTAAGGTTGTTAAATTAAGGGTTATGATAAGTTGGTGGGACCGACTTTTTGGATATACATTATCCAATAAGACAGCTTTCCATTTGTTCCCCTCATATTGATAAGCTTTCATCTAGATGAAAGTGAGTCCCATGAGTTGAATTAAATATAGACTATTTGCAATCTACTCATAGGATAAGTGGAGAACCACCCTCGTCATATTGCTGTTTGAAATGAAGTAGTTAAAAGTGGCATCTTAAATGTGAAGTAATTCATTGGGATCGGTCCAAGGACCGGTCCCAATGTTCGGGACAAGTAGCAGGGCTCATAGACTATTTGCAATCTGCTCATAGGATAAGTGGAGAACCACCCTCGTCATATTGCTGTTTGAAATGAAGTAGTTAAAAGTGGCATCTTAAATGTGAAGTAATGTATATAATCCTCAAAGTCACACTCACATCCAAATAGAAAAGCTTTCAATACTTAGTAGTGATGATAATGATGAGACTTGTCAAATTTTAATGATTAGATTTTGTTTAAGAAGAAACGCTCTCAGGAATGGATAGACTGCCACAACATTAGGACAATAATCTAAAGCAAGCCGAGACTCTGTTAAACTCAGCTGGGTTACTCAACTCGGTAGAAAATTTGAGGTCAGTGGCTGTGGGAAACTTGGTTTTTGTATCTTGTTTTAGCCAGACACAGCCATAATCTGCTTGACTCTAGCAAAACTCGGTAAAGACTCAGTTGGAACCCCTTAACCCATTCGATTTGGAAGACTATACTAGTATGGATAGGGTTGTAAACGGGTCGGTTCCGGTCCGGGTCCATAGCGGACCCAGAACTGGAACCGTTTAGGAAAAGGTAGAACCGGATCCGGACCTGGAATAGTTTCGGAACCGGTTTTTTGACCTTGAAACCGGAACCAGAACCATATAAGGGACACGTTTGGATTATGGTCCGGATCTAGATAGAAAATTATATTAAGAAAACATGACTTTTAGGAGAAGTTTTCGAAAATTGAGGTGATATGTCGGATCTTGGGTCGACGGGTTCGAACCAAGGTGGAACCAAGGTGGATCTATACTTATTGATGCCTAAATAAAAACCCAGATCCATTTTTTAACGAATTAGTACTTCTGGATAATTAGAGAATCGGATATCCATTTAAATAGTTAAGTATAAGGAAAAGGCCAAAAAAATAATAGGATCAGACAACCCTTTACACTTTCCACAAATTTCAGACAAACCCCTCGTAAATAATCCCCAAGAACAGGGGCATTTCCGTCAAAACGGGAAAGCTGATGAACTTGAGGCCACGTGTTACTTTCTTGAACCGCACAAACACGCTGTCGATAGTTTGCTGCATAAGTCCACGTCGTCAAAACGACGTGGCAGATATTTTGACCACTGAGACTCATGTCACGCTCGACAAAACTGGTGGCCCACCACCTCAATCCATCACAATGAAGAGGCCAAAAAAAATAAGGACAATATGCCAATTGCAGACTGAGCCCCATACGAACTACCTCTTCAATTTGATAAAATCCGATATTTATTTATACTAAAATACATAAAAATTGAATAAATTAGATAGTTAATAATAAAAATTAAAATTAAATTTCAAACATTCTTATTAAGTAGCATCTTGTCTTTGTTTTATTTATTTTAAAACATTATATCATATTTAATTTTAAAAAACGACTTTTGATCATCATCCCATTATACCATGGGAACAATATATGTCATAGAAATTATTAAATCTCATGATATCATGGGACTGTCTTATGAAGTAATAACTTTTATACAGCATTTTAGGAATAATTTTTTCGAGTGATGAAACATGAAGAATGGTGATCGGATGTTTATTTACTGTTCAACGAATATAATTTTTGTGTCATATAAAACATGAATTCGCTTGCTGGTTACAGATATATATTTTGATACCGAGATTGATAAATCCCATAATAACAAGGATATGACCCAGAAAAAAAGTTAAAAAAAGATATTGACGATGAGACAAGCGACTCTTGTTATATTATTTCAATTTTGGTTATGAACTTACAAAAATCAAATTTAAGGAGAACTAACATGTCAAAACCTCTATTTAATTTATGATTCCGGATCTCCAGTTTCATAGAAGTAAGGGATATTGTTTCATCTAATCTACGTTCGCCACCTATAAAAATCTAATCATTCATTTTTTTTCATTTCAATAGAGCAATTGAGTGGGTGTATTAGTTGAAAGGTTGCAAACGAGACGGTTTTGAATCAGAACCATAGTGTACATGAACTCGATTTTAAATAATGGTTTTGGTTCTGATTTTGACTCAGAACCTGTTTTGTTAGTACTAGACTCAGTTCCGATAGGAAAACTCGAATTCAGTCCAACTAAAGGATTGGAATCTAGTTCAAAAATCAATTCTAATTTCTCTTTATTTTTCATTTTTTTTTAAATAAATATATCATTGAACTTATAACAGTGCATTAAGTCTATACCTATAGAATTATATATAAAAATGTTAAAATAATTAAATTTTAAGGTACAATTTACAATATCAACAACTTATATACCGGGTCCGGGTCAGAATTTATATGGATCCGAAATCAGATCCGTTTATCAATCAAAACCTAAATTGGTTTTCGGACTCGAACCCATTTATAAATCAAAATCTAGAATAAGTTCATACCCGATTGTTTACGGGTTAAAACTTTGGACCAAACGAAGAATCAAATACCCATATCCAACCCCAATCACTCGCTCTATATGATTTTATATTTGTAGCGAGCGTGAATCGGACGGACTCATAATTTCAATGCAGTTGGACGATCGCAAGTGGGACCCACATAGAAGCGAAGAAAAGACGCATGGAGGGTATTATGGAGAATTCACCTTCAGTTTTTTTTTTTTTTTTTTTCTAACACTTTAACATGTCGTCTCGATTGCGGTAAAGTCCACACAGATCGGACGGCTCTCAGCACTCGTACCTGTCCCATTTCAGTTTCAACCGTCCGATCTTCCTCTGCAGAGGAACTCTCTGCAACTGCATCATGTGATTATAAATGGAACGGAGTTGAGAAGCCGACGAGCATACCATTACAACCGATTTTCTCAAAGCAAGAGAGAGAGATTTCTGGGTTTCTGAAATCGAAACCTAGGGTTTCAGATTTCAAGTTGCTTCTATTTGAAAATCCCCTTTCCGATCTCATTTCAATTGGAATTCTTCGATTTGGGGGATTTTCTTCGATGTCTGGTTTTATTCATCAGTGATTGGGATTGGAGGAGAAGGTTTTTTTTATTTCCTTAAAAAGCAATGTTTTTGATCGTTCAAGATCGAGGGAGGGTTTTGGGGGTTTCTTTTTTGGTTGCAGCATCTAAATCTTGATGAGAAAAAATGGCTTTTTTTGCTTCAAGAACTGATTTTTGAAGGGGTTTTTGTGTTTAATTTGGCCGGTGAGAGAGAAAAAATAGGTCGGGTTTATCTTTTTGTATTCTACTTTGTCTAATTTTGTAAGTGTTGGGAGATTTTAGATTCTTTTGAGGAGGAAAAACGGAAAAAAAGATGGTCTTTTTTTGGTCCTATTGAGTTTAAAAATCTCTTCTTTTAGGGATTGAGTTGGGTTTTCTTGCTGTTCTTTCCATTGTGTTTGTTGATTCATAGTAAAGCTGCTGTCTGCTTTCATTTCTTTTTATTTTTTTCTTCAAAGAAATGGAGAGCTTTACTTGATTGGTATTTGATGTTTTGCAGCTTTTGAGGGTTTTTTTTTTTTTTTTTTAGTTGAAATGATTTTGATCCTCATTTGATTGATTATTGGATACATCTTGCAACTCCAGCTCTGATGCTTTAAGCTAAGAACTTGAGTTGGTTTATCTTGCCTTTTTTCAATCTAAAGATAGACTTCTCTCTCTTGTATTATTTTTGCCTACCCAAGATGATAGGATAAAAGTCTTGCTTTCATGATGATGATGATGATGAAGAATAATTTTCTCTAAATATTGCAACTTCCCAAGAATTTGGTGTCTTGGGGTTTTTATACTGGCATTAATCTCATTTTCTTTCTTCTTGTTGAAACCCCATATCAAGAGGATAGGATTAATCTTTTTATATATTGGGTAGCTTTTCTTTCTGTGGGGTTGTTTCAAAAATCAAAATGGCTCTGGCTTTTACCCGTCTTTCTTGGTGGTCTTGGGGTGGAAAAGATCATGAGGGAACTGCTTCTTCTGGGTCCCCTTTGAATGCCTCTTCTGATTTTGGTTTAGGCATTCGAGAGCCAGATTCTCTCAAGTTTCCTCCAGTTAGAGGCTCTAAGATGCACTCCACATCGAGAAGAGTAAAGAAGAAATGGCAGAGCAGGGAAGAACGGAGAATTGACCGTGAGTATGATCTGGTTTTGGTTCCATCAGATGGGGGGTGTATGTCTGGATCAGAGTCTGATGATTCAGACTGGTCAATTGGATGGTTGGAACCTCATGCGCCGGACTTCCTGAGCGAAGACGAATCGGAGAGCAGTTTTGCGGTGCTGGTGCCGTGCTATGGGCGCGGTCGCAGTGAGCTAATGGAGGATTCCAAGAACCAGTTGTTGGGTGCCATTGTATCGGCGAATTTATCGAATGGGTATTCTGCTGGTAACTGCCTTCTAATGCCTGATTATATTTCTTTCTAGATTAGCTATGATACGTGGTACCTATATTAGTGCTGTTTTAAGGCTAACTGAATCATCAATTTTCCAACCAAGACCAGAATTTGAGTCCTTGTTTGATCGAGTTCTATTAGCTAACACAAATAATAATGAGTTCCTTTGTGTTAAATAAGTTGAGTACTAAGTCCCTTTTTTTTTTATTGATCTGAGTTCTGTTAGCTTTGTTACTTTTCAATGTAAAAAAAAAAATGTGAGAAAGGACTATACATAGTCACAATCAGATTGTTTTACCGATGTGTTATTGGTGAGAAGGAAGAATTTGTTTATTTTCAATATCAAATTTGAAATTTCATGTTATTGATGAGATAGCCATATCCATCCCTGATCCCCCTATATGTGCTGGGTTCTGGCATCATAGCTTCGAATGAATGGCCTTACGGGGAAATGAGGAAGAGCAACAATGTGAAATTAAAGAGAACAGGGCCTGTGCTCAAGAAAACAATATTAGGAGGTGTTCAAATCTGCTGGACCTCTATCAAATAGTATGGCCACTTTGTTCAAACTTTTCATGAGAGATGTAACAAAATCTGTCCCAAAATCCAACAAATGTCTTGGAAAGGTATCTGGGATAGTTAATTGTCAATTTGGGCATAGTTCATTGCGAGTTGGTGGTTCCTCCTTCCTGAATGATCTTACCAATGGATTCTCATTTTACTTCCTCTTAGAGAAACATCATAATGTTTTGTCCCAAGTGATGTAAATTAAGTGTCCAAGCTTTAGTGGTGTATGACCATGGATTTGGGGAATTTCTTTTTGTAATCTGCATAATTTTAATTTTAATTTTAATTTTTTTTTTTTTTGGTGTGTGGCTCAATGATCCAGTTGCATGGCCATGCTTTGTTTCTAATTGGTAAGACTGGTCCCCTCATCCTGTTGCATGGCTATGAGTTGCTTTTCATCCAAAAACACTAGTCCTCTCTCTCACGCATGCACGCACGCACAAGAAATATTGATATGTATATTGCTTCATATTGTGGTGCAAAGGCCTTTTACATCGGACAGTGGGGCCTGCATTTGATGGAAAGGGTAGTTGGATCGAAAAGGCCATGATGCATCCCTCTGTCACGTCATTCAGATGATCTGAACCATAGCTTGCTGACTTAGAATTTTGACTTGATAATGGTAGTCCATGTTTGGAGCCAACACGTTGACTTGAGATTGATGTCGATTTTTATTTGAATTAAACCATTGAAAAAAGTATATTAAAATACCAAAAATATTATAAACATAATTTTGAAAAAAATTGTCATCTACCTAGTATAACAAGTAACGAGTCATGAATTGTTATCATTCTAGGTTTAACTTAGAGATGAAAGAAGAGAAGAGGAAATTATATTACTAATTGGGATATGAAATTTCATTGGAAATAATTTCTTAATATTTTTTTATTTCAAAGGATTAAATGTCCTCAACATAAGGTCTTGTGCACTAATTTGAATCATAAGTTTGAACACGTGGACCTTACAGTATATTAATTTTAGGCATTAATTTGGTTACACTTTTGTTAATAGACTCACAAGTAGAAATGACTTGCGGCAGTCTATTAATTCAAGTCATCAATTTGATGGACACATTTTTGATAGACAAGTGAGAAGAGGTGAAGTTCATATATATGAAATTCTTTTTATCATAAATAACTTGGTTTGACATGTGCAAACTCGATAGCATATGGCCATCTCTTTGGAAATATCGATACATATAATAACGAACTTATGCAGATTGTGTGGTATCCACTTAGATAGTAGGAGGTGCTTGCATCGAATTTTGGTTGTTGAACATTATACTAATTCTACTGAATAATCTAAAGACATGGAGAGTCATTTAACTAGCTGAGTCGGACACTTGACTCAGGCTGGGTATTGGGATTAGTTAGTCAGCTGCATGCCTCTACTCATTGTATGGCTAGGTCAAGTCGGCTCAGCTGTCATTTACTTGACTTGCTGAGTTCAGCTATCATTTACTCGATTTTCTGAGTTGGCATGCTTTGTTTGACCTAATCAATTTATTGAAAACCTATGAGTGGATTGCTTGGGCAAATTTGGTACAAAGATGTGTTCATTTCAAGTGCCTTGGTATCTTTTATGGGCCACAACCAATTGGCAAAAGAAGAATTAGATAAAATGGTGCCAAAGGAGTTTTGACTCCATGTTTGCTACATTAGGGCATAAGAGCATAGCATGATGAGTTTTCTGGTCATTATGGCGGTATGGAAACTCATGCATAGTTAAACAGTAAGCGATCACCTTCTACAGGAGGAATGGATCTTTGAGGGCAAATGGGCTATGTTGTCATAATATGCATTTATTTCTCATCATTTTCCCAATAGGTTCATTTAGCTTTTTTAACCTTTTTATCCATGGTGGCTCTTCCCGCTGCATCCCGCTGCATTCATTCTTTTGATTCCCTTATCCCTTTTTATCCACTGCTTGCCACAATTGTCCGGGTTCCTATGTATGACATGAGCTTGAATTGAAGCAAATATTCTTTGGAAGAACTGAGGAACTACTTCTTATATTTATTGTAGCTGTATGTTGTAGCGTTTCTAATTTAATTGCTCATTGATTGCTTTGCCTCTAGTGTTGTCCCTGACATGTTTACTTTCTGGGTTATTATTATTAATTTTTTTTGAATGTTCTCAATTTCAATTTGGAATTTTTTACAATACTGGTTTAAAATCTCGTAATCTTGCTAAGGTATTCGTCTGGTTTTGTCATGCAGAGAGCAACAAGTATATGGAAGAGTGGCTTTCTTCTCTTCAGAACAGCTGAGGTCCTCTACGACCTAAGTATCTGCTAGGCCCTGTTATAAATCAAGAACCCATGCCAGTATCCAAGCCCCAGTTTCAGCTAAATGTGGCAAGCAAGTTGGTGGATTTGAAGATATCTGACAAGGAAATGTACCAATGAACCCATATGTTTACAGGGGAAGAACTTAAAATACTGGAGTGAAGGAACAACGCGGGAGGGAGGTGGGATATGAGTTCCAAGTGCAGATGTCTCTGCTGATTCGATCAACCAATTCAGTTTATTATTTTCTCCTCTCTCTCTCTCTCTCTTTCTCTCTCTATTCAGAAGTAGGATTTGCCTTAGCCACATATATGAAAGAAACTGTGTGTGTAAATTCTTTATGTAAATAGCATTGTACATAACTATATATGGGTTGTTGCACCTGCCGCTGAGCAACTTAGCTTCCTTGAAAGGACCAACTTACAACTTCATGTGCATTCTTTTGGATATGTGGGCATCTGTATAATTATAGTGTGCACGTGTAGAGGATAAGATAGCTCATTTCATCCCAGCTGCTGGACGGAACTCAGATGATTTAGGGTGCATTGTGCGAGAGGATTCCGTGATGGAGGAGAGTTTTCACGAGGAAAAGGAGTAGGAATATAGGATTCCTCTTTCTTGTGGAAGCATGCTGCACAGAGAGTCCTTGAAATAGATCTTCTTGCGTGACAAGGCTTTTGAGTCCGGGCATGTTAGTAGTATGATGGTTCATCATCTTCTTGGCCATTAGACTCGTCAGTTGGGCTGCACTTACTATAGTGATGCTGTGAGCTCAATGGACGTATCTTCTATGTTCAATGTAATTGTGTGGCACACCCATTATGGGACTGAGTTTATTGGTTTGCTGTCATATGCCAGCATGCCATGTTATCATTTCCTTGATGGGTCCAAGTCCAACTATGTGGGTGGTGAGTGAGTCCTGACCAAACCCAATAGTTCTATGTTGGGGATAATGTTTCCAATCTTGATTAATGAATGGGCCAGGTTCTGGTGGAGTTTATGCAGTCACTAATCTCATCTGAACCCTTCCCGCACCAACTTATTCAGGTTTAGACCATGCATAATCAGTGGCCTAAAATGACTTGGAACTCTACCCAATGGGAAATCATTCTACAAGATGGCAATCCAACCCTAACATAGCTCAAGAATTACAGGATCCAACTGGATTAGGTCAGGTTAAGGTTGGGCTTCTACATGTGGTGATTAGAATTTACCCAACCTAACGGTCCTGACCCAATCCATTGCCAACCCCACAGCCCTGGCCCATTTGTCTGACACAAGTCTGATCTTTTCTCGTCCTTAGATTGAATATCAAAATATTGTTAAAAAGATCATATAAATTTGAGGGGAAATGCTTCTATGAGAGTAACTCTCATACAAGTATAAGAGAAAGGGGAAGTACTCTCATATTTAGGCTGCTCTCAAAGGAGCATTTCCCAACTTTGAGAGTATTAAATCAAAGTATTATACTTTCATGCTCTATTAAAATAAGTTTGCATAGTATGATGGGCCATATGCAGTCCACATTCTATCATTTTTATCTGACTCCCCACTTGGTTTTGCCCAACCCTTCTATTTTGTAATCTTTCCATATCCCCTACTGCCAATTATAGGCAGGAGCTGCTATTCACACACTCCTTATTACAACGTGCACATCCATCCATTGGACCCCTGATGGACCCCTCTGACCTTTCTTCCCTCTCCTTCTCCTTGCTTGTCGCCCACCTCCACCTGCTCTCTCTCCCTGTCTCTCTCCATTTCCCTTGTCGCCATCCAAATCTTACCGGCGCCCACCTCCGCCCCCCACTCTCCGTGTCCTTCTCCCTCTTTTTCTCTCGCTCTCTTTCTCCCTTATCACCATCCCTCTCCCATTCGACAACTCAGGGGTCCCATGGATGTTTGAAGATTTTTCAAAGGGGTCGATCAGGAGTCCTATGGATGGATGTGCATGGAGCAATGAGGGATGCGTGAATAGCAGCTCCCTTCCCTTTTATAGGCAGCTGTCTAGATAGGCCCAATGGGCTCGATGTGGTCCCCTAGGAGGGAGAAGTAGGTCTAAAATATATTGCATTTTAGGGGGAAATGATCATATACCTGAGAAATGATCAAGTCCAGCCCGTTGGACCCCAGTCTTTGTCAACAAGTGGGGAGTCAGATAAAAATGATAGAATGTGGACTGCATATGGCCCATTGTGCAATTTGTTTTGATGATCACCACCATTGATTGAATCAAGCGAATGCAAAATAAATGTTGAAACTAGTTACTCTAGCCATTTATTAGAACTATGGTCAGTGACTATGCAAAATGAAGGGTTGGAACTTGTTTCTTTGGATATTGATATTTGAGGGCCTCTCATGAGATGATGGCTATGATCATTAAATAAATGAAGGAAGGTAAGTTTTTAGCCACCTGCAGCTTGCAAAATAGACATGATAACCTTTTATGTCTCTACCATCCTGGCCGGCCTAGATCTTGCCATGGCACATTCTCCAAACCCCTTGTTTGGCTCCTCTCCATATGTTGACCCTCTTATTTCGGCCAATATCATGTCTTCTCTCTTGTACACATTCAAAACATCCCATATTTAGACCACAAAAGGATAAAAAAGAACGCAAACATCATAGTATTGGTTTTGTTTGTTGATAGTTTCAGACATGTAAAAAGGTGATGACTTAGAATTGGTACCCTCTTTTGCCTCTAAGGTTTCTCCCATGGGGCCAATCTCATTTCTCTAGAGAGAGAGAGAGAGAGAGAGAGAGATGTTGCAAGGAGCTGCAAACAGTGACTCTTCCTGGTCATGGACCAGCCACCTCAAATCAAAGCGAGGAAAATGGCTGCGACTGAGCCTAGAGGGTACCTTTCATCTACTTTAATTTTGGTCACTTTGATCTGATTTTGGTTGCTTGATTGATATATGATATGATGTATTTGTTGGCATTGGATTTTGATACATGGGTTCTGTTTGTTGTGGGTTGATTTCTTATAATGACATCAAAATTTTTTTCTGTGATTCTCATGTTGGTTTTTTGAAACTAGTTAATTGGCCAAAGTGGGTTTCATTGTAGTCTTTCTTCTCTGTTTCCTAATTGTATGAATTTGGATGATCCAACCTTGTTTGTGATTAACAATAACACACAAATTCTCATAATTGATGATGGCTTCTTTCTGCTGGTTGATTTGGTAAAACAATTGTTTCTAAACACTCATTAACATGGATAGCATGATTATTAGGAGAGAGAGAGAGAGAGAGAGAGAGAGAGATGAGAGAGAGAGATGAAGAAGAAGAAATGAGGGTGATCAGAAATCAATGTAATCACCATAGAAGATGAGTTTCTTCTGGGTAGGCAAGCCTGGACCCGACCCAACAAAAGATTGGATCCGAGTCCAAATATTGATTTGACTGGTTGGATTTGAGTTGAAGGCCTCAGATTTTATGGAGCTTAATACAATGATGATCTACCCATCTGAAACATTATGTAAATAATATTTCTTATAGAAGATTTTGTAGTTCTTATATGTTATTTAAGCTTATATGGCATGACCCAAAAATCCGAACTCTATAGGATTTGTGGTCCTCCTTCAACCCGGATCCACTTAAAAATTAATTTGAGACCATTTTTTTGGGACTGGTTGGGCCTCACCTGAGCCTGAGCCATTTATAGCCCTAGAAGTTTGGATGGATCTCTTGAGGCCCATTTGTGGCGATCCTCGCATGATGGGGATATAAATCTAATGAACGAAATCTTTAGCTGTCCATTGGCAATGGTGCTTTCATTAGATCACAAACCATGTTTTTAATTATTTTTTTTAATCCTTATCAGTAACGTGACTGATGAGTGAAGAACGGCTTCTTACCCCAGTGGTAAGAGGCGTTTGTTCTTACCTGGTTGCCCAAGGTTTGAACCTTGGCAGCCACCTTACCTAACCCGAAGTCTACTTTCCTCACCCGATGACTCCCTCACCTCATCCGAAGTCTACTTCCCTAACCTGAGGGCTGATGACTCACAATCTCTTGGTTGACAATGAACACATTCCAACTGTGCTCTGGGCTCTTGTCAGTTAATGTAATATTTGACACTGTAGTATTTGTTTTTCTCAGAACATAAGGTAGGGGTGCTCATGGGCCACGCCAAGATATGGAACCTGGGCCCACTTAAAATTTGGATTGGGCTTGAATTAAGTGATAAAAGTCCAAAGCCCGGCCCAGCTTACCCTAGTGAGGAGTGCTTGCCCAAACAATTGCTAGAAAGCCCAAAAAAACAACAACAAAAAGCCTGATTTGGCCCAATTTACTAAATGGGAGGGCTTGGGACTGACTTTTTCATCCCTTGTGGGGCCCGATCTGGCCCTTCAACACTCCTAACAAAAAAGAAAGAAAAATGGCTTGGGTTCTACTAATTTCTTGAATAAGAATAAAATTACCCAATGGCTAATAAATTAAACACTTAGTCGGATAGAATAACTTATTTTGCGACTTCTTCTATATTGCATAACCTTTTTCCTTTTTTATTCCTTTTCTGATGAGGGTGTTTAGCCTCTTCGCGAGCCGACTATTTCTCTGAGCACGTGAAGTCCCTACCTCCCCCACGTACTGAGTAAGTCAGGCATCTGCCTAGGCAAGTAGTCCAAGGGAGGGAGCATGAGTTCGAAGCCACAGCCTCCGTAAATTTATGGTCATCAGTAATGATAAAGAGTTTCAACTATGGATTTGTAGCCACATAGCTTAGGGGTAACGATTAAACAAAGTGAGAATTTCAAGAAAGGTATAAAACTTTTGGCTTATGTGCATGAAGATTTGGATATTTCAAAAAGTTATATAAGTTCTCCACAATTCTTTTAATCAAGTCCTCTTCATAAATTTTTTTTTGAGAAATAACAAAAATACCCTTTTATCATTTTTCAAAATTTTCCTTCAATAAATCTTTTAAGAGAAATGATCAAGTCCAACCCAAATGACCTAGTGGAGCCCACTTTATCTACCTTTATGCAGGGATGGTTAAAAAAGGGGGTTCCAAATGACTAAAAAACAAGCTTAATCAAATGGTTATGATCATCAAAATCAAAATGGCAGATTTTAGGGAGGAAAGAGGTTATTAAAAGACCAATCTGTCATTTTTCAAAAGAATTATGGGGTGGACTTGATTGAGATAATTGTGGACAACTTTTCTATTTTTTGAAATATTCAAATCTTCTTGTGCCTTTTTTGGAAATAAGCCAAAAGTTTTTATACCTTCTTAAAATTTTCCCTAGAATAAAACACCTGTAGCTCGAGCTGAGTTGAATGTAGGTGAGATTGAGCTCAGCTAGATCAACTCAAGCTAGGCTTGATAGTATTAAATCAAGCTCTGGCTTGTTAGAAATCTACCCCAAGCAAGCAAGGCCTGAGGGTTGCATGGCAATGCATATCTGGCTCAAGCTTGAGTCAAGCTTCAACAAATCAAGTGTTGGAAAGTTTTACTCCTTGGTCACACTTACATGATTAAAATTAGAGCACCAGTATGTGGGATTCACTCTTGGTTATAAAAGATTAGGAGAAACAAGGATAAGTCTAAAATCAACCTTGTTAAATCTCAAGACTTGTATATTTTAAAATCTACAATTAAAGAAGTGTTAAAATAGGATTATTTAAATGTGGTGATATTCCTGTGACTGTGCACACCGGCTGTTGGAGCATGCTTGGGGCTCCACAGATCATGGGACATAGGGGGGAAGGAAAGATCCACTCACAATGGACCCATATATAAAAAATGGGGTCACTATCATGGCTCTTAACCCTTTGATCTATGGCACGTAAGTTAACGACTTTATATTAAAGAGAAAATTAGCCCTCAATCCAATGGTCAGTTCATTTGGTTGGTTTTGAACACAAAATAAGCATAGACAGAATGAGACTGAGCCTTACAAGCCGAGCCTCTTAACAAGCATGCACCTTGACTCAGCTCAAGCTTTAGCTTATGAGACAGCAAGCTGTGCTAGAGCTGGAGCCATGCCAAGAAGGCTTACAAGCAGGCTTGACTTGTTTGACATATTGCTAGTCTAACAAAGACAATGGAGATGAGAAAGGCATCTTACCCTAGTGGTAAGACGTGGCAGTTCTCAGAAACCTGGCAACCCCCCTCCCTTGCATGTACGAGTCCCTATTACCTCACATATGCGAGTTGTATGCCCCTCGCATGTGCAAGTTCCTATTACCTCGAATGTGCAAATATCTCAGGACCAGCCCCTTAGCTGGAATACCGACATGAAAAAAAAGAGAGACAATTGTGATAATTGAAAACACTAGTGATATTTTCTAGTCCTTGGATTAATGTCCATCTCATATTGATTGGATAGTTAAATTGATTAGAGCTTGGAATATGTATACATATTGGGGCTATTTGAATCTCTATCCATCTAAGTAACTCAGTTTACGCATAAACAAGGGTTCATGCATTTGGATAAGTCACAGTTGCTTTGTTCTTTGTCATAATCAATTTTAGGCAAGTAGAGTTTCAGGTAATTAGATTTACAGTAAATTGAATGCTAGGTAACCAAGTCCAAGAATCCAAACAGGGCTATTGCTTCTTTCTCTACTGTCAGTTGATGGAAAATTAAACATAAGACTATCAATTATATTGTTCTAAAGAAATGAAAAAAAATGTGATAATTTATTATTTTCGTGGTACTCAAATGATACTCATTACTGGGATACATCACCGACACTGTTACCATCCTCATTACCAGGATGATGATGGTTCACTCTGTTAAATAGCTAAACAATTGATAGTTTGAGAACTTCCTATGTGTTACCAATTTCTCAACGTGTCATTTGTTGGCACGAACCTTTAGCTCTATCCTAACCTTTTATCTCTATCCTAGAAATAAAGGAAAAAGGCTGAATGTATTGAATTGATAGATAAACAAGAGCCCATGGCACACTGGAAGGTGCTCACTGTTGCAACCTTAGGTTTTGGGTTCAACTCATGTTATCTAAAGGGAAGATAAAAGAAGAACAATCAAAACAAAAGAAAAAAGAATGTAGTGAAGACATATTTTTCTCTTTTTATTCATCATTAATCAATCTGTTTTTTACTAATAATGAACGGAAACACAAACATTTTGAGGATTTTCCTGTTTTCTGTTACTAATCCATCCAGTAAATGAATTTGACAAATTGCAGATACGGAGGAAAAGGTGAAAAGCATTCTCATAGTGATCGAAGAGGATGCAGACTCTTTCGGCAAAAGGGCGGAGATGTACTACAAGAACAGACCAGAGCTAATAAACTTTGTCGAGGAGTCATACAGGGCCTACAGAGCTTTGGCAGACAGATATGAACACATCTCTGGAGAGTTGCAAAATGCAAACAATACCATAGCAAACCTTTTCCCAGACCAAGTCCAGCTTGCACTGGAAGATGATGATGAGAATACACCCAAACCTTCCAGATATAATCGTGCTAAAGTCCCCAAGCCGCCGGAAAACCCAAAGTTCAAGATACCACCAATCAAAGATATGAAAAAATCGTTGCCCCCGCAGCCAAAGAATTCACAAGCTAAGAAAACTACTCCTCAGATGAGCAAAGATGAGGCACATGAGAAGGTAGATAAGATTCAAAAGGAAATTCTAGTTCTACAGACTGAGAAGGAATTTGTGAAGAGCTCTTATGAAAGTGGTCTAGCTCAGTATTGGGACATTGAGAAACGGATTAAGGAGACACAAGAGAGAATGTGCAGCTCGCAAGATGGCTCTGGTGCAGATACGGTCATCGAGGACAACAATGCTCAGGCTCTAAGGACTACGTTGGCACTAAAATCATGTGGAGGCACATTGCTTCAGTTACAAGAGCAACAAGAGAGAATGACAAAAGAAGCACGAATTGAGTCCAAAAGGGTGAGGGCTGCTAAAGAGAAATTAAAAGCCTTCAAGGAAAGATATCTTCAGCATCATACAGATAATCAGGAGACCACTAATGAATCTAAAACTACAAGATCCTCCAGTAAAAACTTGGAGGAAGAGGCTTCTAGTCTAAAACAAGAAAGACTTGAACTTCAGTTAGTATGTGAGAAAGTGAGGGAATACTTTGAGAAAAATCCGACTTCATCTCATGCTGTGGTAGAATTTGCAGAGATGGTTGATGAGCTTGTAAAGACAGTTGCCAGCTTGGAAAGGTCTGTTTCTTCACAGACTGCATCGATCAAGAGGTTAAGATCAAAGACTGATAAACTTCAGAAGCATTTAAAAGTCTTGGATAAAGATAAGACTGGTGACTGGAAGAATTTGAGTGGCAATGTAAGGGAATTGGAAGAGGAATTGCATGGGATCCAGGATCTCAACAAATCAGTTGAAGAAGGGAGTAGTAAGCTCCAAACAGACTTTATAGAAACATGCTGTAACCTCAACAACCTTTCTCAGAAACTGCAGACCCCTGAAAAGAATGATGAGATCAAGAATATGGGTGTGCCTTTGGTGGAAGATGGTATTAGTCTCAGTGCTGAACCACCTAAAAAGTGTCAAGAGCAAGAAGATATAAGGTCGTCAGTTGAAGACTCAGTAGCTTCAGAGGACAGAGCAGTTGAAGGCAAGGTTCGAAGTATTCAGGATCTTGATCTTGACAAGAACACAGATCAGGAGAACCATGCTCAACCAGACATTACTCTTCTTTCCAAAAACTTGCAGGACCCACAACAAGACCAAGACGAGGCCAAGGACAAGAATTCAATCCATGCAGAGGATAGTGTTGCTTATGTTGAATTACAGAAACATAATGAGGAGCAAACAGGTAGAGAGAATTGGAAGAACTTGTTCCTAAATGGATTGGAAGAGCGAGAGAAGATTTTATTGTCAGAATGTACGGCGATTCTTCAGAATTACCGGGAAACAAAGAAAGCAATCTCTGAAGTTGAGAAGAAAAACCAAGAAAGCCTCTATGATGTAATGGCCCAGATAAAGGAATTGCAAAGTGACAATACTAAGAAAGATATGGAGATTCAATTGCTAAAACAGAAACTAAGCATTGTCCAAACAGCCCCAAATGAAAACATGAACAGCGGTTTGAAAAAATCTGAAGATTTGCAGAATACTAGAACAGGAAATACAAAAGAGCAATGGAAATACTTGTTTAATGAACTCCAGAAAAAGAGCGTGAGCTTGGTGATGCCCAGACTGTTGGAAGATTTATTAAAAGAAAGAAACATTGACTTTGCAACAAAATCAAAAGAGTTGAGTGGTATCACATCCATGGAAAACCCAACGGAAGATGACGTCAAGCTGGTCCTTAATGAGGAACCACATACCCCTTCAATAGTTGAAGAAGAATTCCGAAGGGACATTGATGGACAGCTAGAAGAGAATCTTGAGTTCTGGTTAAGATTCAGCACAACATCTCATCAGATACAAATGTTCCAAACAAAATTGCGAGATCTGCAGGAAGAATATTCAAAACAGAACAAGGATAAGAAGAAAATGGCGGTTGGTGCTAATGCTACTGACCCAGCAGCGAAATCTGAAGCGTCGTCGGCAACCGAAAAAAAATTGAGAGAGTTACATGGTGAGTTATCAGTCTGGTTGGAGCATAGTGTATTGCTGAAAAATGAATTGCAATACAGATTCTCTTCTCTATGCAAAATACAAGAAGATATATCAAGAGTTTCAAAGGTGCATTCTGAAACAGAACAAGAGAAATTCACTTCACAACAGGCTGCCAGGTATCAGGGTGAGGTGATGAACATGAGACAAGAGAACAACAGGGTTGCAGAAGAATTGGAAGTGGGTTTGGATCTAGTGAGGAGGCTCCAATTGGAAGTAGAGAAGACACTATCCAAGTCAAATGAGAAATCTTCTAGATCAGGATCTAAAAGTCAGCGTCGTCATCAGCAGCAGCAAGTGAAGCATTCAACAAGTAGGAATAAAGTTCCACTGCGGAATTTCTTGTTTGGCTCTAAAACAAAGAAGGCATCCCTGTTTTCATGTTCGAGTTCTCCAATTCAGAAGCAATATGATATGAAGAAAGCTGGGGGTGGTCTTCACATGTAAACTAGTTTTGGTCCTCCATTTGTTTTGTTTTTTTTCAAATATAAATGAGATGATTTTCCTAGATTATTGACCTCTTATCTTCTGTCTTTTCTTTTTAAAGATTTTCTTATAGACTAATTTGCACAAACTTTCTTTGGTTTTCTTCACAAAAAAGTTCAAGCACTAAATTTTATATGAATGCAGTTTTAGATCTCTAAAATTTAAATGTGAGGTTGTAGGCTTTTCATTATTGTTTTATTTTATTCTTATATTTCTTTTACCATATCAGTGGCTCAACATCCAGCACCATGGTTTTAAATATTGGTTTAGTTGGAGTTAGATTGGGCCACTAGCAAGCCGAGTTGAGTAACACCCTTATACCAATGATAAAGATCAAGGTTACTTCTCATCTAGACATAAACCATGGACCTCAAAACTAAACTTGGCCAGCTATAATTACATAATCAATAACAATTTAAACCTTAAATTTTATAGCTATAGGAAATGGATTTTGATATTTTTATAGGCTTTTTTTTAATGGAATTTTCACACTTTAAACTTTTTTCTGGCTTTTGGGTCCCATTCGGTCGAACTTGTCCGAGTCCTTCAACATTTTCTATGGGTTTTGGGTGCAATTTGGTCTTGCTCAACGAGTTGCATGTGACTTATCCAAGTCGATTCAACAAAAGGGTGACCTAGTTACAATCTGAGTCTGTGTTTTAAAACATTAGTGAGCACAGTTAAGAAACTATAACAGAAGTGCATACTGATCAGGTACTAGGAAACTAAACAAGTTTCATGATTTACAATGCTTTATTTCTTTTGCATTTTGTTTATAAAGTCCTCAATGCCACAATAGATAGCGCGGCACATTTTTGCAAGCACTCAAATGAAAATCTTCCATAGGTTAACTAATTGTGATTGTCTAATGTGATCTTGATCAAATATCGTAGAAGAAGCAAAGTCGGTAATCCCGAAAACATAGTCATTTCTCCGTCAAGAAAACACTTAAGCATACAAATCAGATTAAAAAAAAAAAAAATCAAGTTTACAAATATAGTTGTGCATTGGTACCCTTTGTGTATGTCTTCTCCTAGCCTATCTATATAGCAAGATAGAATCGTGCAACAGAACACCGTCAACATAAATTTTCACCTGCACATGGATATCCACTACCAGTACAAGGTTTGAAACATAAAGTATGTTTTGCATTTTATTTACATCTACAACACTCTAAAACATCTTGAAGAAGATTGGTGATTTCATAATGGAGCTAGCTGTAAATGTGCCTCGATCCCTTGGCTATGTAACGGGTTGGATCTTGAAAATTGAGTCTGAGTCTATGACCATCTTTTGGACCCCCACCGTGTTTGGGTCTAGCATGGACCATGTTGAATGCTCATTTCTCTGTGTATAGTATAAATAGAGTGAACATTCACTTCATTTACATGGGCCCGTTTGGTTGAGAGTATTTTTGACATAAACTCCTTTTAATTTGTTGAGAGTTCTTGATAGAAGTGTAAAGATTATCCTTGTGAATTCACAATTCTCTGTTTGAGTTAGTTTAGGTGGTGAGAATTTGCTGAGTCAAACAAAATGAAAGTCACTTTTAGCCAGCTAAATTCTCATAACATTGGAATTTGAAATGCTCTTTTGCCATTTGTAGGAACGGACATTTGGACTTCTTAAAATATTTAGGGTGTATGTCCTCAAATGCTTGCAACCAAACAAACGCCTAATGTACAAAGCTGGTTGTAGGCCTTCACGGTGCATGGCCTAATGGGGATTAGGGAGAACTTGATGACAATGTTAAGGAAAGAGCTTCGCTTGAGATGAAGGGAAAAAAAAAAAAAAAAAAAAACCATCACATCATGGACTTGTTTAAAATCTTCTTTTCTAAGAACAGTTTGAAATGGATTAAAGTGGCTCACACGATTGTTGACCAGAGCATTTTATGGAGGGGAGATACCTCTAGTGAAAGATTTCCAATCTTCTATTACCTTTTCTATATAAAGTAACCATTTTTGTGGTGGCGGGAGAGTCTCCAATTTAAAAAGTCCAACCAACCGATCAAAAAGGACAAAAAAAAAAGCCCAAACAATTAGCTTCATCAATGATTCTAGTTAGTCTATGAGCAGATGTATTTCTATCAGTAGTGTAGGATAGCCGGAATTATCTCTTTACGAATAAGAGTCAAACAAAAATCAGCTTCATCATTAATGATCTTAGCCCTTGATTTATCCGATTAAAAGTTTAATAATCTTTTTAAAATAGATTTTGTTAACTCAATCCAACAATTTGTAAAAGTTCGATAAACATTTAAGTTCCTTATATCAAATATTCATTATTTCTACATATAACTCTTGCTAATTTCTAAAAAAGAAAAAATAATTTAACAAAAGGCATAAAAATATAGGTATTAAATAGTATGTGCATATTGAAATAAGCCAAGATCTAAAACTCAAGTCAAAGCCCCTTAACAAGTCGAGCTCACTTGGACCCAAGTCAAAACTAAGTTCTTTCTCCAACTAGCTCAAGCCTAGTGAAGATATCCATGTAGCTCATGGGCCTTCTTTACCTCCATAATCACATCGGTCCTATTGACTATGAATCCACATCCTCCAAGTCCCTGACATAGAGGAATTTCTGAGTTGCAAGAGTGGAACTCTCATTAATCTACGAAGATCCTTAATGTATTTTTAAAAATTTTATTCTAATAAAAGTTGGCCGCTCAGTCGTAAAATTCACCATTTGTGATTCATCATATGATCAATCTTATGTTAAAGCCAACTCCTACTTAAATAAATTAAATTAGATACAGTCTGAAAAACCATTTGTGATTGATGTTTGATTTTTAAAAAATTTCCACAAAGCTATTCATGCGATATTCTAATGCCATGAGATACTGAAATTCTTTATTGTATGAATAACTCTTTGGAGATTTATTAAACTTTAATAGTTAATGGACAAATGTCAGGTCTTATGACAGTTGTACGGTCAAAATCCCTAATAAAACAAAATGAGCAAGGCGATTAAAAAAAATAAGACAAAAATGAAATCTCCTCAGCATTCTAGTTGTCGAACCATGAGATTACATAGGCAAAAAGTTTTAAATAAACCCATAGAAATTTCAGAAAAAATAACACATCCCTCTCTCTTTCTCCAACTACTATCGGGATATTGTAACCTATATGACTTGTATTTCTCAAAATAGTTACGGATATACAGATAAAGAAAAGGTGAATGCTAAAAAATAACTACCAAGTAATCTTCGCTTGAGAAAATGAAAGAAGAGTTTCAATCCTAATTGGGTATGTGGATGCGTCTTAATTTGTGTTCCTATGGGAGCTTAAAATGAGATTGAACTTTATTTGGTGATTATAAAAGGAGGATGAATTGCAAATCATTGTAATTAATTTCATGTTACAAACTTAAATGAAGCCAGTGATGTATATACATGGACAATGTAAAATTCAAAAATCAGTGAAACCCAAACCACCCCGCCACCCCCCACACACAAAGCCAGTGGTGTATATACATGGACAATGTAAAATTCAAAAATCAGGGAACCACCCCCCCCCCCCCCCCCCCCCCCCCCCCCCACACACACACACACACACACACACACCCCCAAAGCCCACACAATAAAAAAATATAAACCGTCTTCTTTGTGGAATTTTATTTGGAAATTAATCTCGTTTTCTTTGTGGAAAAAAATAAAAAATTAAATACTTTCTATGGTTTTATTTTTCTTTTTTTTGGGCTAATGATAAAACGTTGCTTTTAGGAAGCCAGGCTTTTTCGTGGTGTTCATGGTGAAATCGGCAAAAGGTCAACTAGTTAGAAATTAAAGGTATAATTTAAAAAAGGAGATTTTATAAAAAAAAATAACTTTAAGTGACCACTACATCAAACATGGAACGTTAGCCATAGTGCACCAAACAGGAAATCTATATAGAAAAAGTAACTTTCGGTGGTCGCATTTGACCTTTATTTACTGTGTTGAGGGTCGACTGCAACCCTCACTATAACAAGTGAGGGTCACCGTCTACCCTGAGTAGGTATAACCTCTTCATCTTCTTCCTTCTTCCTCAAGTATCCGAGTTTTCGATTAAAGGAAGAGAGGACTTGAAGATCTTATGGAGCCAATCGACTTGAGCCCCAAAGTGGACTTACACAACAGGATCTATACAAGGAAGGCCCACCTAATTGGACCAAAGATTTATCCAACTTTTCATTATCGCTACCCCTTTTTTGGTAACCTGCATAGGTTTTTCCCCATGAGACACGAAGGAATGAAAGTACTCATTGAATGTCCCTAATTGAGAAAGGGAAATTCTCCTATTTTCTCGGTTTTTAGTGCATCCACCTTTAAGTGTCAATTAAATCCACCATTCAAATCCTCACAATTGAACAAGAACGCTAGCTCACACTACCTCCTCGCGTATTCCATTCGTGTTGCCCCTCCTGGGCTGCACCATATTTGGTAGAGCTTCAACCTGCTTGAATGCAACCAGTGAGGATGTTTCCAACTTCCTCTCCACCACTTATCTCACCTTCCTAGCTAGCATCCAAACAATCCATCAAGTAGTTATTCATCTCCTTCTCCAACCCAGTTAAATCCCCAATTCCCATTTTCAAACCCAACAGGCAACTCCTGTTTCATCCTAACTGTCGGCCTACTCCCTATAAGCAATTTCCCAATCCACAAGAACACCACCATCAGCAATTTCCCAAGCCACAAGAACACCACCATCAACAATTTCCCAATCCAACCAATCAAGGTTTCATATATATAAGCGAGAGAGAAGGGAATACAAAATTATATCACTACCCTGCATCACCTGTATCTCATCCAAATGACCTTTCTATGTTGTGGGTGTTTGAGTTTTTGATTAAATTAAGGAGCTCGAGGAAGAAGGAAGAAGATGAAGAGGTTATGCCTGTTCAGGGTCGACGACGACCCTCACTTGTTATAGCGAGGGTCGACCCTTAATACAGAAAATAAAGGTCAAATGCGACGACAAAAAAAAAAAAAAAAAAAAAAAAAAAAAAAAAAAAAGAGTAAAAAATTTATTTTTTCTGTACTACTGGCTAAAGTTCTATGTTTGGTGCAGTGGCCACTTAAAGTTATTTTTTTTGTAAAATCCCCTTTAAAAAATGTTCAAAAGTTTACATATATATAAATTTATTATATGTATAGAAACTTTATTGTAATATTCTAAAAGTACCACCTTATAATATATATATATATATATATACGGAGATGCTCCTATAAGAGCATTTCTCACCTTATTATGAGAGATAAGGTGGGGGCCCTCACCTTATTATGAGATGCTCCTATGAGAGCATCTCTTACCTTAAGTTGTTGGCACCTTATTATGAGATGCTCCTGTAAGAGCATCTTTTACCTTAAGTTGTATGCATTTGATATGGATGTGAGGGCTCCCACCTTATCTCTCACCTTATTATGAGAGATGATATATATATATATAGGAGATACTCCTATAAGAGAATCTCTCACTTTACTATGAGAGATAAGGGTGGGAGCCCTCACATTTAAATTGTTGATATTTGATATGGATATGAGAGCCCCCACCATTATCTCTCATAATAAAGTGAGAGATGCTCTTATAGGAGCACTTTCCTATATATATATATATATATATATATATATATATGAGTGTCACAGGTTCAATGAATTAGGAGAAACGAAAATCAGTAAAGACCTTGAATGTAGAAAGAAATGAGAGGATGCATTTTGAGTTAGAATGAACATGACTTTAAGTATGGTGAGTGAAAAGTTAAGATTAATGAAGTCAATACAAGGCAAATGAGATAAAGGCTTCAATGATGATGAAGAGATAATGATATTACCATGTTAATATGGTGATATCATCATGTTGATTTTCTATCCCATTTTTTTTTTTTATTTTTTTATCACACTTCAAATTTCCTTGAAGATTTAACAACGACTATTCGGCAATCAGAAGATGTTTATTTTTAGAAGCATGTCCGTGCAACTTTTTGACTGCTTAAAGCAAGACCTGCACGCATGGCAAGCTAGCATTCAAATTTTTTTTCCTTTTTCTTCTTCTTCTTTTAGGCTACGGTCTTCCGACTCAAAAGAGCCGTAAGAGAAAGCCCACAAAGTAAAAAGAATAGTCTACATGAATCTGGCACGCATCACCTCATTTCATTTACACTTGACCATTAATTTTAATGCTTATTTTATTATGAATTCTACTCGAATGGAGAGGAAATCCAATTCCGATCTGATTCGCCATGCATCCTAGCAATTAAAATCTAGCCCACCATGTGATGTCTTGATCGGCCACCCATGTAGAAGCAGAAGAAAAGGAGAAAATCTTTTCCCAATTTCAGTTCATAGAACGCCAACATTAATTAATGGCATGTTAAGAAAGCATAAAAACAAATACAAGGAGTTGACAAAATATCAGGGACACCTAAATCCCTGCAGCTTTGTCCAAGAAATCTCTCCTGTATTTCTACAAGACTTTGTGGTTCCAAACTGCGTTTCATCTCATCTTTCCATAACAATAAAGAAGAAGAATCAAAACTTCAGAATGTTGAGTACCGACCATTTCAATAGTTTATAGGGTCGGCAACCAAAAACATTTTGCCTTAAAACGTAGGACATTGGCCTCACAAATTATCTGCCCCATATTTATAGGGCAGACATCTGTTTCCTCAGTCCATAAGTAATAGTAGAGTAAAAATAAAAATACACACACATATATAAGTGGAAAAATAAGAGATTTTGATAGTAGAGTTGTCCTTATTTGTCCCGTAAATAATTGATGTTTGATGATTAAATTTTTTTCCAAAGTTATTCATGCGATATCCTAGTGTTGTGAGATAATGCAATTCTTTAATATAGAAACAGTTCTTTTGGAATTTATTAAATTTTAATAGTTGATGGACAAATGTCGAGTCTCATGACAGCTGTATGGTCAAGCTCCCTAACAAAACATAACGTGCAAGGTGGTTAAAAAAATAGACAAAAATGAAATCTCATATCAGCATTCTTGTTGCCAAACCATCACATTACATAGCCAAAAAACTTCAAATAAACCAATAGAAGTTTCAGAAAAAAAGTAACATCTCTCTCTCTCTCTCTCTTCACTTACTAGCAGGATATTGTAAGATGATTGATTCATTATTATTGATTGGGGAGGGCAGGAGGAGAGGCAGAAGAAGATGAGTTCTTGTGATTGTGCATCCAAACCTTAAAAACTTGCTTGCTCACACCAACCTCTCTGCAGAACCGTCTGATCTCCTCCTCATGATCTTCTCCATTCTCCTTCTTCTGCAACCGCCAACCGATCCTCTCCGCGAACCCAAACATCTTTTCCTTCTGCTCTGCTGAAAACTTGGTACGGAACCGCTTTTTCGCCGCCGAGTCGGCTGCCGCCGGTGAGTTTGTCTGGCAGACGTTGCCCGTCGCCTCCTCATGAGCGGAGCAGGCCACCAGAAGCTTGCGGTGAAAGTTTCGGTGGCAGCCGCACGCGGCGCACTGTAGCCCGCCGGCGATGGAGTTGTCGGGGATGAACTCTCCGCAGCCGTCGGTGGCATAGCTGCCGAGCCTTGCCGCGTGGTTTCGGAGGCATTCTCTGTGGAGTTCCCTCGTGTTGTTGTCTGATTCCATTTTGATGCCAACTCTCTCTCTCTCTCTCTACTAAGATTATATATAGCTAGTTATTGATGGAGGTGGTCTTGGGGGTCTTTTGTCTAATTTACAAAATCACCACTTAGTCTTTTTTAATTTTTTTTCCTTTTGTTGAATTTTACACCTAGGTTTGGTTTGTTTCGTAATTGAATTCTTGAGTATTATAACTTATACGACTTGTATTTCTCAAAATAACTATCAAATAATCTTCTCTATAAGGAAAAATGATCGAAGGTTTCCAATTCTAGTTGGACATGTGGATACGCCTTCATTTGTGTCCCTATGGTAGCTTAAAATGAGAATGAACCGTGTTCGGTGACTAAAAATCTCAATTCTAATAAGAGGTGTTGATTAATCGGTAGAGTGGTTGACTAAAAGTAGTAACTCCTCAAGATTGCTATATATAAAATAAATTGGGAAATCTAGAATAGATCTTTCAGAGGATCCACAACATTTGTAGGCAGTTTTTGTAACCATGACCATCTAGAATACATAAAGATGTTTGGATCATAGCCAATGTTTACGTCATCAAATTCTAGTATATCTTTCATCTCCCACCTCTTTAATAATTCTTTGTTAGAGTTTATTTGACTATATAGTTTTCATGTATTAAATTTGAGGCGAACAAGTGGGTCTTATGTGCTCTGAGATGAAACTCCAAGATCATGACCCTTGTAGCCTTGTTATGATGATTGGAGTGAAATTTAACTTGGTGCCAAGATTTTGTTATATTACTTTGATATAAGAAGATGAGAATCACTTTTTTTTTTTTTGAAGAGTAAGTTAGGTCTTCATTTTCTCAATGATAATCTACAGAAATGGAAGTATGCTATCCGAAAGATTGAGCATACTTCCAAAAAGGGCATGCCCCCTTCAATACAATTTGAAACGAAAATATAAAAAAGTACTAACTATCATTTAAAAACTCCATGCCTCATAGAGTTATACAAAATATCAATATTATCAATTCAGTGGTAGAGTGCCTAAACTTTTACTAATGAGTTTACTAATACGCATAGTTTCAAAATTGTAATCACTGCATGAATTCTTCGAGCTTGAAACCGCATAGTCCATTCAGATTGGGCTGGATGAAATAGAATTTGCTGTAGAGAAGAATCAGCCTCAATAATGAGTGACGAAACTATTACTGGAATGAGATTCAGAATTTGAAATATCCCCTCACAGTAATTCAACACGGCACTATATGACCTTGCAAATGTTGGTGTAGGTCCCTCCACATAATTCCAATCAAGGTGACTAGTGGGCACAAAGGAAAGACGCTAGCCATAAATTCTCTCAACTACCGGTCTTGGAATATGTACTTGGTCATTAGAATGAATGTTCTAATGACATTGAATACTATTTGGTAAGGTGAGAATCACTTACGGCTTCTAAACATCCTATTTTGGAAGAAAGGATATTATGTGTACTATTTAAATGAAAGTAAATATGGCAAGTAAAAGAAAAATAGATAACGACACCTGGAGACATCTACTAAAATGTTCGAGGAAAAGGGAGTCTTTTTGCATATTTTATTTTTCATATATTTTGAACTTGGGATCATAGAGTTAGTGCTAAAGGAGTGATGCCACCAGCACACTCATGGTTAAGTGGTGTTGGCACCTCAATATCACTTAGATGCCCAGGAATCGATACCTGGGCCTTCAGATTGATAGTATCACTTCCGACCAGTAGACCAACCTAGCAAAACAAAAGGAGTAAGAGCTTAGTACGTGCCTTTACCACCAATGCCACGTGTGTGGAACATGAAACAGTAATTATTTTATTAATTAAAATGCCTTTTTCATGATTCCAGATTCAAATTGTATCGGTGAAGATTTGGAGTGAATGGCTGTGACTTGACCAAGAGGACTCGACTCAGAGGACGCTAGGCATAACAAGCTTGTTTGAGTTAACCAAAAACTCTATCCTTTTTTTTTTTTTTTTGGAGAATTCAGGTTTCATATGGAGAAGGGAGGTTGAATGTATCATTATAATTATTAGATGAGGAGCTATTTGTACATTGCGGCTCTTTTGACTAATATACATACTAGCTCAATAACCCGTGCTCAGTACGATATCTCCATGAGCTGCAAAAATCAATAATCACATATTAAATTTTTTACCTATTTCTCGTAGGACAAGTTGGATAAAATAAAAATAGAGAAATTGGAGCAAAAGGTGTATAGTTACATAAGAACAATTGAAACATGAGTGGTTTGATGGAAAAATGAGTGGGTATAATTGCATGAGTAGTTACATAACCGTCGGTCAAAATTATAACCGACGGTCAAAATTGAATCCAGAACCTCCTAACTTCATATATTATAATATGAAGAGTGTGGGTATAATATATATATATATATATATATATATATATATATTAAACCCTTAAATGTAGTTTGTCTAGCTACTAAAGCACGACTTTGAGTTTGTTAGATTATGAATGGGTTGAGCAGGAGTAGCCTTTTTAAGCACATGCAAGTAATTAATGGAGTGATGTCGTCGTTCTGAGGTTGAAGGGATATATAAGAATGACTTTAATGTCAAATTGTCAATGAATAGCATTTTCTTTTCTGCGGAAAAAAGGAGGATGAATTGCAAATCATTGTAGATGAATTACAAATCATTGTAATTAATTTCATATTACAAACTTAGATGAAGCCAGTGATGTATATATACACATGACAATGTAAATATTCAAAATCTGGTGGGCTTTCAAAACCCATTCCAAACATGCGCGCATGCACACATACAAACATAACTTTAAGTAATCTGGTCTTATAGGGAAAGTAAAATTTTGATACAAAATTTTGAATACATGCACACATGCATGGCCCATTGCAGATGACCATTACTAAAAACAAATTACAATAAATTGATGGTATAAGGTTTTAGTTATTGTCACAATAACGTTCTCGGGTTAGTGATAAAATGTTGATTTTAAAAAGCTAGGCCTTTTTCGTGGTGTGTAATTAATGGTGACATCGGCAAAAAGTCAACTAGTTAGAAAATAGAAGCATATTTAAAAAATGTTCAAAAGGTCAAATATATGTAAATTTATTATATGTACATAAACTTTATTGTAATATTTTAAAAGTGCCACCTTATACAATATATATAAGGGTCACAGGATCAATGAATTAGGAAAAAAGAAAATCAATAAAGACCTTGAATATAGTGAGAAATGGGAGGATACATTTTGAGTTAGAGTGAACATGACTTTAAAGTGAGAAGTTAAGACTAATGAAGTCAATTCGAGGCAAATGGGATAAGGCTTCAATAATGATGAAGAGATAATGATATTACCATGTTAATATGGTGATATCATCATGTTGATATTCTGTCCCATTTTTCCTCTTATGATACTTCAAATTTCCTATGGTCAATACAATGATAATAATTTTGACAACTGGACCTAATTACAAGACTCGTATATTGTCGCAATAACTTGAAGACCTAACCACGACTATTAGGCAATTAGAAGATGTTTGTTTTTTTAAAAGCATGCCCTACACAACTTTCTGACTCCTAATCAAGAGCTATGTACACACATGGCAAGCTAGCATTTAGTTGTATTTTTTTTTTTTTTTTTTTTTTTCTTTTTTCAGTTTAAGTCTGTAGGGTGTCTGTTCCAAAAAAAAAACCAACACAAGTGAGAAGAGAAAGTCCCACAAAGTGGAAAGGAAGGATACACCGCAGATAAGATTGCAATGTAGTTCTACTTAAATAATTATTGAAGAGGTAAAAGTACAAGGACGCGAGGGGAGATGTAAAAAAAAATATAAGATTGCATTGTAGTTCTGATCTCGACTTTCCGAGTAATTGAATTATTAGGATGATTGATGGGTATTCATTTCCAATCTTAAGTTAATCATATGCATTGAAAGGAAGGTTATATGATTGTTGGCTTTAGATATTCACCTTTAATTCTTCAAATTTAATCACTTATAAAAATACAAAGTCTTACACAATTATACGTACTTAGAAGTTCAATTATATATAACAAACAAGCCCTTTAATAAGAGTTCTTATAAAAATGAATTATCAAATAGGTACCAACTCAAATTTAATCAATCAGTCTAATATTCTCTACTAAAACATAAAGAAAATCAGGTTTTTTTTTTTCTAAGGCTTAATTTGTACGAAGATCAATTTAAAATATACATATCACTCACAAGAAATTTGAGTAAAACCCCTTAATTTGGAGGAAAATTTAAAGCATCTTACATATGGCCCCCTCAATAAAAAAAGAATTTATATAGTGGGTCTCCCCATGGTGTGACCCACCATATGATAAGCCTGCTTGTCGTCCAACGTGCGTGCCGTTTCAGGAATGAGGAAGTAGAAATGGTAGAAATTTGGATTTCAAGATTTCTTCTCCAACTCCTGACATGTTGGTTTTTCCTATTAAAAAGTTCTAAGAAATCTGTTTGGGAAATAGATTTCTGGATATCTTTTGCTTGGATATTGTTTGGAAATCTTTGAGAGGATCAGCACATGCCACAGGCTGCTGAAAATCAATTTATCTCTGGATTTGAATGACGTTCTCAGAATCTTTGAACTTCAATAAAGGTGAATTTTCTAAAATCCAATTTAGTTGAAAGAATCAGAAATCTTTTTGATGGAGTGTTTTGTATGGAAATCCTCTAAATCTTTTTGTATGACACGTTCTAAAATACCTGAAAGTACACTTAAAACTTATTGTTGGATATTCTATTCAATTTCAATCTCCTTAAAAAGAAATGGGGAGAATTTAAAAAAAGTCCTTAAGTTTCGGCCTTATTTTAAAAAAAAAGGACACAAGTTTCAAAACTATTCAAATTAGTCGCTCAGTTTTTCAGGAAGTTTTCAATTAAGGACATCCATCTATTTAAAGTTGTTTTTCGGCAACTTTTTTCTTTTTTTTTTTTTAATACCAAAATTACTCTTCATTGTAATAAAACTTTTATTCACTTTCTCTACATTCTCCTTATTTTCCTTACCGGTGTACGTTCTCATAATGATCAAGGACACCCAATATTCTTATAGCGATTGGCTGCATGTAGTGGCTGCAGAAACCATGTCATGGCTTTAAATGAAGGGTAATTTGAGTATTTTCAAAATATTAAGGGAAAAAGTCACTAGGAAATACATTTGAATGGTTGGATGTCTTTAATTAAAAATTTACTGAAAAGCTTAGGAATTAATTTGAAAATTTTTAAAACTTATGTCCTTTTTTGAAATAAGACAAAAATTTAGGTCCATATTTGAAAACTTCCCGAAAGAAATGTAAAGTGATGATGCCAACCCATTGATGAGCACATTATAGTGGGTCTCATTTGGTGGGCCCCACGATGGAGTTGTGTGGTGCTCAAAGAGATTATATGAATGGTAAATTCCATATATAGGGAGACCAGTCGATGGAGTTTCTTTCTTATTTCCCTTTTTTGTTGGGTCTTGCATGCTATAATATACATAAGATGTTTGTATCATGCACTTGGATAGTGGCCGTAGGGGTGTACAAAAAAATATGTCGATTCGTCAAACCGATCCGATCCGATGGACGGTGACGGATTATAAATAGTGTAATCCGTTAACAACTACCTAAGATGACCTTTCTCTTGTCGTTGTATTGTTATTAAATACCTATATCATACGACCTAAAATCATGGTCTGACCTTCACGTGCAAAAAAACTCAAATTCAGTGACTTCAGAATTCCTACTTTCTGCGAGATTGAATGTCCGCCGATCCTCTCCACCACAGATCGAATCGGATTTTAACAGTAATGATTCCAAAAGTAGGTAACTGATTTGGCTACGCATTAATTCGATCCGTATACACCCTAGTGGGACCTACCTAATATGACCTTCCTTGTGTTGTATTTGTACGTAGTAGCCTATTCAACGACCTTTCATGGTGATTCACGTAAAAAAAAAGGCCTTTCTGCGAGGAATGTGCCGTTTCCAAATGAAGAATAACTGAATACCCAAAACATCTAACAACAGCTCCCTCAGACAAGATCCCTTTCTCTCTCTTTCTCTCTCCAAATGAAGAGAGAGATAGAGAGAGAGAGAGAGAGAAAACAGAAGACAGATTTCCATTTCAAGGAAAACAACCCTCAGACAAAAACCACCTGAATTCTCCAATGCCACCGGAGAACCTCCATTCCCGCACGGCGTCCTCCATCACCTCTGACACCATCGAAATCGAAGACTACCAGGAACCGAGCCCGCCCAACCCGGAGGCGGTGAAGGCCGATCGACGCCGCGCGCTGAAGCGGAAGCTCATCATCGCTGCCTCCTCCACCGTCCTTCTCGCCACCATCATCGTCGCCGGCACCTCCGGGCTCTTCATCGGCGGCCCGCGCTCGGACGACCAAGCCGACATTCAGGCCGCCAAGATCCAAGTCTTCTGCCAGCTCACCGACTTCCCCAACGTCTGCATCTCGAGGCTCACCAACTACACCGAACGGGATCCGAGCGGATCCGGAGCCGATCCGAAATCGCTCCTCCTCTCCTCCGTCGCAGCCAACATCGAGACCGTCGGGTCGGTCTACCGGATCGCGAAGCGGATCGTCGAGAAAAAGCTCGACGATCCCACGCAGAAGGCGGCGGAGGACTGCGAGCAGCTGCTAACATACGCCGCGGCGGAGCTGAACGCGTCGTACGTCGGGATGGACGCAGCGACGTCCGGCAGCATGCCGTGCGCGCTGAGCAACGTGCTGTCGGGGCTGAGCGCGGCGGTGGCGTACGAGCAGACGTGCTGCGACGGGTTGGGCGGAGGGGGGGCGGGGACGGCGGAGATTAGGGCGGTGCTGTGGAATGCGACGCTGGAGACGAGGAACAATCTGGCGCTGATGTCGGAGTTCCCCGCGACCGCGGAGAGGAGGAGGATGAGGAAGCTGATGGCGGCGGTGGTGGACGGGGAGAGGATGGTGTGGCGTGCCGCGAGGGGGGAGGCGGACGTGGTGGTGGCGAAGGACGGGTCGGGGGATCTCAGGACGATCTCGGCGGCGCTGGAGGTGGCGAGGATGGAGAGGGAGGGTAGATTTGTAATTTATGTGAAGGAAGGGGTTTATGAGGAGAGTGTGAGGGTGACTTGGGAGATGAAGTATGTGACTATGTATGGAGATGGTGCCAACAGGACAGTGGTGACTGGCAGCAGAGGGTTTAAGGATGGGTTTACGGTTTATCAAACCCCCACCTTTGGTACGTACTCATGCATGCATGAATACTTCTCTAGGGTCATAGTAATTTATCTCAAGGAGGAGCATAAGTAGGCTGGACCACGGTTTGCACTAGAAGATTGTAGGTTTGAAACTACACTATCACAATGGGGCTACAAGAGAGTTTATCCGGCTTTTCTCTGAGTCCGAAGGAATTAGTCCAGCCCAAAGGATTAATAACCTTTGGTAGAAAATAAAAATGGTTAAAGTAATTCGCAACAAATTTTAATGATCGACTTGAGTAATGTGCAGTCTTAGACCTATAATTATCATAGGTTAGGTCCGTTTCAGTATGGTCTGGACTCTCCTGCGGCCTGCTTTGGTGGGATCTGCACCAGGTGATGACCTTTTATTGGTTTTCTATACATTGATAATCCAACAATGTTTAACAATTCTAATATAGATGAGAACAAGTTTTTATCACTCATTTTAAGCATATATGATACGAATGACTTGAATCAAATAGAGACATGATTGTACATGGCTCAATGAAATTCATCCTCATGAAAACTCCCATGTAAAAACATCAACATACGATCATTTCTCGTTTATGAAAGAATGTGAAAACTGAAAATTGTGAGAATTTCCAATTTAAGGGCTTCTTAGGGTGCTTTCCAAATTATAATATAGTTCATGTTAATCATTACAAATGTATGAAGTGTTTGGGTCTTGATTTAGGTCCAGTTCCACTGTCCAGTCCCTTTATTTGGGTTGTCTAATTTATACTTGGGTAAGGAGTATAGGCCCTATTTCAGTTATGGGTCTTCTCTCAATTAATAATTCGGGTTCGGGCAGGTCTGATCTGAACCTGAACTGCTTTTGTAGCTGTATCTGGAGTGGCATTCATGGCCAGGGACATGGGCTTTGAGAACACAGCTGGGCCTGAAAAAGCCCAGGCGGTCGCTCTACTGGTCGAATCCGATCTGGCCGTCTTCCACAAATGCCACATCAACGGCTACCAGAACACTCTCCACGCCCACGCTCAACGCCAATTCTACCGCAGCTGCACCATCTCCGGCAGCATCGACATAATCTCTGGTGGTGCCGCCGCCATCTTCCAAAACTGCGAGATCATGGTTAAGAAGCCACAACCGGGCCAGGAGAACATAATCACGGCCCAGACCCGCCTTGACCGGCACCAAACCACTGGAATCATCTTGCAGAACTGCACCATCTCCGCCAACGATGACCTAATTCCGGCCAGAGGTGACGTGGCGACCTACTTGGGAAGGCCGGTGAAGGAGCACTCAAGGACTGTGGTCATGCAGTCCACCATAGGGGACTTGGTGAGGCCTGAGGGGTGGGCCTCAGGCCCAGGTGATGTGGGCCTGGAGCAAACGGTCTACTTTGCGGAGTTTGAGAACCGTGGGCCCGGGGCTGACGTGGCGGAGAGGGTGACCTGGCCGGGATTCCACGTATTGCGTGACGTGGCAGAGGCAACCAGGTTTACTGCAGGTGAGTTTGTAGAGGGGATTTATTGGTTGAATATGACTGGGGTGCAATTCCATACAGGCATTATAGATGCTCTTTAGTAGAATCTGTGTATTATTATTGTTTTTTTCTAATTATATTCAATCCTTTTTTTGTTGTGGGAGTTTGGGTCCCACAATGGTAAATGGATACTTGGGTCTGCTTCACAAGTGTGTGTATACTTTCAGGGTGTATCCAAGGGGGCATGGTTGGCCAAAGATCACCCTAATCAGATACTAACCTTTTGATTTCAGGGTGCCCAAAAAGTTTGAAAGTGTTTTAAAAAGTGCCTTTTTTGATACAGTCCAATCCAGGTTAAGTGTGTAAAAGTTGAGATCAATCATAATTCATAGATGGGTATTTTGCTTTTGAAAACAAAACTAGGTGGAGGTACCTTGTAATTTAGGGTTCTGGTCAGTCCCCTTTATATTCAAGCTGGGTTTGAGCTGACATTTATAACTGAATAATGAATGAGTTGGATGCAAGTGGATTTCAATTTTTTTCTCTTTTTGACCTACCAACCTGAAATCGGATCACACCAACCCCTGCTAATTGCACTATGAGCTGCCCACCTAAACCTGAAAATGCCCTATTAATTATGGTTTTTGTTTGACCTTTTTAGCTAAAGTCTATTTCGATATGGAATACTATCATATCAGTAGCTACAAAAATTATTTAAAAGAAAAAAAACATGACCCTCTCTAGTCACTATGCTTGACTTTATCTAAGTCAAGTTTTTTTTTTTTTCACCGGACAAGTCAAGTCCAAATCATGACTTTTCCAACATTGCTATCACTACCACCTTCGTCGTCATCGTTGTCATTGTCGCTCCTTTAGCTACTCGTTAAACTACGATCATCTTCATCACTACCATAGCACCATTAGCAATATCATCATCATCATCATCATCATCATCATCACTCCTTCAGTTAACTTTTTTTTGGTAAGAGTTGAGATTTCCTAGTTTATGAAATTAAAGATTAGATTCTCTCGTCTATTGTAAATTGCACACTGAATGAAGAAGTCATTAGCTCTCAAATTGTGTTCTGGCTTACATTTTCAATGTAATCAATTCATGGGTGAGGTTCAGTTGAGCTAATACATGCCACTCTTTGGACACATTCGTGCAACCTCTTTTTCTATAAAAACAAACTGGAAGAGCAAGACATATTTTGTAAATATTTTTCCATTGTTTAGTATGAATGTCTTCCCAAAAACAAGCATCAAAAGCAATGCAGATTTTCAACAAATCCGCAGAATAGTGTTTCGTGCCATTATTTTTGTTTCCATGGGAGAGTGTTGCGCCAAACAACAGAAGAGTGAGCTGAAAGGGAAAACATAAACAATTTTCTTTAGAATCCTCTCACCACACGAATGCACCCTATTGCTAAACGCCATCCAAGCATGTTCTAAATAGATATGTTCATAACTTGGGTCAGACTATGCTGAGGTCTTTCCAGGCCTGGCCCATTTAGTTAGGGGCCTAATTCATGCCTAAAGAGAGTCTGTGGTACTGAGAATGATCTCATACTTCATCCCATTTGCAAAGTTTATATATTCATTGGTGCTAAATATGTTGATTCAGGCCAGGCAGAAGCCCAGTCAATCTTACTATTGGACTAGATAAATAGGACAAGGTCCATCCCACTAGCCTAAAACACAGCCTGATTCCAGTCCAAATGTCCAATGTAGGCCAGCCTGCCAGGCTAGACTAGGCTAGGCTAGGCTCGGGATGGCATCAGCACATCCCAAACTTTGGATATAAAAGGTAGGCCCCTTCCCCATTAATGAGTGGGTTGATGCTCTCTATCACAGTGAATCAGTTGACAAGTGGAGTCCAGCAAATAACCTCATGAGATGTCTTTCATTCATGTCATGGCCGACCACAATATTAACCGTATTGATCACTCACAATCACAACTATCCATACTTGTCATTGTAAATACTGTTCTAGTGATCAGTGGACCAGAACCACTGAAAATATCATTTGTAACAACCACAAATGGGTTAGATCTATGATGAGTCTATTACTGCCAAAATGATCTGACTGTGGTGAACTTATTTCTATGACCTGCCCATGCAATGCAACCCAAACTTGACTTGTTAATTTCGATTAAGGAATCAGGTGGGATTTAACTCCGATTTTTAAAGAATATAGAGGACCTATTAGCGCGATATTAAAGACTGACCTGAGATGGTGGGGAGCTCACCCTTCAATACTTCTCCTCAAGTGGAATACGGTATTACTTTTTAGTACTGAGTTGTTTCTCTTAAAACTTGAACCCGCGACCGGTTGAGTCTTATTGTAGGATTGAATATCCAAATAAAAAAGTTAGCTGCTAGTTATCCACACGTGCGACACTACACATGTCAAGACGACAAAAATTGGTGAATCCGAGCTGTACATAATGCAAGAAGTGTAAGCGTATGGGGTCAGACACTGGAATAAGTCAACCTCACTCATTTGGGTGGGCCACACTTTGAATTAGCAAATGAATGGATGAAAATAGCAGTAGTGGGGGGATTATAAACAATTGTTTACAAGAGGCCACATTCAAAGAACATGTGTTGGTGTGGCCCTCTCTAATGAGTGCAGCAGCTACACTATCAAGGTAATCAAAGGGTGGTGGGGCAGGATAAGTGGGACCCACCTGTTGGGCTTTGAGTAAGGATGGGTGCATGTACTGATGGGGCCTCCCAAAGATATTCTTCAAATCCGGGTTCCCATGTGCGTCCTGCATCAAACACAATTTCAACATTAGCCATATCATGCCACAGAAATATTGTACTCTCCTGCCAGCAACAGTAAATACAGTCCAGCCCTGTGGGCCTGATTGGGCCCACCTCTGATCAGTGCATGCCCACCCCCCCCCCCCCCCCCCCAAAAAAAAAAAAAAAAAAAAAAAAAAAAGAAATTCATCTCGCTTCAAGACTGATTTCACTCTCATCAAACTCTTACCCATTGTTAGACTGAATCTCAAATAAATATATGGCTAGGATGATTTGATGGGGTTGAGTTTTTGGTTGACCCTTATCCATAAGGAGAGCTTTCCATTCCATATGCCCAATCTCATTTATAAAATAGGCGTTGAAGTGGGTTCCATGAGTCAGACTACAAGTAAGGTAAATACAATCCCGAAATTGGGAAAAATATGTCTTATACCGGACCACTTGAGGCCACCTGCTATAAATTCAACTCCATCAGACACTCACAATCATAACCAAGTGTTGTTGGCACATTAGTATCACATAGATGCTCTGGATGGATGCGGACTTGGAGATGGATTACATTTTATTAGAAAAGGAATCTAAATTTGGATCCAAAAGCCCTGTGATTTCCCCTTAAATCCCACCCATTTACATCCTTATATTTGGTATTTAATTGAAGGGTGGTGAGTCCTAACTCGAACAAAGTTCGTGATTTTGGTTGAACTTTATTTTTGATTGACAGCAGTTTAGATTTGCTAGCTCATCTCATAAATGAGTGGGTCTTGAGTTGGACCCATGTTTTCTATTTGACTAATATAACTAACTTGAACTTTGATCCAACCTCGCTCATTACGTTAGTAACCTTTCACCAATTAAGATGCAATTAGTGAGCTGCCATAGAATGGAAAATGTTTTCCTTAAGGGGCTACTATGTGAAAAGAAACTTCTTCGGGGACCATTACGTAAAAAAATAAAATTAATTGGGTGAGGGTGTCGGTGCAAAAGGCCTAAACTTCTCATCACTTATGGAATTTCTCAAATTTTATGGAGGGGTCATGGCCGCACCTAGTTCTATTCTTATTAGTGGGTTTGAGTTGTCTTTTCTAGACTTAAATATAGGATTTAAAAGCTTTCACATCGAGGTTCCTATGCCTTCCTACAAGAAGATTCACATATGGAGTTAGTTATAGTCATCTTTTATAATAAAAAAATACATTTTAACGTTTTATCTATTTGCATCGAAGATATGCAATTCATGTCAATATTGGTTAAAAATAAAGACCAAAGGTGAATATACCAAAATGACCATAAAAAACCTCCCATGAAAGCTGAGTATGGGAAGACGGGAAATGAAGACCCGTCCATCACCTAACAATTTAAATCTTAGGAAAGTTATAGCTCCATCAACATCACTATTAGGTTTGTCAAAGTACAGGACTGGAAAAGGGCTAGGGTAAGTCCTTATCTTGACATATATAGGATGGGCTTAGGTAAAGTGAAAGCCCTCAACGCTTAAAGCACACCTACATAAATAGATCCTTACACTACCTCCAAGGGACTGAGCCTAAAGAAAATAAAATTTTTTTTTTTTGAGTTAACACACAAAAACTCCATTGGTTAGATATCAAAGTGATTACTTAGAACTCAACCTAAAATGAAAGAAAATAAAAGATTGGAAGTAGAATGCAATGTGAAGAGGATCGTTAAGTGCCAACAATTAACAATTAACAATTGCATCATTTCTTTAAACCACAAAAATGTTGAAAAAAGCTACACAACACAATCTTTTAAAATCATACTAGCACAACCACCCGTGCTCAGCACGGTACATCCATGTATTATAAATTAAGTATTTGTACATTAAAAAGGTTACGTGGATTATCTCTTTCCATCCATTAAGTTAAATAAATGAAAAAAAAAAAAAAAGAGACTTGGGGAGAAAGGGTGTAAAAGAGATGGGTGGATAAAGAGACTTTAGAAAAGAGGAAAAAGTAGAACTAAAGTAGAGAGTAATGGGTGGTTTGATGAAATAAGAATATGAGTGAGTAGTTATGTAGACAAAAAATGAAACATTTAGTAAAGAGGAATAACTGTCGGTCAAAATCGTAACTGACAAAATCGTAACTGACAGTCAAAATCCAATTCAAAAACACTTTAAACTTAATATAGTATAATTGTACAATGGAAAATTATCGAGTTTTATCCGGTAAATGTTATCTATTGTAATGCTATTGTTACAAGCACATCCTGAGTCCATTTGAAGTGTACTTTTCTTAAAGTGGTTTATAGCTGTCTAGTAACCAATATTGCAAATGGAGCACAACACCACTACTCATCACCATTCCAAGAACCCACTCTGAAAGTTAGAAATTGAGGCACTCTAGATGCCAATGTTTGGATAGAGCATAATACAACATCGCCATTCATTGGCAAAGCCCTTTCCATATAGATATATTATATCTTAAATCTAAAACTAACAGCCGGCCGGGCCGGGCCGGGCTGGGCTTGGTCAAGCCTTAGGCTACGTCCTATAGATCGTAAGCCTTTCAAAATCAGGTCCTACCCTATCCTTGAACTTTAGTACGAGAAAAAAAAGCCGTCATCGCTATTGTTCGCTTTGGCTGACCAGGCCTCCTCATCAAAGATCCAGGTTGATGCCCCAACCCATGCATGCCGACCCGACCAATTTCCACCCCAACCCATGCAGACCCAAGCTTCAAAATTGGGTCCATTTGTGGAAAGAAGCATGGTGGCTCCACCCCAGAAAGATACAGCTGCTGTTTGGATGGTCCACATTGCAAACAAACTGACTTCTCACCCATTCTGAACATGGAGGCTTGACCTAATAACCTCAATTTCTTTTCTTAATCATTCATGTGCTGACCACCAATTGAATCATCTGCAACATCTGATCAATCTCAATTTTATTGGTTTAGTTAACCTCGATTGACCTGCACATATCCCACGCGTCAATTTATGAAATGGCACTTAGACCCAAACATATCTTTAAAGAACCGCACTAACCCACCATTGATTTTGCATTTCTACCTGTCAATGTGCTTTTTGCCACGCCATTGGTCAGTTTACTCATCAGATTTACATGGCCTTTTTATTGGTTGTGAATGAGAGACTACTTTAAAAGCATGTTCAATCTCTGGGCCCCACACTATCCATTCACATGGCCCAAAAGTCCCAATAGATTGACAATCCAAACCTTTGGATTAGACCCATGATTAGTTTTATTAACCACCCATTTTTTTTTGTGTTCCATAAAATAATTGTCCCCTTGAAAGGGGTAGGATTTGTCCAATTGATAAATCTTTTGGGGATTTAGAGGATTCAATCATGTGATCAAGAGGATCAACGGTGAGGATTTTGTACACCCATACACCTTATAATTTGATGGGTATGGTGATCCTGAAGAAATGGTTGGATTTTGTTTACTTAAGGATCACTCTTACAAGATCATCTTAGCCATATGAGTGAAATGATAATGGGAGGTAACATCATAAAAGGAATCATTGAGTGTTGACCATTGGTGCATCAGGATGCCTCTTAGTATCCTGATGTGCTCATTTCATGTTGTGGTCCAGTCGATTTTTGTGATCTTAATGTTTATATGGTGGGACATATGCTGACATGGATGCCATAGAATGATCATTACCCTTCAATTAGAAAGAAAAAAAAAAAAAAAAAAAAAAAAACCCACCTAATGCATAGTTAAACGATTAGCTTCATTCAATGAACATAATTTCCCATCTGAAGGCCCAAATGTGGTGAACAATTTTGACCCATGAACTCTTCATTTTGCATTTTCTAATTCAATGGTTAAGGATATCCCATCAAAATCAAAACTTGGGCCATCTACAATGGGCACTAATTACGGTGGGCCCCACAAAATGGGTCGGGCCCAATCTTCTCTGTTTTGATCATTCACCAAACAAAAACAAGACTGGCAGCAAGTCTTGCCCAAAGAGAAGGAATAATTTGCATCCTTCAAATGGGTGGTTATGTCATCAAATCAATGTGACTTTCAAGCTATGCCCCTCTTAATGGTGGGCCCCACTGGAAGATCAGCCACTCGAGACCAAGCTTATTTGTGTTGAAGATGCCAAGTCTTACCTAACATATGAAACTCATCCACCAATCATCCACAGAGAGAGAGAGGGGCAATGTGATGTGCATTGACCTTAAACACCCGGGTCCAAGTCCAACCTTTCAAACCTCATGATCCCATTGATCCTGTCCATCCATCCATCCATCGTTGCACTGCGCCCCGTTGAAAAACCCAGATGGCAAGATCATAACCATTGAATAATTTCTTAGCCAATCAAATCTAGCCGTCGGATGTGGACGATGGATCGTGCCGGATGAACGGGTCAGATCACAAAACCCATCTCCCCCACATCTTAAATATCCTTGATCCGAGGACAAAATACTCAAAATGCTCGGGCCGAGGATGGACTAGGACGGAGAAGGAAGGACCGTGTCCATCAAAATTCAATCCCAACCGTTGATTTGTACAGATCTTGTGGTCTCTGAAATCCCCGTCCCTTTAAAAAAAGGTACCAAAGGTTCCCTTCCTCTTATGTCTTATCTCCCCCTCGATGACATCGGACGCTTTCATCATCAGTCATCAGGTCCGATGGCACTCCTGTAATTACCCACGAACCACATGTCCCTTTCGTTATTCGGCCGGCCACCCACATCCAACGGTTACAACAGTCGGATGGGTCTGATTTTTCTCGGCCCCTGCCCCCTCATCTCTAGTAGGCCCCACAACCCGATGGTCAGGATCGAGCTGCCCCCTGCCACGTGTACGGCGGATGCGAGCATCCACCACCCCTGCCAGAGCATCATCATAAATCCCAATCGATCTTGATGTGATGCATCCATCTCCTCCTCCTCTCTCCTTCTCCGTCGTCGTCTTCTTCTTCTTCTTCTACCTCACGAAAGCCTTCTGCAGCAGCTCTACGGAGGCTCTGATATGGGGAATAAGTGGCACGGGACGTGAATCTGGGCCGTTCGAGGGGTGGTCTTTTGTCCCCTACCGTCCGATCTTCTTCTTCTTCTCTGTCTCTCTGCGGTTCTTCGATCTGAGACGAGGTCAATTAGGGGGTTAGGGTTTGGGGAAGATGTCCCATACGAGCCTCAATCCTAAGCCGTTGAATTCACGGCCGCCGATGTACGTGGACGAAGCTGGCCACGTCCACGTGTCCGACCAGATCAACGACGACGGGGACGCCGGAGACCCGTCGGACTCGCAGTACGACGGAGACGTGCTTGAGGACGGCGGGGGAGACGAGATGATGGACGGAGACGGAGACGGAGACGAAGAAGAAGATGACGAGGAAGAGGACGAGGAAGAAGACGAGATTCCGATCGATGGAGAGACCATTCCCGATCCGAATCTCGCGGTCCCGTTGCGGTTTCGGAGCATGAATCAGCTCACGCTCTCGTTTAATGGTGAAGTCTATGTGTATCCTTCCGTTTCTCCCGACAAGGTCTGTAAAAATCACTGCTTTATCTGTTTGTTTGGGTTTTTTTTTTTTCCTTCTTCTCTGATTGCTATGTGAATTTCGTTGTTTGTTTGGGTTTCATTTGGTGGATTAGAACTGGTGGTTCTTCTTGTTAGAGATTGGTTGTATGTTTTTTCTTTTACAATTGTAAGTTGCGGAGATCACTCTCCTAATTGAATTTACCATACATTTTAATCTACCGTAGTGGATTGATTAGCATCATGTTTCCCTGATGGGCGATCTTAACCGTCTGATCTGTATCCATTGAAATGATGGGCAATGGGCCAATATCAGTGATTGGTTGATCAGCTATATAGAATTGCGAGATCAAACCCACCGAGATATTGGTCTTAGTAAATCAAGTCCATGTGAATGTAGCGGGATCGATGTTGGTGGAGTGCAACCCAAGTGTCACACTGATCAGTTGGTGCTGACTGCGTAATTGATGTCTATTAAGTTGATGGGGGGAATGAAACAGTCGACTGTGCATCATGTAGTTCTTCTGAGATGATTTGTATGGATAATGAAATTACGGTACCTGGTTTTTTCATGCAGAGGTTTGGTGTTGAAACGAAGATTCTATATCCGCTGATACCCAGGAGCCTTGGATGATGTTGTTTTAAATTGGTTCCATTGATATTCTAACTAGAGTGGCCCTCTTGGTCAGTTACTTTGGATTCTCGCTTTCACTCTCGTTTAAAGTCATGATATGTGCAGCTAGTACTTGGAGCTACTAGTTGATAAATAACAGAACATGTTGATTGTGAACGACTGAATATCAAGCATCATGATCAAGAGCATGGTTATCACCGTCGTCAAAATCTTTCCACTCTGTTGCCTCTCTCAGTAGAAGGTGTCAGTCAATTGGAATGGCTTATATCTCCTTTCGCACTCGTTATTGGGTTCTGTACTCATGAACGGAATTGGATGAAGCTCGCACTTTACTCTTCTTTTTGACATTTGATGAGTTTCAAGAGAGGGGAAACTAAACAAGGAAATGAAAGCAATCTACACCTTTCTCATTCCCTAAGTGCAAGCTGTGGTGGAAATTAATGATTTAAGCCAATAATTCTTATGCAGAGTGTTTATACAGTTATCTCAAAGTCTTAACTAACCGGTCTAATGATGTATTGGGGATCACTATTGAATTGATAATGGTGCAAGGTCTTGGATGTGATTCTTATTGCTATAGAAACTGGGCATCATACTTGATGTTGGTATGTAGAAGGTGTATTATGTTGAGTAGGATTTGTGAAATGCATCCTTCGGAAAATGGACCTTGTGATGAAGTGCAAACAAGTGGATTTTGGGGGTGTATTTCAATACCTTCCCTTCTCGGGCTTGTGTATAGTTGTCCAACCATAGCATTCGAGTGGTCAAGAGGATGCCATCAGAGGGCGTCTATCCTCCCCTCTTTCATTTTTGTGCTCTTTCAATGGTTTTGCAACCACATTCAGGAATTTAAGAGGACATCACCAAAGTGGGCTCATGATTTTTGAAGACCTTGAAAGGTTATTGGAAAGAGTAGAGGCTTGCTATGTCTTTTGCGCTTTTATGGTAGTGATGATGGTCGTCGAATACCTCATCTTCAATTAGTCCACAATGTCATTATCTTTTGTGACACATCATAGATCAAAATCTGGGGTTTGCAGAGTTTCCTTTTATGGTGATTTGAAGTGATTTTGGGGCTTTTAGTGAATCTAAGTAGGAGCATGATGGCTGGAGTGGGTCTAGAAGGGGAAAATCCTTTTTATCTTTTGTCTACTGTGTCATGTATGGAATGGAAAGTTGCTTTGGCTCCACCTTGTCCTTCCACTTGTTGTCGGTGCTCATCTTTGAGTTGATGTGTCTTGTGGTTAGAAAAACGTTAGTGCAAGTTGGTTGCTTAGAAGTCAAAATTCTTTTTTTGTTCTGGAGGGAAGGTTAATTTTTCAGATGGATGTTGCCAAACCTTCAATCTTCTTCCTTTTCAAAGTCCCATCACTCAGAGCAGAAAATCTAGAGAAGGTCTTTTTCTATGTCGGGGGTTCGGGAGAAAAGGAAGTGCTATTTTAAAAATGGGGTGAGGTGGTAAAATCAAAGGAGGAGGGTGGCTTGGTGATTGGAATAATCAGATAAACACGTTGAGCTCAGTTTATTAACATTTGGTGGCATATGTAGCTGTAGATTAATTATTGTGGAGAAAAGTAGCTTCCCAAAAAAATGGAGTTCGGAATAAGGGTTCATTTGAGTAAATAAGTATAGAATATTCAGGTATAGAAGATGACTTTTAAGTAGATGAACTTTGAGCTGTGTGGCAAATTGTTTGAGGGAGTTACGCTTGAGGTGGGTTTGGTGATAGTTATCTTTTGGAAGAATCTATATTGGTTGTTGGGATGAGGATTTTTGGGGTGGGTTGCACGTAGGGATGGCAACTAGTCAGGTTGGACAGTTGACCTTCCCCAATTCGCTCCTATTAGGGTGCAAGTTTAGAACTGGTTTTCTTTTTGGTGTTCGGGGTGGTTATGGATTTATAGATTTTGATCTGAGTAGGGTTCAAGGCAGGTTTGAGTTTTAGCTGCTCCATCTTGTTTATAACTATTTTACATGTTTTTTTAATGGACCATGGTATCCATACCTTGTGTAGTGCCTTTGGTGGAGGATATTTAAAGGCTTTGATCAAGCAATCGTGGGGTTCAAATTCTCCTACATGCAAGAGAAAATATACACTTTCAATATGTTTTTTTTACTAATATTTTAAAATAAAAGGTTTCCTGTATTAGAACTGGCCTATGGCAGGTTTGGTAGCACAAATCATCAACTTGTAATAGGTTGGGTTAGATACAGGGTAGGGCAGGTGTGAGTTGGGGTGGGTCTAGGTTTGGCTCTACCCATACCAAACCGATCATGTTACCATCCATAAGTCCATGTTCTTTTGGAGTAAAAACTACCTTAGTTTGTAATGAATGTCTTTATAATGGGAGTCATTGCTTTTTAATTGTTGTGAGCTTTGGGTGGGACATTTGTATGAAATCTAGTCTTTAGGAGGGGTCCTATTGAGATCTAATTGGAAGAGTTTGGAAATTTGTCGGGTCTTAATGATATATACCTTTGCAAGGGCTGTAGAGTAAAGAATTTGGAATGAGAGTGTTTTGGGAGACTTTTCAACCTATTCATGTTATACAATTGTGGGCGCTTTCTTTGTTTGAAATGAAAAGAAGAAGAAAGGAGTGTACTGTGCGGTCGAAGCTTCTCTTAGTTTTCTAGTTTGTGACAGTCTTTTTAATGGAGGCCTTTTGTTGGACGACTTTTACCAACAAGATCTTGATCGTCAATCACCTTTATAAACATGAATTGTGTCCACTGCATGCTAAACATTTTTATAATGTGTAAGAATGAGGACGAGTTGGCATACATGACCTCATTGGTTTTCTTTTGCTTGCTAAAGTTTGTACAGCATTGAATTGGTATTTTGTGAGATTGGTGGAGAATTTGTTAAGTAAGAGGAGTGGTCTTTTTATGGATGTGTTAAACCTCAACGGAGGATTCTTCTGATAGTAGTTTTAAGGGTTTGTTTAGTAAGAGAAAGTTGAGTGGAATTTGGGTCATCCAAGAATTCTAAATGCTCGTCAGATTTTGTCACTTGAGTACTCCAAATTTTCTATTTTGATGGATGAAATTTCGAAATCAGCTAGAGTGGAGTGGCCAAAATAGCCTTTGGAATGCTCTGAAATCTGGAATTCCAAATGCTTTTTTTTTTTTTAAGATTATCATTTAGGAATTTCATTAATTGAATTTCTAAGAGGAGTTTGAGGGCATTTTGATTTCTTTAGTCAAGAGGTTGCAAATTCTTGCTATCAAACAGATGGTAAGGTTGAGTTAAAAAGAGAGGTATGGTTAGTTTTTTGGCAATCATGAATAGTCTACCCATGATGACTAAGAATTCGGACTTTCAGGTGAGGTTGGCAAAGTGGGCATTGGTTAGCAAAGATGGAGAACTAAACATGACATATATCTCGAGTAATTGAGAGACCTTGGTGTTGGGAGAGACAAGCAATGATTAATGAAAGACAGGTGTGAGTTTCCATCATTGGGGCGTAAGGCACTAAAAGTTTTATCATTGGCTCCTTTGTGACCAAACATGTTTGGTGAAAATGCTTATGTTCATTAAGAAGCAAGAATACAAATGAAATTGAAGCTTGAACAATTATGGAAACATCTAGTTGCTTTCAAGAGCCATTTCGGAGTTGTTAATGGTTAAACGGCAACTCCTCCAAAGCAATGGCATGTAGGGATGGCAATGGGGGCAGGTGTGATACGGGTCAAGCTAAAATCCAAACCAGCCCTGACTCAAACATGACTTTCCTCATAGTCTTCCTCTGACGGGTTTAAATTTGTGATACCAAACCAATTCCATGACCAAGTATGGATCAAGTTGTGTTTGATATTATAAATTTTTTATTTAAAAATATTATAATAAAAAAAACCAAGTTGTATATTTTCTCTTGTTTATAAGAGAATTTGAACCTGCAACCCCTCTTTAATGTTTTCAAATGTCCTCTATCTATTGCACTATATAGTATATGTATTACTACTCCATTAATTTTTTTTTTGTAAAGTAGTTATAAATGGGGTGGGGTGGCAAAAACCCGAACCTGCCCCAAAGTTAACTCGGGTTAGTGTCTACAAATACATACGGACCGTGAACCTAAAAAAATCATTACCAAACCCACCTCCAATAGGAGTCGGCGGGTTTCCTGCTTAACTTAACCAGTTGCTATCCATAACTGCTTGGATGAAAAATGTATTTCATTTCAGTGGCATTAATTTTTATTATGGAGGGCTTTAGTGTTCAAGGGGCTTTTAGGGGTAGTTTACTTTGAGTTGAGTTAGGGAGGTGACACTACATATAAAATGAAGAAACAAAGGATGCTTATTGGCTTATACTTCTTTCTTATACAAGATAAAAGGTGAGAGTTATTTTGGAATTATTAAAAAGGGGATTGCCCTTTTCTTTTCACTCTGTTGCCCCTTTTTCTTCACCCAACGCTCGAAAGAGTAGAGTTTCTAACTCATGCTTTATGAGTGAAACTCTACAAGGGCCCCGCCTATTGAAAATCTGAATTGCTCAAATGCATGTCCTCCTCTTATGTGAGCTGTGGCCAAATTTTACTCCAATATAAAAAAAAAAAAACATGAATAGAAAAGTTCGTGTTGCAAGATGACTAAAGCTCTCTTCATTGCAAGATGACTAAAACTCTTTGGTCTTCGATTATAATGGATTTCAATTGCTATTGGGTTCTTCCGGAATCCTTACCCGAGCTGTTCCTAGAGTGGATCACTCCGATTGATACCTCCAAAGGGAAGACCATGTGGCGCCTCTCTTTTTTGGCTTGCATTGGACAATTTGGAAAGAGAGAAACATAAGATGCTTTGAAGGGTACTCTTCCTCCTAAGAAGAGGCAACACAAAAGACTTAATCCTCAAAATGAAGTTTTGTGTTGCCTTGGGTCTCCTTTCTTCCAGAGGGCTTAGCCATCGATGCAATCATGTTTAACTGGAGGGAAGTCATAGCTGTTTGATCTTATTCTTTTCTTCTCTCTTTTGCTTTGAGGCCCTTGGCCTCCTTATATGGTTCCCCTTCCTTTTGGGTGGTGGCTGTCTTTTGGGGATCTTTCCCAGCTGCTTCTCATTATAGTTATCGTATACTATAAAGCTTTTTTTCAATACAAATTACCATTTCAAAAAAGAAAAGAAAAGAAAAGTTAGTATGGTTTATACACCAGGGCCCACTTCTTGGATGTGTAAATGCGGATAATCCATTTCAATCCAAAGCATCGAGATCATGGAGCTGATATTTTTAATGGTTACATGATCTAAACTAAAATCATATTTAGATTTCAATAAAAACCGGACTTGAGAGATTCATATCCAATATTTAGACCCATTTAATTTGAGTTTTGTGATGTGAATAAAAATCAAGTTCCCATTTGAATATAATTAGGCTTGGATCTGAGTAAAAACCAGGTTCGAATATGAGGTTATTAGGTTGAACCCCACAAGCGGTACTGGGTCCTGTTCTAAAAGAAAAAATTTCAAAATTTTTGTTTCAATTGAAAAGTGTAAATGCGGCTTTTACCTAGCAATGCCTCCCTACTTTGTGATATGAACAAAAATCAAATTATTTCAATAAAAATCAGACTTATTTGGGTCCAATATTTAGACCAATTTTAATTCAAGTTATGTGATGTGAATAAAACTAAAGTTCTCATTTGAACATAATTAGGCTTAGATCTGAGTAAAAACTGGGTTTGAATATGCTGGTAGGTTGACCCCATGAGCTGAAAAGTGTAAATGAGGCTTTTATTTGGCGGTGCCTTTTCAGTCCGTAAAAATATGGGCTCCACAATTCAACACATTAGGTTGAAATGGACCATCCATGTTTACATGTTCGAGCAAGTGGGCCTTGATGTATAAAACAAATGAATTTTTTAAATATATGTTTGAGGCCAACTCATATTAGAATAAAACTCGGCCACGTCCCATAAAAGAGTATGTGCATTTGAGCCATTCAATTTTCAGTATAGGTGGGGCCCACCATAAAGTTCCACTTTTCTCACAGTACATTTGTTGTTAAGAGAGAGAAGAACAGAGTTCGAAATAGAGTGAAATTAAAAGGCAATTTTCTTTTTAACATCCTCCCCCGCACCCTCCCTCCAAAAAAAAAACCAAAAAACCAAAAAAACAAAACAAACAATAAAAAAAAGCACCACAAAAATACCTCCATTTTATCTTGAAAAAGAACAGAAGTGGCTATCTATTTCCTTTGTTTCTTCATTTTGCATTTGACGTCGCCTCCTTGGCATTTCGATTTACTTTTCGTATCGACAACAATAATGATTTTCACTTACATTAAGTTGACAACATATTCTTTGATTTATGTTTACTATGTATGTATATTTATATTTTTGGGATTTTGCCCACAGAGGTGTCTTTAGACTTTACTTTTGTCTGGCAGTTGTTGACTTTTAAAAACTCCTGATATGGTGATTTGTACAAGATAAAACATTGGTCAAATTAAATTTTTTTTGTTTTTTTTGTTTTTTTGTCTTTATGTTTGATATCCTACATCTGTAGGAACTTGCACAAAATCACCTTTTTGCTTCCATCCCCCAAACCCCTTTTCTTTGCATTGCCTCTACTTTCTACCTTGACTTAGACTCCTGGAATATATTCTGCTCTCTTCCACTTGGTCCATTTTGACACTCATTAGAGATTGGGTGTATTCAAAAGACCCTATGAATAAGTAAACAGATCGTGCTTTGAAACCTTAAGCCATTGGAGTTCACCACCTTCTCAACCAATGACACCTGCTAAGAACAGAATAGGGAGAATGGATAAGAAGGACAATTTTTTGTGATATTGGAGGAAGGTGTCAAGGTGAAAAGGATGGAAAAGAAGAATAGAAGGAAGAAGAAAGATTGCAATAAAACTAGTTTTCTACAGCCACCTAGGGTTTTAATGTAGTTTAAAAAAGCACGTTTTGTGCAATATCTAAGAATTAATTTTTGCTCATCCTTTCTTGTAGCAACTGCTTTGCAGGGATTTTTTAAAAGTCAACAGCTATCAGGCAAAACTCAGGTGTAAGAACATCGTACAGGCAAACTACTTTTTCAAAAATTGATTATGATGTCCTTTAAAAAAAAATGATAACTGGTAAATATATTAAGAAGCACATGGTGCAGCAATTCACATGGGCTAAAAAGGAACTAAAAAATTTAGCTACATTGAAGAAGCTCGGTGGCAATCCCTTCAACTTTATAAATCAGATGTAGAAATTCTTCCTCAGCCCAAGCTTTCAGCATTATACCAATAGAAGAATCAACCTTATTATTGAAGCCTGGAGTATTTCGCTCTAGCTACATTGATCGGCAAATCACAATCAAAGAGCAGTTCCAAAGGATAGCTCCTTGTTTGTTGACAATCAATCCTTCTAGAGGAAACCACGTCTATGAGGGAGCTTATTCACAAGTGTTCCCAAATTTCTACTGATAAAGAGATGCCACATTCTGATCGTCAAGATTCTATCCATCTGGTGATTATTTGACGGGGATTTAAAAATTAAATGATTATCTCATGTTCTTTCTTCGACTGAAAGATCTTAATCTTTTTTTTTTTTCCTCTTTTCCCTTTTGATTGGTAACATGACTTGAAGCCACAATGTCAAGGTTTCAATAGTGAGAACTTTCGACTATGCCACTGGCTCTTGTTTCACATACCATTGGGACCAGTGGATATCTCTATCGAAGGTAAATTCTCCTTTGCATGCACTCCTACAGAATTGTGCATCCACACCATCACTAAAGCCACCCTCCTTCCGCCCTTCTCTCTGAATTTCACTGGGTCATGCATGACGAACAGAACCGATGTGCAGTGCGCAGGTGAGCAGGATAAAGTCATCCCTCTATTGAAAGCTTCTTGATTAACCAGCAAATACATCCAGAACATTTGATCTCTCTGGCCTTCGCTTTTGACAATCATGTGACTGGCACCCCTTTAGGATTAAACGTCAAATTTGAGAGATTTTTGTAGTCCTATATCAGATTCTGTTCTACCGTAACATATCATCACTAATTAGAAATTGGATTGATTTGCAATGAGCCAATGACTTGGGCGGATGTTTTGCATTCTGTTACCATTCTCACAGCTCGTCTCATATTCATGGAAGCCTCATAAGTATGCCTTATATTACATTTCTTCATGGCACTATTGCTCCATGCTTGTTCCATTCTCTCTTCTTTCATACTATTGAGGCTGTGCATATGCTGATTAGGCGGGCTTTCCATCTTGGAAACACTCAACTTTAGGATGGTGCCCATTCCTGCTCACCTTTTTTCTCTTGAAAGTTGAAAAAAACAGAACATACATGCTATAAACTGAGTATCAACCAATGCCTTAAGCAACTGGTCAATTATTTGGCCCACAACTGGTAAATGATTTCGCCCAATTGTCTCATTTAGGAGTTTGATTACTTTAGATGTTTTTTGGACGCTCTAGTATTATTAGATTGCTTCACATCCAGTTCTGGTGAACATGCTAAACGCATCAAGATTGAATTGCTGTCTCATCAGACATCATTTTGTTGGACTTAGCGGGGTATCTCATGTTTCCTTATAATATGTGGCAGAATTGTTTACAACGGCCACAACAATATCATGTTTTAAATTCCTTGTTGTCTGATATATGTTCCATGCTTATCTATCAAATGGAGGGGAAGAAAGGGGAAAAAGGAGGGGCTGAAGAGAGGAACGACCATCATATCGAATGGCATTGAGGAATGAGGATTGAGGACCACTAGACATGAAACTAAACACATCTTTTTCCCGCTTCTGTGGTGTACCAAACTATTATCTTCTAGGTTACTTTATTGGGATTGTCTTGTATCTCCAAATGGGTCGTAGCTGTTGATGAAGCTTAATAATACTTTTATATAGAGGCCTTTTCACATTGAGAGATGAAACTCTCTTCCCAACTGATCTTCTATTTCCTCAGAAATTTCAGGTACTTCCTCTTTCGTACTAAATGTAACAGTCTTTATTAATAAAAATCTATTTGCTACTGCAAATCTCCAAGGAGGATGAGAGAGATGGGATGCCCATCCGATAATGCACAGAAAATCACTCTCCACCATGATGTGTCTTTAGACTGAAACTACAAGCTCTCTTAGGACTTATCCGAAGGGGCATGAATTTGGCATTGTTGACAGGGCTAACCCAGCCCAACCTTTGAAAGAGATGAGGCACCTGAATATATCCCTCTCTGTTGTTTGAGTACTCACTGGGAAACCACTTTGGTGATAACCCTGAGGGCTTGTAAGATCCTGTACAGCTGTACTGATTCCATTCTCCATAGGGATGAAAATAGGTTCCCAAGTATGCAAATACCTGAAGGACTCAGCCCCTGAGATCAGGTGTTGGTCCAAATTTTGGTCCCATTTTAAGTTTGGCCTGAGTGTGAGTCCACTGATTGGTCTGTATCAACTTTTGGTTCCAGGTCTAACAAGGCTATACTTGCACACCCGTAGTATAACTATAGCATATTTGGCAAGAAATAGAAGGATGGTTGTTTTTAGTTTTCTCTAAAATGTACATGTCCCAGACAACCAAGTTTGAACCCAAAAACCCTTTTATTCCTCTTTTCCCTCACTTTTCTCTATTCCTTGACCTCTCCTCTCGTGGACCGACTGTGGCCTTTTCTTTATCTTCTTGCAGTATACTAAGTACACTGCAGAAACGGGTTTTTTTCTTTTTTTTGCAGTAATTAGCATGCAATTTTTTTGATTTTATAAGAAAAAATGTGATTTTTTAAAATTGAAAATGGAATTGGGGTTCTTGGCTAATGTAGATTTGAATTTGGAAGAGGATAGCAGAAGTTTGTGTCAAATTTGTATATACCCGTATGAGTATGGGTCACAATACCAACTAGGGTACATTGCAGCCGCAGGTATAGATAAGGGTGGAGGAAAATAGGAGTGTACTTGATAGTCTTATCCTTCCTTTATCTCATCCTTATGCCTCTGTGGCGGCTAAGGTAGAGGAGGCTGCCCCTTCAAAGCAACTGCCACAAGTTCTTCTTCTTCAAGTATATGCATATTAGTGGTTAAAACTTAAAAGCACTGATACTCCATGAATTCACAAAATATTTGAACTTCTACTTCTAATTTGTTACTCAAAAACAGAGAAGATCTAGTATTTCTCCATTAAGCAAAAGCAGTGAAAAATTACACAACATCTGAATCAGTAGGGTGTACAGTGCTGAAGCATCTCTCTTTCATTAATATAATCTCTTCATTGTTACTGGCCGGAAAGAGAAAAAGTATTTAAGTCGATGGACAAGCAACCAGACCACTCTCACATTAGACATGTTGAGCATCCATTCTGCGGCGTTGGAGAGACGTGTTTGATGTGGTTCGAAATCTATTCGGGAAGTGAAGAATATCTTGCAACTTTATAAAGCTTATGGTTATAGAAGAACATAAAACTCAATTCCTGTACTTGTAAAATCTAAAATGCGTCATTGAGGGAGATCTCATTTTTAACATGTTTTCCTGAAGTTTCCATGGTATTGTAACATTTTTTAAACAGAAGTAATGTTTTGTTTTGAAATATTTAGCTGTAAAGTATATAGTTTTTCTCCACTTGATCCATGGTGTGAGCCATTGTTCATCTTAATAATTGCAACAGGTGCAAGCAGTGCTTTTACTTTTAGGTGGGCGTGAAGTGGCTTCATTGATGCCTGGCATGCAATTAGTGTCCAGTGAGCAAGATAACAGGGTATATAATCATCTATGAGGTTTCTCTTTATCATGGACATTGTTTCATTTTTCATTCCTCCATCTTCATTTTTTGCCAGGGAGGTGTGTTGGTGGATAGTGGTGATGGTTTTCAATCATCCAATATTCCGCAAAGAGTTGCATCATTGCTTAGGTTCCGTGAAAAGCGAAAGGAGCGATGCTATGAGAAGAAAATTCGTTACAACTGTCGTAAAGAGGTTGCTCTCAGGTAAATAGGTGATAAAAATATAGTTTCATTTATTTTTTATGGTCAATGGTATCATTTTCCTAAATGTTCTGAATTTCTGAATAGATTAACAATTTCTGAAAAAATTGTTAATTACTATCAATACTTGTCATGGAAGAGAATAATATAAAAATAACAATTGTGTTGCCAATAAATACTAAATTGACTGTTATACTTTGTTGGATGAGTGCACAACAAAGTTTTTTTTTTTTTTTTTTTCCTTCACTGAAAAAGTCTTGAACGTGATTCCCCTTGCAAATACTTGTGTATCTCGTCACTTCACTTTTCCTGCATTTGTTTTATTCTGATAAGTAATTCCTACGACTGCAAAATGAGGCAAATTATGCATGCAAGTCTCTTTGTTTTTTTTATCAGTAGCTGAAAATATATTAATGATAGGTAGAGTAAACAATGGCAAAAAAATGTAAGCAAATAAATGCATTAGAAAGAATATACTTAAAGACTCAAACTTGGACTCCTCGTCCTAATGGAGAATTATCCTGAAGGACACATCCCAAGACACATTCACCCTTTCACCCACCTAAAACTCCCTAACTAAAGACATTTTGTTGTACGCCAACTTAAATAACTCAGGAAATGAAACATATAAGATATAACAGCCACCCTCACCCAATCAGTGACGCAAAATTGGTCTCTATTTTGAGACATATAAGGAAATGAAACATACGAGGACCACCCTTTCACCTACATAACACTCCTGAACTAAAGACATTTTGCTGTACGCCAGCCTAAATAACCCAGGAAATGAAACATATAAGGACCACCCTCACCCAGTCTGCGTCGCAAAATTGGACTTTAATTTGAATCTCACTTCTTTTCCCATTTCTCATTCTGGCAACTATGGTTCTGAGTGAAAAAGAATCTCTATCTTTAACTTGATAATGTCTTGTAAAATAATCAAATCATCAATTTTCTTTTGGGAAATGTCTAACCATATTTATCAAATTATTGTTGATCTGTCAAAAATCAAAATAATAATCTTTCGTAAATCGATAGTGTAGAAAGTTGGCATTATTGTACCTATCTAGTTCTGCATTTAACTGCTTAGAGGTCATCTGTTTACTACATTTTCACATGTAATCATTACTCATATGAAAAACCTACGAGTAATCGAGTATACTTGTTTCATGGAATTTACATATGTAAAAGAATCACATGTGTAAAAAATGGAGTATAAAAGGGTAGAATTTTCATGTAAAAACTCACACCTCCCCCTCTGGTAAAATCACATACACAGATATATAATTGACGTGATTCTATTACACACCACAGTTGGTGCCATTATGTTGTCATTTCTACCAATAGGTCTGTGGCTTGAATCTTACCAGCCTCGTTTTTAATCATTTTTAAAAATGTACATAACCCATTTCCATGCTAGAATGGTCCTGGCATGCATAGAATATTCCTTGTCCTGGATACCCCTTCATATTTCTTAAAATACAATGGACTTTACTTGAATGTCCAGTTCTCAGAGCATACATGCGCTGGCTAACTACAGTAACTGCATATGAGATATCTGGCCATGATATAGATAAATTAGCCTGCCAATCAACCTTCTAGGTAACGCAAACAAGCCCATGATTTTGTACATCATGGGTTTGATTGCGATAGTGGTGACTTATTGATTGATTTAAGGGTTTTATACATAGCTTTCTTGTTTTCTTCAATAAGTCTAATGTATTCTACCCCCATGAGATTACAATCCCAATCTTTTAGTTCCAGCAATTGGCCATCTGAACTGAGTAGGACCACTCTAGATTTTTTTATTTTCCATTAAATAATTTCACTGCTATTGATTATTTGGATTAGCAATTCCAGACACCCAAGTTCTCGTTGAGCTCTCTTCCTGACATGAAATCTGTATGGAATGTTATATGTGATCTCACTCCTTTAGTAAGTGGAAGAAAGGATCCCTGAAAGATAACTCAAAAAACAAGTAAAACAACCACCCACAAGAGTTCTTTGAGATAGAAAACATCGAGGAAACAGAAAGAAAGAAAATAAAAGCATCTGTAATTGTACCATTCATAGAGAGGAAAAAGAGAGAGAGAAAATAAAAGCATCTCTGGTTTTTTTACCATTCAGAAGTAAAACAATCCATCTTATATTTTTTTGTGGGGGATAGGAATGATCTTGCATTAGCAGCCTCCACTGCTTTTCCTCTTTACACTGAACTTTGTTCCTGTATGTTCTTATTAGGTTTACTTCTGTTATACTCTCTTTTTTCTCCCGTCATATTCATTTTAAAAGAATGAAGTTCCATATCGATTTAGTTTATGTGAACGCGCATGTATATGCTTTTCATTCTAGGATGCAGCGCCACAAAGGTCAGTTTGCATGCAAGGCACCTACTGGTGAAGTCGTTTCAGCTTCTTCAACTTGGGAATCCAAACAGTGCCAGTCCCAAAATGATACACCTAAAGAAGCTGTGTGAGTTCCCGTCGAATCTTCTGTTGTGGTGGTAATCATATTTGTGGTTGAAAACTCAATTTCAAGAAATGGAGAAATGGTACCCAATTGATGGGAAATGATGGACTGGGTTTCCTATTATATCATCAATTTTAGTCCAAGGGCCAGTTCTTGAGATGCTAAACATATCCTCTCTAATGATTTGCTTGAGTAACACCTAGTCTGCTTTTTCATTCACTTATTTTAACCCCTAGTTGTTCTTCTACATGCTTTTTATGTTTTGTTGCATTTTATATATGCGATCTTTATATGGCCTATGCAGCTGTCTACAATGTGGTACTAGTGAAAAAGCTACTCCAGTGATGCGGCGAGGGCCAGCTGGCCCAAAGACTCTATGCAATGCATGCGGACTGAAGTGGGCGCACAAGGTCGGTGTACTATTATGGAATTCACTGCGATCAGATTTGGTTCCGTGGGTTTCATACCATTTTTGACATATGGAGCTCACTTTGTCAGTTAATATTTTGAACTGATGGCAACTGTTTGAACTTGAGAATATCATCAAAGGAGACTCTTATCTCGGCTGTGGTTCTCTCTATATGTGATAATGAAATGGCCATGTTTCCGAGTTTAGGGGTTTTGGACCATCTATATATATATGTATGTATATGGGAGATGCTCCTGTGAGAGTGACTCTTACGATACTGTGAGAGTAAAGGTGGGAGACCTCACATCCATATCCAATGCCAACAACCTAAATGTGAGGCCCCCCCACCCCTACTCTCACAGTACCATGATAGTCACTATCACAAGAGCATCTCACAAGACCACAAATCAAAGTCGACTATCTTTGTTTTTTGCATGATGATCGTCTCTAAAATCAAGATAAATCCAATCAGAACTGGTCCAGTTCCATCATGCAAAACACAGATATAATCAACTTTGATTTGCTATTTCAACTTAGGAGAGCCTTGCTTTCTCTCTCTCTCTCTCTATATATATATATATATATACTCTCACCTTACTATGAGAGATAGGGTGGGGCCCCTCACATTTAAATTGTTGGCATTGGATATTGATGTGAGGGCCCCCACCATTTCTCTCATAATAAGGTGAGAAATACTCTCATAGGAGCGTCTCCCATATACATATATATATATATATATATATATGGGGGATATGACCAAGGCTCATACATGTGGGGCCCACCTTTGGTCCATTTAAATGGACCAAACACATGACCTCCCTAAATTGCACATGTCCACCAACTTTTGGTCAAATCTGAACATACTGGGCGTTTTCTCCTACCAGGTGGGCCCCACCACACACTTGAGCAGAGCTGAGCCCTATATATATATATATGGGGAGCGCTACACAGAGCCCGAGCATTTTTTAGGAGAAAACGCCCATCCTAGTTGGGCCCATTGGGATGCATGATGATCATGGAAGTCCATTGGATGAAGAGATCCATATGAGGACTACCTACATGCAAAATCTTGAGTCTAGAAGATCATCCTTACCTTTTGATCCATGGCCCTAAAGTTTAATGGTTTAAATGCATCATTTTATTATGATATCAATCCAATGGTGAGGAAAAGTTGAATGAGTGTCAAATTTGGACTTGTGACTATCTATGGTGGGGTAGTGTGTGAAAAGACTAGATTGACTCAACATGGGCCCTATGTCTCACACACACACACACACACAAAAAAAAAAAAGGACTGGCGGAAAAAGGGGTGTTTTGAAAGTGGCGTTTTTTAGAATTTCCCTTATATATAAGGAAATGTTCCTATGAGAGCATCTCTCACCTTACTATGAGAGATAAGGTGGGGGCCTTCACATCCATATCCAATGCCGACAACTTAAATGTGAGGGCCCCCACTTTATCTCTCATAGTAAGGTGAGAGATGCTCTCATAGGAGCATCTCCCATCTATATATGGGGGCGGCTATCCTAAGCTAAAGCCTAAAGCTTTAGGATAAGGTAAGCTCAAGTGTGTAGTGGGGCCCACCTGGGGACCCACATGGGGATGTGGTGGATGGGGGGATTTCAAGGACTCCATGGGACCCTCTTCTTTGAAAAAAATCAGCCCCAACCGTGGTTTCTATCATCTCCCTCTGGCCCTAGAAGTTTAATGGTTAACAGTCCATTCGAATCGATACACAGTCGATCCAACGGTCCAGTAAATTCGGATCTGACTGAAAGTTGGTGGACATGTGTAATTTAGGGGTGTCGTGTGTTTGGTCCATTTGGATGGACCAGGGGTGACCCCACAAGCATAAGCTTACAGAATTTTATCCTAAGTTTTAGCTTAGGAAAGCCTTGCCCTATATCTAACCCCTTCATCCGTAGCCCACAAAATTAACGACTTTATATTACTTTGACCCTAGATCCAACGGTCCAATCCATTTAGATAGGTGAAAACTTGATGGGTCCAGTGTACTTAAGGGGATTTCATGTGTGTGGATGGTTCGGATGTGTTATAAGATCGATCCTACTATTCATGCGCGTCCTGCACATGAATATTTTCCATATATATATATATATATATATATGGAAATATTCATGCACGTCCATCTCTCACCATATTATGTGAGGGACGACATAGTGGGGTCGACTTTATGACACATCTGAACCATCCACACACACGGAACCCCCTTTAAGTACACAAGATCCATTGAATTTTCACCTATCCAAATGGATTGGATCGTTGGATCAATGGTCAAATTTTTTCCTTTAATATAGTCATTAAATTTATAGGCCACGGATGAAGGGGTTAAAGGCATGAGATTGGTCTCAAATTTGATATATGGTCTCACATCCAAGATGTCTCTTCCCATCCTCCACAAGTCCCATGATAAGTGGGTCCTTAGGTGGGCCCTATTAAGTTTGTCCCTCACCATATGGTGAGGGAAGGATGCCCAGGAATATCCCCCTATATATATATATATATATATCTCCAACGGTCCAATCCATTTGGATAGGTGAAAATTCAATGGATTTAATGTACTTAAGGGGGTTCCGTGTTGTGTGGATGGTTCGGATGTGTTATAAAGTCAACCCTACTATGTTGTCCCTCACCATGTGGATACACATGAATATTTCCCATATATATATATATATGTATATAAAGATATGATATTCCATTAAGCCCCATTTTACATAATGATATTCTCTGTTGCATCTGTTGGAATTGCCTTAAAAGACTTCAGCGGTGACATGTTTGGATTATGTTGCAATTAGAGGGAAGGATGTGTGCTTTCTGAAGTCTCAAACTGTATCATTTGCATGCAAGTAGCACATGCCTATCATTTTTACATTCATTCCACATGCTCTAAAGAACCATATATCATATATTTATTTCTTTTCAACATAACGCCTTAATGTATTGTTTCATTTTTTTCATAGATGGAAGCAAAGAAGCAGGAGATAAAGAAGGAAGAGAGGGAAATTGAACAAAGACTGGGTGTAAAAGGCTGCAGCATAAGTGAAGATGGGTTGTCAACCATTCCTGTGCAGATTGCTTCTCCACTGTCAACCCCACAGCTGGCAGCCCAACAATTGGTTTGTCTGAAAATGGAGCCGGTTGTGGAGAAGCGCAGGATGGAATATGTTCCACTAAGGCCTGGTAGAGCTTCAAAAGACAAGCACACCAAGGTAGAAGGTCGCGGACGGAGGATCCAGATGCCTGCTACCTGTGCTGCCCGCATCTTTCAACTTACCAAAGAGCTCGGCCACAAGTCAGATGGGCAGACAATCCGGTGGCTGCTGGAGCAAACCGAACCGGCTATCATAGCAGCCACTGGCACTGGCACTGTTCCAGCTATTGCTACTTACGTAGATGGCACTCTTAAGATCCCAACACAGTCTCCTTTTGGTGATGACAATGATAGGAGGAGGAGAAAGCGAACCTTCAATACAAACACACCGCAAATACAAGAGAAATCATCTATCACATCGGGTCTAGCGCCAATCATACCATCGACTCCAGCCACTCAAAATATTGTTAGTTTGGGCAACTTGGGCAACTTGGGTACACAGACCTTCTTGATGATATCGCCTAATGCTATTGCAGGGCCTTCTAATCAGCCGCAGGTGTGGACATTCCCTGCTCCGACAGGACCACTTATCAATCTCTCTGCTGCTGCGAGACCCATTTCCACTGTGTTTTCAGTGGTGCCTGGGTTAAATCTTGCAACTGCGGTTGAAATTCCTGCCTCTACTGGTAATGCTTCTATTCCAATGGCAGCAGGTACTAGTAGTACTCATGTAGTTAAAAGTTCCTCAAAATAGGAGTTGCAGCTGAGAGTGGAGTTTGTTCAGTGCTTTAATTCTTCGGGGAGATTTGACGTGAAATGAGGTTCACAAAAATTAGGCAAATGGCATCACTGAGCAAAAGAATTGAACTGTGGAGATTATCTTTTTATTCTTTTTCTTTTTTTTCTTTTTTTTTTTTTTTCTCTTTTTACTGTTAATGAGATTTGTGATTTTGTCTAGGTTGAACATATTGTTGTGTCATGTACTAATATAAGCTCCCAAGATCTTAAGACTTCCTTGCCCAAAAGAAAAGGAGTCTTAGATCTATGCCCTGTATTGGGTAGATCATTGTGCTTTTCATGATGTAATCTTTTATCTTTTTCATTTTACTTTAATAAATATTTTAGTTTATTATGAACAGAAAAAAGGAAAGAACAAAGAAGGAAAACTTTCTGTGGAGTTCTTCTTATTTTTTATTTTTTACTTTTAATTTTTATTTTGCAGCTCTGCAATTTCTCTCAGTCTCGGCTTGATTGACAGACCAGTTTGGACTAAAATTTGGTTATTAGATTTCGTGAATCCATTGTACTGTTTAATGACATAACACGCAGATGCTTTCGATGAATCATCTCCGATTGATTGAACCTTCTTAAACTTTGCAGTGCAATTTTAACTCTGGATATCTGGTCGTTCTGGAATGATGTTCCAACTCGTCTGTTTTTGCCTCGCTAGTGTATGGAATTCTTTTATCTTTTTTGATGATGCTTCTTGATATATATGTATATATGGATTGCCAATGAATTATTAACGGGCACGCTTTTTGGGACTTGTGGATGATGTGTATCCAGTGGGTCTTGCATGGATGAATTGGTTTATAAATGGTTCTAATGTGGCAGTGAGGGAGAAAAATAGATCTCAAATCTCATTATAGCTTTTGGTAAAATTAGATCTGATTATAGTTTTATGTATGGGATTCTGCAATCCACATGGGCTGTTGCAAGCTTGGAATTGTGTGGTAATTATTCGATTTGGAATCTCTCTGCAAGTTCACAAAACCATTCTCTGTTTGGACTTGTGATTGCATATATTTTTTATTTTATTTAAATCTTTTTTATACATTTTATCAAGATCTGATTAATGGTTAAGATTCTTTGGTTGGTATGTTCTCAGGCTAAGAGAAGTGGCACATATTTTTGCATTGGTTTTGGATGGTGACTACAATCTAAAAGTTATTATTTTCTTTTTACCTTCGAATCGAATCGGAAAGAAAGACAATGACAGAAAGTAGTTTGAGATGGTCTGAGCAAGATAAACAACTGGAAACACACAATCTCACATTAAAGTAGTAGTAGCAACGTAAGGCGTGGTTACAGAGGATTAGATCGATAAGCCTGGGTTGGGGCTGGGCTGGGCTTTGCTGTGCTGGCTGAGACATATCTAAGCCTGGACTCAGACATGTCAAGGCCAGAGTCCACCCATTTAGTTGGCATGGGCCAGGCTGAGCTTGTTCGGGCTTTCTAACACTTGTTTGGGAAAATAAATTTCCTTTTTTATATATTTATTTGAATATTTAGGGCAAATCAATTTCTAACTACAAGCACTGTTTATTTGTGCCGGGCTGGGCTGGGTTCGGCCTTTCTCAGTATCCAAGCCCAGCCTAAATATTTGAGGGCCAAGATATTTGATTGAGGAGTCTTAATAGCGAAGGCATGAACCCTGCCCGTAGTGGGCTGGGCCTGGCCTGGCCTGGCCCATGAGCACCCCTGCTCTTCCCCTCCTTATCGCCCATTAGTATGATTTATCATCATCATTATCAAAGCCTTGTCCCAACTGTGTTGGGGTCTGCTACATAAATTATGTTTCTGCATTTCGATCTACTATGAGCCAAATCTTCTGATAAGTTGCACTTCTATAGATTTATTTTTACTACCTCCATCATTGTTATCTTTAACCTATCCCTTTTCATTGGTGGGTCATCAACCCGCATAGTAAAACTTTTCTTGCCGGTGTCGTTGCTAGCCTGTGTCGGACATGCCCAAACCACATCAGTATTCTCATATCTGCTACATTCATTTTGTGTACATGTTGCTCCTTGATTGACTAATATTTTGCTCTATAGGTCGTCCTTTACAATTTTTCATTCAATCTTTTCGGTATTCGTCGATTATAAAGCGCTTCAGAAGCAAGTCTCCAATGCAAACCAACCACCTTGTATCTTATGTTCGACATTTTCATTAATCTCCCAATCCCTACTAATTATCGAGCCACTGAAGTTGCCCATTAACATGGTGATTTATAAAAATTATTTATCTAAATAATATTTATAATTTTTTTCATCTTTGTTATTTAATTCCTTTTCTACATAAATAAGGATTATAGGATAACGGGCTTCACACACAACCCACAGCCATTTCAACATGATCTTATGTAAATAAAAGAAATGTTGATAAAAAAATGTTGTGCCCTTGTTATGAGACAAATAAGAGGCCACTAGTAGGCAGGAAATATATGGAAGATAAGAGAATAAATGAATGTTTTTCCCGGTCTATCGATATTGTTGTAAGCTTGGTATACATTGTTACACCGTTCTCTATCAGCTTAAACTTTTAGAGTAAGTAGTTGTCAACATATATATATATATATATATATATATCATGGAGCTGATTCGGTACAAAGAGAAATGAGCTCACATATGAGTTCGAGTAACTCATGAGAGAAAAAAAAAAAGGATGTATTTTTAAATTATAATGAAGATGTAAGATATTTTTTTTCCTACATTGGGCTATTGGTCAGTATATTGAAAAGTATTTTCGTTGCCTCTACTAATGCCTTGAGGTTTTTGGTAGGAATGGTTAGCCAAGGAGATTTTATTTGATATTAGTTTCAATATTTTCTCTCCCTCTACTAATGCTTCGAGGTTTTTTTTTTTCTCTTCTCTTTTGGCCTATTGGTTAGGGGTGATAATATCAACATGAAAACCAAGCAATCAATCCCTAGCAATGCATGTGATACAACGCCACTGAATTGCAAAAATGTTGGCAATACATTAAGGTTTTGGTAGGAATGATTCGCTAAGAAAATTTAACATAGTAATGATACTTCAAACTCGAATACCGGGGGATCGATCCAGGATATGCATGTAAAACTAAGGTGTCAACACCACTCACAAAACTAGATATACGAAGGGAGCATGAAAGTTTTGGTTCGATATCTAGATTGGTTAACTCAACAGCCCAATAGTGTGTGAAAAACAATAAACTATGCAGTAGAAATAAATAGCAAAAGCACACATCCCAAGGGACACCAAATATAATGTGGAAAATCATAACCGGGTGAAAAATCACAGATTCGAACTAGATCAACAATCAAGTATTATGAATATCGCAATTACAAGAAATTCACAGATCCCTCCCCAGATAATCCCTACCTAAAGATTGCAGTTACCTTTTGTATAGCTTTACACCTCAACAACTTCACACCGTTGATTGCAATAGATTCAACCCCGCTTGACTTCTCAAATCTTCTACGTAAGAAGATGATCTTCTACAAGGGAAGTAGAAGAAACTAGCTCTCTAGATGATCTCCACAATATACTCTTCAAATAACTCTCTACAAAAGATTTCTCTCAACTATGATCTCTAACTCATAACTTTGAGAGGTGAGGTGTCTCTTTAGGGCAGCCATAGAGTCCTTTAAATAGGCTTAGGGATGTGCCTAAAGTTGCCTAAGATGATTAGGACTGAAACAAGTAATTCGACTCAAATAGGAAATAGCAGATATAATTTGTACAGAACTCTGTGCCACATCCGCTCGAGCGAATAAAAGCTCGCTCGAGTGGGCCAACGTTCTGTCTGGCGTTTAGCTGTTTTTTAACAACATCCGCTCGAGCGGACGAAGGGGCGCTCGAGCGGGCCTTTATTTTGCTTGATCCGGAAATTCAACACTTTTATTTCTTCACAGCTTTCTTCTTCTAAGACTTTCAGACTTCTTTTTCTCCCTTCAGCATACTTCTAATTTTGTCTGATTTCTCGCTTCTAATTCTGCCAGACTTTCTTCTTTTAGTCATTCCAGTCTTCTAACTTCTAATTCTTACAGTCTTCTAGCTCCATAGTATCATAGTCTTTTTCTAAACCTAAAACTTCATAGAAAACTTAGGAACTAATTTGAAAAGTTTTAAAACTTGTGTCCTTTTTTGAAATAAGGTAAAAACTTAAGGACTTATTTAAAATTTTCCCTTTTAGGAAAGGATTGTGTAGTTGGTTACATTGCATCCATTTGATCTCTAGAAATGATGTGTAGCCAAAAAACCGTTTATGATGTTGTGTTGCATCCTATTTGGTTTGGGCTGTTAGGGCAAGTGTCTCAATAAATCAAATCTAATTAAATATGATCCTACCAACCTAATAAAACATATTAAGATCTTGTCGTAATCATAATTCAAATATAATTCAATTAGGATCTTAACTCATTTCTTATTATCTTAAGATTACTAAACAATCTCAAGCTTCCTAAAATTTGGAATACCATAACACTCTAGTTTATTCACTGTTAAAGATCCTCTGTTGTTTTTGATGAGATTCGAGCAAAATCACGTTTTTTGACACTTTGAGGATGCACCAATTACAAAAGTTTGTGTAATGGCTTTCTAGAGGAACTTACATACATTTTATAATGTGGTGGTTATTTTTGTGATGATGATTAAAAGGGCCACCTTTTGTAACATTTTTTTTTTTTTTTAATAAAGGTATCAAATCTGATTTAGCACCTTATGTGGGGGGAAAAAATCAGAATCAGGTAATATGATTTCTTATTCACTTATGCATTTTAAAATGTCTTTTAAGACTTTCCATTCAATTTAAAATGGGTAAAAAATATTATACCCATACTTTTTCAATTTGGGTCATGCAAGCCTCATCAGTCATACCATATGAAGATGTAGATGGGTACGTTTGATAGATGGATCATGGAAGAATGGAATATAATAAAGGTTCATATATGTATATATATATATATATATATATATATATGAGAAATTCTCAGAACCGCCCCATTTCAAATGGGGCATTTATGCCCCTTTTGATTTGTCCAATTAAATGATGCCACGTCACAATATAGTTGAAGAATATTGGAGAGAGAAATCGAGAGAATAAGGAACCATGTTATGGATAAAAACCTCCTTTGAATACACCTATTATTTAAGAGATTCAAGAAAATATAGGAAAGCATTAGAAAGAGAAAGTCGAGATTTTTTTATCCACATTGGACCCACCACGAGACAATGGAAATATCAATCAATCCTAATTAGATTTCACTCCAACTTGGGCCCACTATCAAATTATAAAAATTATCAAGTTTCTTATATTTATCAATCTTAGGTTGGGTTGTTTGTGGACCACACTCAGAACCATCGTGTGAAATTAAGACATTTAAGCCTTTTTAGTGATCATTTAATAGTGGGCCCATTAAAATAGGGATGGGAGAAAAAAATGGAGATAAACTAGTGATGTGGACGTTGGTAGAGAGGAGAGAAATAAGGGGAGTAAAATTAGGAGAGAAACAAGGGGAGAAAAAATAGGAGTTTTAATGGTGGACCAAAATAAAGATTCCACCTAAGTAACCCCTCATTAATTATCTCCTTTTTTTATTGGTTGTTCAAAAGGGGTGTTTTACTTTAAAAAACACACCGGGGGTTTAAGTTATATATATATGGGGAATGTTCATGTGCATCTATCCCTCACCATAGGGTGAGGGGCACTTTCCCTTTTTACACATGAAGACAAGGGAGTATACCTCTACTTGGAAACTCACTTTTGTATTTGAAAATCTCCATTTGTGGAAGTGTCCCTCACCCCATGGTGAGGGATAGATGCACATGAACATTCCCCTATATGCACATGAACATTCCCCATATATATATATATATATATATATAAATATATATATAGGGAGATGCTCCTATGAGAGATATCTCTCACTTTATATGAGAGATTAAGTGGGGCCCTCATATCTATATTCAATGCTAACAACTTAAATGTGAGGCCCCCACCCCTATATGCAGGGTGCAAATGCAATCCAGCTCGTGGGGGCCCACTTGGATGGATTCCTTTCACTGAGGGAAGGGTGAATAGAAAGGTATCTTTTAGGGATAAGTATCATGGTAATCAGCCCCATCAGATTATTCTAGACCTTGACTAAATAGCCTTAAAATTTAATAGTCCATAAATCATAGCTTGCTTTTGAGATTCAATCTGGTGAGTAAAGTTTCAATGACATAAAACTGGGCATGATGCCAGATCACAGGACCAACAAACCGCACACTGATCAAAGGTGGGCCCATAGACTCAATGGCGGATCCAGGATTTTCATTTGGGTGGTGTGGGGACAATGGTTAAGTTAAAGAAGTTTAATAATAAAATATCAATTATAAGGTCTTTGAGGATTCTCACGGGTGCAACCGCACCCGCACCCGCGTTGTAACACTTGGGTCCGCCCCTGCTAGAATTGGACTGCACATGCAGTCCCCTTGTAAGAGAAAATTCTCTTATATGTGGGACCCCCAGCCCACACTAATGGATCCACAGTTCTTTTCTTTCATTTCATGGCCCATCATGGGACTCTCAAAAACTTAGGCCCGGCCCCTATACCCCTGAGCCTGAAACCAATAATACTGGAGGCAGACTGTCTGATGACTCCAATGGGCAAATCTGAAACTCTAGGGTCCGAGTCCCTTTGGTTCAAGATCTGGATCCCAGGTTCAACCTTTACAGGGACCCTTATTGGGCAGGCTCGGTTTAGGGTCCCTGGTCCCATGGACTGTGTTAAACCCAAGACTCAAGATGAGGGCCTTCAGACCACCCTACCCTGAGTCCGGATCCCCTGTTTCATTGAAAGAAGGAGATACTTTTTCATCCTATCAACATTCGCCTTATTTTACAGAATCTCATTGAATCACACTACTCTATATTTAATCCCATAACAAATCAAATCTGAAAACTTTAAACATAAAAAAATCTAATATACTCTAATCCCAATCTTAGACACTCATCATAACATAACCAACCTTCTTAATCTTCTCTATTAAATGGTTTGAATCACTAGACCGCGGGCCATCCCACTGGTTTAATGAGATGCCTGGAAGTTCCAATACTAGCTAGCTAGGTACTCCTCCACAAAGAGTCAAGAAAGAATCTTGTCAGCTACCAAAATGACCAAGAGCCAAACCAAGCCTCTGTAGTTTTTAGTTCCATAAAAATGCTTAACTGGATTTAAAAATGAAGTGATGGATATAGAAAAGGTTGGTGGTTAGGGGATATAGAAAAAGGTTGGTGGTTAGGATGATTATCATTGATCAAACAAGCAAAAGGACAAAGCAACAACTTCATCCCACCAATGTAATCTTTTGATTTCTTGATTCTCTATTATAAAATTTGAAGTCAAACACATGACATCTAATTACAATAGGACAAGGGTAAAATCTACAGAATCACAAAGAAGCCCCTCTCTAGATCCCTCTAGACCCAACATACCCACCTTTTTTTTTTTTTATTACACTGACGTCAAGGAACTGAAATACTGAATACAAACAATATCAAATCTTTTAAGGGGTTTTGGGTCATGGTTTATAGCCTTTTAAAACCCACATGACCATTTCCTCTTTTGGTTTTCTGAGTCCACCCGAATTCAATGTAGGTCCCTGCAAATGCAGAGAAGGGTTCTTCAAGAATTTTCAATTTGGAGATGTATTCTGCTGCCTTGTTTGAACCTGATAGGAATTGATCATTTGAAATGAAGAGCTTCTTTGGGCTTCCCCAAAAGAGACATCACCGTGGCAGCAATGTGCCTTGAAGAAAGGCCTGCTTCTTCAATCTGATCTTGGGGAGATCCATGGTCTATATATCTGTCTGGGAGCACCATTGATCTCAACTGCAGGAGTTTAAACTACATTCAGAATCATGGAACTTAAACTGTGATCTCTCGCATTTGAAGCATTTGCAAAACATCCATAGTCTGTAGGTCTAGTTGGATGTGCGGATTATATGATCCTTGAACCAAGTATCTGCATAATATTTTAAGGCCTTGGCCTGTTGATCCAGATTGTTGAGTTTATGGGCCACATTGCACTGGTGATCTTTTGTTTTGTTTTTTCCTTGTCCATCATTAATGGTAGGCCCATTAGGCCAACAATGTGGATCATCAAACTGTGAATGCATGAATCACAAATTCTTGTCGGGCAAGCCACAATGTCTTTCCAAAATTTTTTTTTCATACAGTACAGTTATTATTGGCAATGGCCAGGCGTTTCTAAGCATGGAACGACTAAGGCTGTGAGGCTAGGGGTTTTAAAGGTCTGCGTAAAATCTACCTCTGTGCAAAAAATGAGAACCATCTAATCATGAAAGATAGTGTTTTGAGGGCCTCAAATTTGACCAAATTCTAGCCTTTAGATAAAGTCGGATGGTGTCAAATTTTGCATAACCAACTGAGGGGCCCCCCGAAATTCAGGTAAGAGTCAAATCTTCTGAGCCCCCAAATCACCATCTTCATAAATCATAACCTCAAGTCATGGAGATGGAGATTCCACAAATAGAAGCACATCTTAGGGAATTACGTCGATTTCTTAGGAGAAAATTACCTTAAGATTTCTATCTAGAAGGCCACTGAGGCTTAGGAAGTGAGACACATGAGATCCAAAACCTCCAATTGAACCTTCTTCAACAGTAATAAGGATCTCATGCTCATTTGCCAGTCTCCTGATCAGCTCTGTGTCCAGAGGCTTGCAGAAGCGAGCATCAACAACAGTCACAGATATGTCGTGGGTTTTGAGTGATATGGCAGCTTCAGTACATCTCTGGACTATAGAACCAAATCCAAGAATAGCCACTCTTGTGCCTTCCGTCAGAATCTTTCCTTTGCCAATCTATTCAAATAGAAAATTGAGAGTTAGTCCTTTTTGCTTCTTGTTTTGTTAGCAATCCAATTTTTCAGTGGTAATTGACATTCGAACCTCTAACGGGGTGCCTTTGTTATTAGGAGGGAGAGCAACTCCAATGCCATTACCCCTCGGAAACCTGAAGCAACTGGGTCTGTCATCGATTGCTGCAGCTGTGGCAACCATATGCAGAAGTTCACTTTCATCAGATGGAGCCATTACAACCATGTTGGGCAAGCAGGCCATATATGTGACGTCGAATGCTCCACAGTGAGTAGGTCCATCTGCTCCAACCAAACCAGCCCGATCCAATGCAAACCGAACTGGCAATTTTTGAAGATCCACATCATGTACCACCTTCACAGAGTCAATGAATCATTAGTTCACTTAAATATTCATATCTCATCATCGTGACTAAAATTGAAAGTTCACTTAGAAACAGAAAAGTAACTTTTAGTGATCAAAGACGTCTTTGAATCTCATTCTCTGAGTTTATCAGAAAGACAAATGGAACTCTTGCAGAAGCAATATGAAATTTATGTCTGTTGTACCTGATCATAGCCCCTTTGAAGAAATGAGGAGTAGATGGCACAGAAAGGCTTTAGACCCTCCGTTGCTAGACCAGCAGCAAATGTCACAGCATGCTGCTCAGCAATCCCCACATCAAAGCAACGATCTGGGAACTTCTTTTGGAAGAAATTAAGCCCCGTTCCGCCACCCATAGCTGCATGAATTGCTACGATCTTGCTATCTTCCTCAGCTTCTTTGATAAGGGCCTCCGCGAAGTACTGGGTGTATGAAAGTGTGGAGGATTTGGTTTTACTTTGTACCCCGGTTCTCGGGTCAAACTTGACAACCCCTAGTAAAGAAGGAAAGAAGAAAACAGAATCTGGGTCATGCACGAGGAATCTTTTAAGCTGTGTATGTACTTATACTGGTATGAGTTATTGATTCTTACCATGCATTTTATCAGCCGCTGCTTCTGCAGGAGGATACCCCTTTCCTTTCTCTGTGACGATGTGGATAAGAACAGGCCCTGGTGTGGGCAATGCCTTAACCTTTTGGAATATGGTAACAAGATCTTCGACGTTGTGCCCATCAACGGGACCAATGTAATACAACCCAAGCTCCTCAAACAGACAAGACCCAGAAGCACTGATCATTCCCCTTGCATATTCGTCCACCTTAGCTGCAATCTCATGAGTCTTCCCTCCAATCTGCTTTGTAATACTCTGTAACAGAGAATGAATTCAAACATGTTTAAAATGTGAAGCTAGAGTACGAGAGACTAATTTGAAAATAGAACGATAAATAAAAACTGCTGGGCTTTAGCTAACTTTTGCTGCTTCACGAAGCTTGCGGAATTCGGTGCTTGCTTGAAGCTTGGAGAGAGTGCTGCTGAGAGCTCCAACAGGAGTTGCAGGGCCATCAAGTGTGGCCGTTGGTAGGGATACTTGCTCGTTGTCATTCAAGACGACAATTAGATTGGAGTCGAGGAATCCAGAATTGTTCATGGCCTCATAGGCTTGTCCGGCAGTCATAGCTCCATCTCCAATTACAGAGATAACATGGTTGCTCTTCCCTAGAAGATCTCTAGCGACTGCCATTCCTACAAAATTATAGAAGAGAGATAGAAATTACAAAACAGGAGGTGCATGTTAGAGCTTCAAACAACATTTGGAGTATCATGGTTGCATATGGCATCACCTAAACCAGATTCTTAAGTTCTTTTGAAGACAATTAATCTGATTTTTCAATTATATAAGATCCAAACTGATAACTATGATTGCATATATTGAAATGTGGGTGCTCAAACGAGACATCCATCGCCATGCATGTATCTCATAGTGACAATTGTCTGATGTTGGTCTACAAATATATCACAGCATGTTATGTTGCAAATCAACACTTAGGAAAGAAGTTTCGTCAAAACTGGTTTGTGCCTCATCAAAATCTCTACCCATAATGAGATCACATGAAGAGGAGATGGGACTAAATTTCAAACATACCTAGACCTGCAGAGATGCTTGTAGAGCTGTGCCCAGCACCAAATGCATCATAAATGCTCTCATCTCTTTTGGGAAACCCTGCAAGCCCTGAAGTTTGTCTAATGGTGTGCATTCTGTGCCTTCTTCCAGTCAAAATCTTATGGGGGTATGCCTTCAAGGTTCAACAGTTATCCAAAGTTAATTAATTAGAAACCATGACAATCAATAAACCAATCCCCAAGCATAGAAAGCGGAAATTCTATTGTCATCATCAGAGTGGCATTTTGGGCATAGAAGAAACTATGGTGACCTTAACCCAAAAATAAAACACGTTCGTTGTCAATGGAACAAAATCTAATTTGTAATTAGATGATCGGAATTTTCATTAGGACACAAGTTGCCACAAGCACTCTCACAAGAGAAGATTTACCGTGGAGGTTTTTGCATGGCTCGCAGTCTCAAGGAAGGTCTCTACAGCAGATAATCTAAGGAGGAGAGGCTTCGCTTTCAAAGCCTTTTCAGACTTATGTGTGATGTGTAGGAAGGGAAAGGAGACGGTGGACCATTTGTTTGTGCATTGTGAATTTGCTCGTTCTTTATGGTGTAGGCTTCTTGTGCAATGTGGCATTTTTTGGTGCAGCCCGCAGTCTTTGGCAGGGATGATTGAAGAATGGAGGTGTTCTAGTTTTTTTGGGTGTGGGTTGGTTCTCTAGAGACTCATTCCTTTTGCTATCTATGGTTGGTGCAGAAAGAGAGAAATGATAGTGTTTAGAGGGTCTTCGGTTTTAGTGGAGGAGTTATCACTTTTGGTGGTGGGGCGAATTGCCAACTGGGCTGCTTTCAAGAGTGAATTTGACAGTTTAAAGAAAGATGGTGTGTTGCATAATTGGGAGGCTTCTGTAACGCCCCACCCATACCCATGCATGATATTGTCCGCTTTGACCCACGGGCCTCACGGTTTTGCTTCTGATGGGCCTCAACCCATCAAAAGGCCTCATGCAAGGTAAGAGTGTAAGCTCTACATATAAGCCCATTCACTTTCCTCTCCATAGTCGATGTGGGACTCCGGAGCGTCACAATCCACCCCCCTTAAGGCTGCATGTCCCTGTGCAGTAGCCTGCCAGTCTCTGTAGCTTGCCAGCCCTCTTGGCCCGCCCACATGGAGACCCGCCCACTTACACCAGACCAAGGCAGGGGACCCACACTCGAACTAGTCGAGAGTCGGCTCTGATACCATTTGTAACCCCCCACCCATACCCATGCATAATATTGACCACTTTGGCCCACGGGCTTCACGGTTTTGCTTCTGATGGGCCTCAACCCATCAAAAGGCCTCATGCAAGGTAAGGGTGTAAGATCTACATATAACCCCATTCACTTTTCTCTCTATAGTCGATGTGGGACTCCGGGGCGTCACAGCTTCATTATCATTTGGTGTCAAAAAGGCAAAAAAGGTGATGTTTTAGGCTCTCCCTTGTTAGGAAAATTGTGGCCCGACTGCCATTGGGCCCACGCCAGATCAAGCCCGGGCAATGTGCCGCGGATGAACTCCCAATAAATCTTGATCTGGTTGAGTCAGATAAGGATCAAACTCTTGGTAGTAGAGTTTGGATTAGGTTCAGACTCTCGGTTGGTAGAATTCCCACGCTGGTAAGGAAATGTGGAATTCCAGGAGGGGTAGAGTCCAGATAGAGTTGTAACTCTTAGGAATTGCTCTATATAAGGGAGATGAGCACCCTTGCTTGATTATCAAGTAAATCTGAGAGTATTCGCAGCAAGTTCACAGGTCTACCCCACACCGGAACGTATAAAGTTCTCGGCGAGTTCGGTTCCGACACCCATCTGGCACCAGCAAGTTCTTTCATCCATATTAGAGGTGTGCTCAAGTTCAATGTAGATGAGGCGGCTAGGGGTAAGACTGAGCCGTCGGGCTTAGGTAGAGTACTTCACAATAGTGAAAGTATTGTGTTGGCATTGTTCTTGAAACATGTGGGTTGTATGGAGTCTAACGAGGCAGATGCTCTAGCTATCTTGGAAAATATCCGAATCTTCTCTTCCTCTTCTTTTCAGTCAAGTTTAGTGGTAGAAAGTGATTCCCTTAATGCTATCTCGTGTGTGTCGTCTTCAACTACGTTTCCTTGGAAGTTTCAGTTTTACATGAATGAGATTAGAGCTCTGCTGTCTCTTATTCAAGTTGGTTTTAAGCATGTGGGTAGGTCCGCCAATTGTTTTGCAGATTCGTTAGCTAAGCAAGGGGCGGATAGGTATTCTGATTTGGTTTCTTTCACTTTGTAATTTTGTTTGTTGGTATAATGCTTTTATACCTTTCTGTCCCTCTTCCCCTTTGAAGAGAGGGGCCTTTGTAATCTCCCTTCTTCCTTTAATAAACTTCATCGTTACCATTTAGAAAAAAAAAAAAGAAGGAAACACTTTGGGTGAGATAGACTATGATGCCCAGATACAACATGGATACGGCAGGACATGCCATCAATATGGTAGGAATATGAATTTTACACATAAAAAGCCAAGTATAGGATAAGCTACGATGTGTTGCCTATTCTAGATATTATAGGTGATAGATAACTTTATGCAGAGAAAACTTAGAATAGCAGCAAGAATGGAAAATCTCTAAAGAAATTTCTTTTTCTTTATTGCTAGAAAAATGACCTCACCTGATGCCCAACATCCCATATAATCTTATCTTCAGGGGTATTAAATACATGATGCAGAGCCACAGACAGCTCCACTACCCCGAGGCTTGAACTTAGATGTCCACCTGTTTTTGAAACTGAATAGACTATATCTGCTCTAAGCTCTGTTGCTAACTGTTCAAGATCCTGATAAAGTTCAAAAAGAAAACCACATAGAACACAGAACAACCCATTAATCATTCATGAACAAAACAATTTCCTTTAACAAAAGTACACTCAACCTTTCATAATCTACAACTTAGATTCCTCCAATCAAGACACAAGCAAGCATCGTGCCATGGACATGCATCATCACCTACGACTAAACCAGATCCCTTAATCTATCCAACAGTCATTTCATTAATCCGGTAAAAAAAAAAATCTCATCATAATTAATCTCTCTTTTATAACAGGAAAAACCAACCAACATTACCAAATCCATGAATCAAGTATGCTCAATAAAAAAAATAAAAAAATAAAACACTTCACTAATCTATGCAAAAAAGAGACATCCATCAAAACCCACACTACAAATCTCTCTAACCAACATCCACAACATCAAAATAAGAATTACCAAGTCCATGAACATGCTCACCCTTGTAGAAAGATTCTTCATATGAATTGGGTAATTGATTGTATCCAACAAGGGAGTTGCAGGCTTCTCTCCTGAGAAGTCAATCTTCCAACCATTTGTTTCCTTCCTTCTCGCAACCTTCCCTTCATCACCCGAACCAGCTGCTCTCACAGAGTACTGAAATAAAATAAAATAAAATAAAAACCCATATCAGCACTAACCAACACAAGATCCAAGAGCATGTAATTAGAATGAAAGATCAGTAAAAAGAACGAATTTTTACAACCCAGCTTCATTCAAAAGAGTAAATAATCAAAAACCCAGATGGAGAAACAGAGGAAAAAAAAAAAAACTAATTTGCTGTGGCGTTTCATTCACAAACCTGTCTTCTGCAGTTGGGTGATGAGAATGGAGATGGCATGACAGGATAGACACTTGGAAATCTTGATGAAAGAGACCCAAAGACTTCCATGGCGGATCAAATTAAGAGCTTCTTTGCTAATGAAACTCAGAACTTCTTTTCTGTAGTCTCTCCTCCGCTGGACATATATAGATAGAGGGAGAGAGAGAGTGGGACGCAGACAGGAAACTAGGACGAGGTTTATAAAGCGTGGGGTGGCAAAAATCACGAGGCAGCCATTTTATCGTGAGATAAAGTACTCACGAGGCACAACAAAGCGACGTTTTTCTCACTCCGGTTTTGCTTCTTTTGTATTACAACATTAGAAAATAGAAACGTATCTTCATTTTCTTTGAAAAATAGGAGAATGGAAAGATACATGAACCATGAGGAAGTTTTTTTTACTCCTTAAATGCCAACCCAAGGGAAAGGAATAAGTATGTGTCAATATTTGAATTGTGAGAAATTTGTTAAATTCTCAAAGATTATTTATTAAAAATCTAAACCGTTCAAAATTTGTTGAATTTACGACACTTGCCTATTAGAAATCTAAACTGATCAAAGTTAAAGGCTTTTAAAAAATCGTCACTCTAATAGAAGATGGTTCCACATTGTGACATTGATAATTTATGTTACATTGAAATTTTTTTTGTCAAATTTCATTCACATGTTTTGGATGTGATTAGTGCATTGGTATCCCAATTTTTATTGGAGTGGAATTCTGCACGAGTTGTAAGAGCCAAATTCCGTCCAATTCCAAAGGGTGGGGGGACATCAAATCCAAATTGAATTTGTTGTCATCCCATCCATTCTATTGTAGGAAAAATATCTAAGATAGTACTGTAGTTTTTTGTACAGAGGATTTTTCTAGTTAATACAAAAGTTCATGTATTGAATTTGTTGCCACCCTATCCATGCTATTTTAGGAAAAATGTTTAAGATACTATTGTAGTTTTCTATAAAGTACCTTTCTAGTTAATACAGGACTGGTATTCGACCCTCAATTCTTATCTTCATGTTCAATATTTGAAAATTGAATTTGTTGCAACCCTATCCATACTATTTTAGGAAAAATGTTTAAGATACTATTGTAGTTTTCTATAAAGTACCTTTCTAGTTAATACAGGACTGGTATTCGACCCTCAATTCTTATCTTCATGTTCAATATTTGAAAACTAGAAACAGTCGGATCTTTTGAGGCACGAAGGTCACCTTTAACAATACTTGCAACTCTAATTCTATGGGGTCGGGCAAGTGGTGGATTCAAAATTTTTGTTTGGGTGAGGCGGAGGATGTTCAATTATAAAAGTTAAAATCATCGTAACTACCAATCATCAACGCCGAAGACAAATAATCTCCACTGATTGCATGGTTAGAAGACATAATTTTTATTTTTTTTATTTTTTGGCAAATTAAGGATAAAGAACTCAATTCTCATAAAAGCTTTTTACCTACCTCAAAGATGTAGCAATGACTATTTATCCTTAACTTAAGGTAATGCAAAGTGATAGGATCTTCATCAATTGGGTTCCGCAAAATGATTATTTATATGGGTGGATGGGTAAAACAATTTATATAAACAGTCCCTCAAAATAGTGAATGGTTGCACGTGCATTAGTTTCATTCTGACTTTAATAGGTATTTTGTATTAATTGGGATTGTAGAATGGAATGTGATAAAAATTTAGAGATAAATTGTAGGAAGAGGTAAGATGAGAGAGGTTTTAGGAGAAGATTGGATTGGATATTGTAGAATGTGCATTAGCAAATTAGAAAGAGGGTGATTTTTTCAACAAAGCACCCAGGGCGTTTTCTAATCTGCCTTATCAAATATTACTGAAGATATCCATTGAAGTTATGGGATGATGTAGATCAGACCTGGGGCGACTTACAACGTGCCGCCCCCCCCCCCGGTGTTGGGTACCCCATTTCTTACCTCACTGCACAAGGTTCAATCCTTGGGTTCCTCTTCTAGTGGGACCGGATTTCCTTTTTTATGGATTGGTTCTTTCATTGGTCTCAACCCCCTTAGCTGGGTACACAATAAAAAATAAAGGATACATGCTTGCAAATCTCTCCAGAGGGCCTTTTCCTTTCCTTGAGCAGAAAGACAAAAACATTTTGAAGGCCTCTCTTCTCTTGAAACGATCTTTCTTCATGTCTAGGCAAAGTTCCCGCTAGTTATATTGGGTGATCTTTTTGTATTAATATTATTATCGTTGTTGTTGTTGGGGTTCTTTGTCGATGGTCCCTCGTAAGATTTTTTTTTTTTTCTGGTTTCTTCATTGTTTAGGTTCCTATTGTATAGTATATTGGTCCTTGTGGCTCCTTTGATGTCTTATGGGGGAAATTCCTGCCTTTCTTAAATGCAATTTTGCCTTCTAGCGAAAAAAGAATAGAAAAAATAAAAAGAAAATAGAAGAAAATTGTAGATTTTTATTCTTTTCGATATTGCTTGGAAAATTGAAAATTAAAGAATTCTTAACTTTTTCCTTTGGTAAAAATATTCACACACCCACACACACATACATAAATCAAGTCCCTCACCAACACAATGTGAGATCGATGCATAGTTATGTCTGCATAGAGGGAGATGCCTATCCACTAAGCTACCAGTCTGATTGGCAAGAGTTTTTAAAATTAAACATAAAAAGTCTATTTATATCATCCGCCTTTTGGCCTAATTATCCAAAACTGTTGGAAATATTGAAAGTCACTTTTCAGTTCTTAGGTTTTACAATTTTAAAGTATAGTTCTTTCAGTCAAAATGCTTTGAATGAATGACACAAATGCCTCTTTACAACTGAAGTAATGTTTTCCAATTTATAATGATCTATCAAGAGATCGCAATTCATCACTGACTTATTAATCTACTTTTGGGATAACTTTTCCAGCCCAATTAATAAATGGATTTAGTTTTGGGTCAAGTGTATGTCCATTCCTATTCCTACTATTAACTGACCAATCTAATGAAACTTGACTAATTGTACAATAACTCATTAAACCCTAATATAAGCTGCTAATTAAGGGTTCAAGTACTTAATCCTTTTAAATTCCATGTTGGTAAGTCAAACAGTAAAAATGGATTTAACCCATTTTCAAACAATAATTACTTGGTCAGAAATGTCACTCCAAAAATGATAAAAAGGGGTCAGCCCAAACAATAAATTAACGAATCAAGTTGTATTGGGTTGTTAGGGTGGGTCCGGTCAAGAATTACGACCTCTTATTGTTCACTATACTGCTAGTTTACACCTATAATCAGGAATCATGGCTTTAAAAGTCAGAAAATCAGAAGGACTAAAGTTATTTCACTATGGAAGGGAATTTTTTTTCCTTTTTTAAATATATTTTGACCAAAAAGACAATACTTTAATAAATTAATAAAAGTCAATAATAGAAAAACAATCCTTAGTACCACAGGGGGCTTCAGATAATGAGAAATGTTCACCGACAAGTAAATTGCATATAGCTTATACATAGTCCAACTTATGAGGCCTTCTTAGATGCAAGCTTATCAATGGGAGGAGAGGATGGCAGATTGAAAGGACTCCTCATGGACAGTGGGGATCCAAAAAATCAGCGCCACCCAATTATCATAGTCCTTGATTTAACAAACTTCAAGTTTAATAGCATTTTAACCATAGATTTCTTGAGATTCAATTTAATGGCGAGTGAAGGTTTAGAAGTGTAAAATTGGACCCCATGCCAGATCGTGGGATGAAAAGACTATCAATGGGTCTACACCGATGAAAGGTGAGCCCAAGTGGGTCCCAGAGTGCTAGATTGCACTTGTTGTGGCTCATCGGAGAACATTTTCCCTAGATAATTAGGGCAATTGATTATAACATGCATTCTCATTGAATATCTTTTGTATAGATGCATGTTAATATCTTATTAAAAAAAAAAAAAAAAAAAAAAAAAAAAAAAAAAAAAAAACCTTCTAATCTACTGCTAATATAATATAACATCATTCAATTTTCTGCTATCTTCCTCCACAGAGGTCTAGTGATGCTTGGAATCAGCCTCCACAAGGTCTAGTGATCTTATTGTAGCTTGGCAGAAGATCACTGATGAAGTTGTGCCGATGACAGATTTTAATGACGAAGTAGTGTGGATTGCTAAAAAGTCTGAAAAATTCACTTTAAAATCAGCATACAATTATCTTCATAAGCATCATCTCTATCCGATACCAGATTGGATGGAGTGGATCTAGTTTATGGGATGTATAAAGTGTTTTTTGGTGTGCTCTTGGATGCTTTCTAAAGGATGTCTAAAAACAAAAGATTTCTTACTGAGAAGGAACGTGGGTTGTGATTCAAGATGTAAGTTTTGTACTTGCACCTGCGAATCAGCTAAACATCTAATCTTAAGGTGTTCATTTTCACATAATGTGTGGGCAGGAATTTTGAAGAGGTTTTTCCTTCCAGTGGTACCTTGGGACTCTTTAGAGGATATGATTCTTTTCATTTTGGACCGCATCGATCCAATCATAAGGGACTGCAACTCCTTGTCGTCTGATTTTTACAGCTTATTGTTGGCATATATGGAGGGAAAGAAATACTAGAATAGTTCAGTATAAGAAATATGAATGTTCAATTGTGTTACAAGCAATTTTTAACAAGGTCCGTAGTCGGGGTTGTTTATCTTGGGCCATCACTACCTGATAGGTATACTAGTCAATGGGACTCACCCCCTACAAACTTGATTCCTCATATGAGAAATTCAATCTAATCCCTTGGGTGCCATCTTTCTATATTTAATTTGCCTCCTGTCTTAGTGGGAATATTTTGGAGGGATAAGGACATCCCTGAAGATGGTTTATTACAATTAGATTTGGACTACTACTTGAGTATTTATAATCTGATGTAGTTGATTCCCTGTGAAGTCGGTGAAGTTATTATTGAAATATTGTGCATGTTTTTCTTCGAAGATTTCATAATATGCACTATTCTCCTACATTCAAGAGATTTATTAAATTGAGCAAGAAAATGAAGAATAATTTCCTTGTTCCAAATCGAATTTTTAGAATGAATTTAAAGTCTATGCTTGCTGCTTAGTTTTGCCTGTACCCGGGCTGTGAGTTGTATTTGTATTATAGTAGGTTATGCCCCCATTGGATCCTTTCAATTAGGAAGGAATCCTTTTGTAATTTTGTTCTTTAGAGAATCAAAATACCAACTTATCTTTCCAAATAAAAATATAAAAATTCTGCTATCTTCTATTAGTAAAGAAAAATGGAAAAAGGAAGAAGAAGAAAAAAGGAGTATTTATGAATAAAAAGGGTAGAGATCTAGAGATGCTTAAGCAGAGGTGGTGAATGCATAAAGGTTCCATTCAGTAAAGTGACAGGAAAATTGGAAACATAAGCTATTGATCTTATTATGAATTGAAGGCTTTTAAGATAAATAACATATTTATCTTCATTGGAAAAGTACATTCAGTATACTCAAATTTAGTGTATAAGGGCACTGAGAAAATTGCAGTATAGTTTAATCACTTTCTACTTTATTCATTGTCGGCTTAAAACCCATAAAAATATCAATTTTTCATCAGAAATGAACAGATTGCAAGTTGAGAAATTGCTGAGAAGATGGTTATGGAGATGGGGAGATGATGACATAAGTAGAGATAGAGTTCAGATTTTTGCCCAAAATTTCTCTTCATGGCAGTGGGTGAGGTATCTAGGCTTGAAGATTTTTGTGTAGAAAAGAACAAGGACAGCAGAGATGGTAAGATGATGGGTACGTCGTTTTTTTCTGGTCTTTCAAGTGACGATAGATATATGTTCCAAGTTTTAAAAGGTATATTTGTTTGGGTCATCTCTGCCGGCTACGACACCAATTCCTGATACCCATGCATTCCACTTTTGTCTTCTTTCTTCCTCTACTTTCCCACCCCAGCTCACCGTTTTGAAATAGTTAGTGATGTAAATAAAGTTTCATGGTCACAAGGGAGAGTAGTTGTTGGTGACCGTGTCATTTGATGGCCAATCGAATTCACTGGGACTGGCAGGGGTATTCGTACTTGGGGGGGTTGTGGTTTTTCATGGTCACAAGGGAGAGTAGTTGTTGGTGACCGTGTCATTTGATGGCCAATCAAACTCACTGGGACTGGCTGGGGTATTCGTACCGGGGGGGGGGGGGGGGGGGCCTGTTTGTTTGGCGGCGGCGGGGCGCGCTGTTTGTTTGTAAGAATTCCGTGCTAAGATTATTCAAATGTTGCCCCACAAGAGGAAATTTAAAAGGATGGAAGTGAAATATTCAAAAGACTAAATACAGAGCTCCAAATGCTCACAGATATGAACTGACATTAATATTATCCCCAGAAATCTCCAAACCAAAATACCATAAGATTTGATTTTCTAGGGAGATGGCTAAGTATATTGTTGTGATTTAGGGCCTACGAAAAGAGATCAATCGCGCACAATAATACAGAAAATTTATGTGGTTCGGATTTTGGCCTACGTCCACGGGAAGACAGGAGAGAAATGGTGTACATCGGCCCGAAAACTCTGTTACATCAAAACACTACTTCTTAATTACAGTAGACATATAACAGGCCTACTTTTAATCACAGTATAATTTGGGCAATCCAGGGGCCCGGTACCAAAATTAATTGACTTCTATTAAGCCATACAAATAAATATATATATTTATATGCTTCACAGAGGGAAAGAATATTTAATGACTATTTCTAGAGCTTCGTTTGTGTACTTTTGTTGTTAGCCCTTTTGATAGAGAGGCATATCTAATAATTTCCAAGGATTTGATACCATGCAATGGAATGGGCCCTAATAAAAAACACACTTTAAAAAGGTGATGCCAAACAATCATAATTTAATAATTATATGATACCTTTGGAAAGCAATGCTCTCCAGGATTTCTCTCAAACTGATGCGATGTATTTAGTGGACAGCTATCTGATCCAGGCTAGCTTTTAACAATTCATTTTGGCTGATTCTTTAAAACAATGACATTCCGAACTCCACTAAGCTTCACCTTAATTTAATTTCATGTGGTCATGGATGCACAGATCAACCAGATTCGGTCAGTAGGAGTAGGAATTGGCCAATGAAAACTTGGATCATCATCATCATCATCTTCTGGATTTACTCAAATTCGTGAAAGTGAATTTTGATGGGTTACTATCAATTAAGAAAAATCGGATTTTAATACAATGGTGGCCCCACTATACGTCCTTATTCATGGTATATGCTCTTTTCTTGCTGTTTAGTGCAATATTTTTGGCCCCAATCTACAATGGGGGAATTCATGACCTGAGAGGTTAGGATTTAGAGTACCTTGCGATCGAACGATTAGACTAGATAAGATACACAAAGAAAATAACATACACAGAAACTGATTTTTGGTAGGTAGATAATTCACGACCACCATTATAAGCGTGCCTCACCAACATGGCAGTGGGCCAGCCCCATAGCAGTGGTCCCGACTTAATCACCACCTAGATCAACTTATTCAGAAGTCGAATTGGTTCATGATCATGCACGCAAACCTTCATCATCATTCATCAGAGCCGTACATGCACAATTAAATCTATCATGTTGGCTTAATTCTCTCAACTGTTGTACGTGTATGATACACAATTTCCAGGTGAAAGCAGCCTAACTTCATCTAGAATCCATTGTGGGACCCACTTTGGATCTTTCACTGAAGGTTCCAACCAGACAGCCCCAGGTCATTCAAATTTCAGTGCCCAACTGAAACTTGACAGCCTCCTCTTCGTCGTCTTTCTCCAATAAGAAAAAGAAAAATATACAGCCTTGTGTAAACCTTGAAACCTGGAGAGCACAGTTGTAAAACGTGGCCGCCCAGAGAGATTGAGTTTGACCCATTTTTTAGACTAGTCGGACGAACTCTTTTGACTCGGAACCTTTTGAGTCAAGTCACCCACTCTGGGTCTAAATTATAATAGAGAGCACACAATTTTCAAGGAAGAACTTGATGATAATCATCAGTGGCAGTGGAAAATTTAGGACCAATGATCTTGGAGAAATATTGGAGATCATGCATGTTGGGTAGTCCATGTCCATGTCTTGAGCTGTTTATCAATATCATGCATGTGCCAGATAGATCACGCCAATGCTGATAATTAAAGTCCATCCCATTTACTTTTAGCAAAAATAGTAGCCCATATTGTTGAATAGGCCTAATATTCTGGTCTGGTCCACATTCAGTTTGAAGGCCTGATGGTTTAAAAAAAAAAAAAAAAAAAGCATGGAATTCAACCCATTTGAAAAATTCTCTGTTCACGTGAAAAAATGTCTAAATCTGTTTTTCGCTGTAGTTGCAAAATGTTACGTTAAATTTGGACATTTACCCGGACTTTCTTTCAGAACAAAAGATCTGGCATCACCTTTTTTGGACTTTAGGTAGGGCCTGATTTTTGACTTTGGGTAGGACCTGAAGTAATCCTGCAATGTGTTCTATAAAAACACATGCAAATATTCGCCAGTTTTGACTAGGTCCAGGCCATCGCAGCTGTGCTCAGAGAGAGAGAGAGAGAGAGAGAGGGAGAGTCCTGTGAAAATCAACTGATTTACTTAAGACACACTGGAAAGATCATGGGCTCAGCAGAAAACTGAGTTCATGACAAAATCAACTGATTTACTCAAGACACAATGGAAAGATCATGGGCTCAGCAGAAAACTGAGTTCATGACATTATTAATTTTGGCCACTCAAGACTTTTAACTCAGTCTGAGCTCGGTAAAGATGAAGTCAACTCAAGCCAATAAACAAGTCAAAATTCAACATTTCTTTTTTATAGAAATTAATTCAGTTTCTTTCGTGAGGGGGACTCTGAACTGAAGTCTGAAAACCAAACATCCCTCTGAACCTTAATTAAACAAAACTTTTCCGAGAAAGTGTGCACAGTTTTTGGCAAAATCGATGACTCTGCACTGCTCATGATGATGAACAAATGTTATTTCAAAGCACACCTATTTTAGTCAATAGCCTAAAATCTTGAATGAAAAAAGCTTATACCTACTACACAATTTTACCTCCTGCACGCGTCGTCGGCATGAACTAACCTCAGTGAAAAATAAATCTTCCCGTCAAAGAAAAATCTTCCTGAGAATTAATCATGGGCTGATAATTGATTGATGTATGTATTAGCCATTTAGAGCTCGAGGGCATATTGGTCATTTATATATTGGTGAGGGCACAAAGAATCACACGAGAGAGAGAGAAGGAATTGATGTGTTTTTTACCCATTGATGTAGGCCGCATATTAATTTTCTTAATTATTGTAAATTGTTTGCTTGTAATTGTGTGAATTTGTACTTGTACGTTTCTACAGTTGCATTGGATAACGTTGGATGTACCACCCAACAAGCAGAAATGCTACTTGTCCCGGGACATGGCCCGACTCCCCACGGGATCCGTTGGATCCCATGGCAGCATGGGATCCAACGGATCCCATGGGGGGATCCCATGGGGGAGTCGGGCATGTCCCGGGACAAAACCCGGGACAAGTAGCCCGACTCCCCAACAAGTGGTATTAGAGCGAGCAACGTGGAGATTAGATTACTCTCTGATTTGTTCATAGTCGACGTATCTTGGATTCAGCGGATCGTACCCGAATCCATCTTCCATTGGCTGGAAGAGATCGATCGAAAGAGGGGAAGCTATTGCAGCGACACAAAGGGTTCGAACACAGGGACGTTCTTGAAATAGAGAAGAGAGGAAAGGGTGTTCCGACGACCACCATCGCCAACTGTAGGTTGGTTTGCCGGAGGAGAGGGACAGAAACCCAAGCCCTTGAATCGTCGGAGAAGAAAGAGGGCTCGCTATCGCCTCTAGGTTTGCAGCAGAAGTCGAAGGGGTTGCATTGCCACAGCTGCCACCATTGCTGCAGTGTGTTGCAGAAGAGAAGCTGACCGCCTTATCGTTGTTGTGGAGAACGACTGAGAAAAATGGGGTACTGTGCTCGGTTTTGCCGTCGGACTGGCCGCACGAAGCCGAAGATCGCCCTGACAGCACCGAGCCGTCGCATTGATGGAGCCGCTGGCGGAACCCGGGGGTGCTGGAGTGGCCATGGCCCCCACTCCCTCCAAAAATTGCTGAAAGCCCCTTTATGTTATGAAAAATTTAGTAACTTTTTACATTCCCTGCCCAGATTTTATAATATTTTACAAACTATCATGCGCCATTTTTGTATGTGGCCTCTAAAGCCAGAAAATATCCCGCTACTACACCAATATGAAGTAAAAGAATAGAAACCCAAAAATTAGTGGTGAAGGAACATGAATGCCGAAAAATCATCAAACTAACTTTAAAGAGCCTTCTTAGTCACCTATAGTTAGGGATGTAAATGGGTATCCGATTCTCCAATTACCCGGAGGTTCCGACCCGTTAAAAACTAAGTTTGGGTCCTTATTTAGGCTTCGATTTGTAAATGGGTCCGGGTTCAGTTCTCCCTTGGTTTAGACCCGTGAGCCCAAGACCCGACATATTACCTCAATTTTAGAAAATATCACCTAAAAACCATGTTTTTTTTAATATCATACTCTACTTAAATTCGGACCTGGATCCAGACCCGTCCCATATATGATTCTGGTTTCGGTTTTGAAGCCAATAAACCGGTTCCGAAGCAGTTCCGAATCCAGATCCGATTCCACCTTCTCCTTAACCAGGTTCCAGGTCCACCATGGACCCGAACCAGAACGGACCCGTTTACAACCCTACCTACATTCTACGCGACTAAGGGAGAAGGAAAGAGAAAACACAAATTACAATGTTTTATTGAAAAATATATATTGTTACTGTGACATGAACAGTTTTGACGACCGTAACACATCCTCTTATATATTGCTTAAAACCAGACACACACACACACACACAAAAAAAAAAAAAACCTAGTATAATTAGTTGCTTACAATAATTAGAAGTCCTAGGAAGAGTTTCCTATTGAAACATTTTAGAAATTAGAAAAGAAATTAAATAAAATGTGCAACTTTCCATGCCCAGGTCGTCATGGATATCTTGCAGCAGATCTGGTGTGAGGCCCACATAGGCCATCATTTGATGAAACCTTCTGCAGAGCTTTTTAGTGAACTCCCAAGCCAACCTAGAGATACCTTAACTTCTTAGATTTGGACAGTGCTGATCACCTACTAATTCAGGCTCCAAAACAGTTGCACGTGAAACTCCTTTATGTTTTGTTTTTTTTTTTTTTTTTTTTTTTATAATATTGTAAAATAGTCCATGTACTTCTATATGTTCCTAAAACAATCTATGTTGTCTACTTTTAAATTAAAACCAAAAAAAAAAAAAAAAAAAAACCCAAAATTATTTGGTCACAAGCTTTCAATCAAAACGTGCCGGGACCCTTGCGGGCCATTTTGGGATGCTTGAATTGCTCTATGAGGGCCTGTTTGGCGGCTTTATTAGTAGAGTCAAGTAAGGTAAAGCCCTAATTTCTATAAAAAATTTCCCACCAAAACACTTTAATTCAAATTTTCCACCGTATTTTTTCAAAAAAAAGTCAAAAAGTAAACTCATTTCTCCACTAAAAGACAAAAAAACTCTACTTTTCCATAAAAAAAAAGTTAAAAATGATTCTATCACAAACAACTAAAAATAAAATATCATCATAACTCACTTATATTTTATTATTTTCTCAAAATAACATTTACTCCACTCAACTCTACAAGCAAAGCCCCCAGACAAACCATGAAGGGCTCAGCCAATTCAAACTTATGATTAAAAGTGAGCAAGTCACCCCTACACCTCACTGCATAACAGGTTCTGGTTTAGGTTGGGTAGGATCATATCAGGTCTGCCTTGTGTGGAAACTAATCTATTTTAGTGAAGCCCCGCCTAGGTGTGCAATAGAATCTGAAACTGTAATGTCATGACCCAAATTTCGGGGCTCTATCAGATTTCGGATCGTGATTCTTTGGCAACATTCACCACACATTCATCAAATAACTTCCACAAGGAATTAGGCATTTAGAACAAATTATAATTTCAATTAACTTATAAGAGTCAAATAACATCAATAATCTCTGAATAAGTAAAATTCTCATGTTCTTACTCAAATCAATGATGTCTTTAAACATTGAATAAAATCTCTCAAACAAGGGCTAATCCCTCTATCAACTATTTGAATTTCCCCGCTCTCTCTCTCTTTCTTCAGCCACGAATGCAAAAGTCTATGGGAAGAAAGTTGTTCTACTCTGGCATACCCGCAATGTGATTACCTGAAAGGGGTAACACAACATCAGTAATACTGGTGAATGAGTTTTCCTAATTACTCATACAACATAGAACATAACATCAAATAAAACGCACAAGTCTAAATCAACAAGTCAAGTACAATTAAAAGTCCATCCATTTACATCTTCATGCCCCATGCACATTACTATGCCACTAAGGCTGTTCATACATGTTCACATGCCCCTTTTGACATTAACTCATTAACTGTGTACACCAAGGACTTGCCAACACAAGGGCCACCATGGCCCAAATCCATAAATTATTCACACCAAGTCCAACATCCCACATCTATGATCCAATGCACAATATTTCATTACCATGTTTACCTTTGTAAACATGTCATAACATTATCATAACCAGAATTCAAATAAATAACCATAACTTACACAAATCAATAGTGTGGACCAGCCCCTGCACAATTTACATGTCGCAGCCCCACTTCCAGTCATAACTGGTATTGTTAGGTGTAGGGGTAACCCACTCTATCTTATAAATAGACTATTATACAAGATTACAGAATCATGCCCAAATTCCAACAAAACAGCCCATACAATTAATCATAATTCACATACAAACCTTAATTTACCTTAAGTAGAATGGTGATGTTGTAATTACATACAAAATCCAGAGGCTGTCCCAATTGACAGACTCCATCCAGGCCTCATCTACACACACAGAACCTGAAAATTGGTAATCCACGTCTGAAATATCTTGGTATAGAATACAGTGGGTCCCACCGGTCTAATCCAAGATTGGGCCTAATATCCAAGGTCGCCCAGGGGTAAGCTTCCATTCTATTGGATTGGATTCATCATCGGATCATTCTTTTTGGCCCACAGATCTTCATTCAATGGGCCATGGGGGTCCCACTACTCCAAACTGTCAATTCTTCAGACGACCCCTTGGGCCTGGTTTCGTGAATCCAGAATTGATACTCAATTTATTTTGGAGATTCAGTAGAAAACGTACAACCACCTAATAATCATATACATATGCTAATCCAGGTTTACATGATCCCCTCGACTCAAAATAGATTCCACGTCTAATCCCTGGTTACAAAAGAATTACTGAATACTGTAGTAATTACAAAACAGTTGAGGCATACCATATTATCATTCATCTTATTTAGACATCTAAGTATCTAGGAAGATCCACTCACCTCCGATATGCGATTGTTGCATTGGCAATGTGAAGGCGTAAGTAGGACATCCGCTTCTCTACTGATTGCCTTCTTATACCCCTGAATTTTCAGCCGCCAAGCTCTCTCTCTCTCAAATTTATTTCTCTCAAAAAGAAGAAGAGACTTGAATACTAAACATAAAGGTCGTTGGTTTATTTATATACTCTAGAGTCATAACTCATTCCAAACTGCTCTTAGAATTCTATATCAATTGAACATATGGTCCCACTAATACAAGACATGCGAGACTCTCAATTGAAGTTGAGATACAACTCCTAAATCATCTTAATACCAATTCACGTGGGACTCTTCCAATCCAATAAACAATATCCGAGGGTCCCACCTGGGCCATACTAATAATGCTAGAATCTTAAGGCCCACGTGACTCAGCATATTACACGTAAGTAGCAGTAATAGCAGCTAAACCAGGAGGAGAAGGGTTACAAGATTATATGGACAAGAATTGAAGGCCCGGGTTCAATTGCCGGTCTCAGACTCATCCGAACTCAGATCTGTGATTTAGTTTCTTCCTGTACACTCGTTAGATGGGTTAAAAAAAAATTAAATTGGTTCAGGAAAACACAAATCAAACTTACAAATGGATACACCCAAAGACTATCAGATTGAAATGTTCATTGGGAGGACCAATTTCTGAATTTGGAAACAAAGGATTTCAGATGTCTTGATATCCAAAGGGTTGAAAAAGGCATTGGAGGAAAAAAAAAAGCCAGTGAGGAGGTTTGACGAGGACGGGAAAGAATTGGAGGAGAAACCCGAAAGTGCAGTTCGCCTTACACTCCATAAGGACGTTTTGTTCAACGTCATGGAAATAGAATCTACTTCAGAATTATGGGTCACATTAGAGAGTCTCTACATGCTGAAATATATCTTTGACAAACAAGTTGTTCAAAAAAAAAAAAAAAAATTGCACTCCTTGAAAATGACACGAAGATCATGGTTGTCGAAGCACCTAATTGAATTCAATAGAATTGTTACACAACTGTCTAGCCTTGAGGTCAAGATCGAAGAAGAAGACAAGGCACTGCTATTCTTATCTTCATTGCTAGCTCCCATTGTATTAAGATTTGGTTACAACTTTGATATTTAGGAAGGAGACACTTGAGATGGATGAAGTAACTACTGCTCTTATATTGAGCGAAATGATGAAGACCCAACAGTGAAAAATCTCAAGAAGGCGATCATAATGTTGCATCGGGTTCTAATCAAAGGAGGAGGAGATCCTACTCAAGGGAATCGAGAGCTCGAGGAAGCTTCGAGTAAAAAATAGAAGGCAAGATGGCCACTTACTATTTCCGTCATAAAGAACGTAATTTCAAGAGGGACTATCCAAAGAGAAAGATAGACTTGGCAAGAGAAGAGAAGAATCAAAATCGAGGCACGCAAGTGTAACAGAAAGTTCATACGATGAGAAAACCTTTGGAGTTACTTTCGGTCACCAAAGGTATGGATGTTGACAGTGATTCTTGGATTGTTGATTCCAGTTGTGATTGTCATATGTGTTATTTGATACTTATACATCTTGTGATGGTAAATCTGTTTTCATGACCAACAATGTAGAATGCAAGAGTATTGGGAAAGGCACGCTGAAAATCAAGATATTTGATGCAATTATACGGACCCTTACAAATGTGAAGCATGTCCAAGAATTGAAAAGGAATTTAATTTCTTTGGATACCTTAGACTCCAAGGACTACAAGTACATTGTAGCGGGTGGAGTCATAAAAGGTTGTGAGGGGAGTCATGGTTGTTATGAATGGTGAATTAATTAAACGTCTCTACAAATTAGTAGGGAGTACGATCACACATGGAGGTGGAGCAAATTCTAGAAAAAAGGAATGAGTCGGTTAAGGTGGAGATAGAAGAGAGAAAATTGGCAGATGATGAAAAAGACATCTTCGAAAAAGCATCTAAGCAGTGGACCGAAATTGTATGGAAGACAAAAGGGAACACAAAAGAAAAGGCGAAAAATGAAAAATCCAGAAAGCCTCGAGCCCAGGCAAATGTGCAGACGAAAGGATTGACATTAATTCGAAAGCATCATTTGGATAAACTCATAAAACTAAGAGGATCCCACTGATGGAAATAATACCAATTTTTTCACCCGTCTTCATTTTGTGTAGTGGGACACATTTTTGGATAAACCAAATCCTTTGCATCCATATCTAAAGCCAAGATAACAGTGTGCCCCATTGATGCATTTTTTTAGTGGTTCCATGAAAGCAAATCCGAAGTTTGCACAATTTAATTGTATAAAAAGTCCCACTCATGAATTTATACCAGCTTTGAGTTGAAAAGGTTAGTATGTGTGGTTTAATGAGAAAGAGAAAAAAGAAGGAAATAAAGAAAAAACTAGGGGCTTAGTTAGAGATTCTTTGCTACATTTATTTATAACAATCTATATCAGCCACATGTCATTTTTTTTAAAATTTGTTAAACATTATGGGTGTTTCCCTCGTGTTCATATATATATATATATATATATATATATATATATATGAATCAGCTCTCCTAATTTGAAGCTTACCTTATTATAAGCGAAAACAGTGCTGGTCCCACATTTTAAAGTTGATTATCGTTATTTTTTGCATGATGATCGTCTCCAAAATCAAGATAAATTCAATCACAATTGGATTTTCCAATTCCATCATGTTAAAAACATATATAATCGACTTTAATTTTTGTGATCAGCACTAAGATAAGATAAGCTTTAACTTTGGAGAGCCATGCTCTATATATATATATATATATATATATATATTTACATATGGGAAACGCTCCTACGAGAGACGTTCTCACCTTACTATTAGAGATAAAGTGGGGCCCTCATATCCATATCAAATGCCAACAATTTAAATGTGAGGGCCCCCACTCCTATCTCTCATATAAGATGAGAGATATCTCTTATAGGAGCAACTCTCACCTTACTATGAGAGATAAGGTGGGAATCTGATTTTGCCATACCACGTACATGATTGTGTCTTTCATCATTGTGAATTATTTGCTTGTGATCGTGTGGATTTTTGTGTGCGCGCAGTTTTTCAATCACAAATCGTCGTGTAGGCAAACCCAACAATTTTCATGTGGGTCGGTTCCTGCGGAGGCCCCGTCGGAGAAAAATCTCTACCTAATAAAGCCTAATGTTTTTCTTGTCAACCATGAGCACAAATTCAGGATAGGGGGATTGAAAATGAGAACCTGTTCAGGATTAAAAGGCTTCGACCCAAGAAGAGAACCATCAGATTGCCAAATGATTTGGGAACAACACACAATTAAGAGGACATGCACAAATGGACTTTTATTTCATTTCACAATAATTATGGATGTTAAGGTTACAAAAAATATGGAATGCTTGGAACCCAAGAATTCCTCAGAGCACATGTAAGGCTACAATGTTTATAAATATGTATTCATTCAAAAGGGAAGCAATTCCTCCCTCACGCAAGCTCTGCCATGGGGCGGGTCAGCCTATCTGCTTCGGTTCATTGCTGTGGAAAAAGAGTCGCGAGTTCCAACAAAAGCGAACGCCACATGCATGCCTCTTCTGCCACTTGCCTCACTGGGATAAACCAGGCATTTATTCAGATCACTGGACAACTGTGTTGATCCCTTGATCATTGATAATCACCAGTCAATAAATTAGCATGACATCTCCTTGATCCTATGTATTGCAGACTGCTTGAGATCGATCTACCCTAGTACTGGGAGCAAACCTGTCCATGCCTACAATGAAGTAGGTTGCCACAAACAAGCATCCACAAAACCATCTTACACGACATCTCTGTACTCATGGAAGTCCTCATAGGGAGAAGACACGCTCGATGAATCACTTTGATACGGTGTGGTATCCCTTGGAGTTGCAGGAAGTGATTCTCTGGGCTGAGAAGTTGCACCTGGAAATGGATGCAAAAGAAATCAAATGTAAAAAGATACCATTCACGTCATTGTTATGTCAAACACTTAAATGCGACAGGAATTTGCAAAAGGGATGATGAGGAGATAATGCACCAAAATCCTTTTCTATTGAATTTGACCAGCAAATAAAACTATATACTGGTCCAGAGAGCATGAGTACCATTCATACAGCACATTGGTAGGGTATATATATGGGTAATACATAGACCCCTCAATATTGGATTGGATTAACTGACATTAATCTGATCTAAGGGTCACTCAAAGCGGTTTGGATTTAGTATCAGAACACCTGCTTTGTTTTGGAAACAATTGGGATTGCATTAGCATCCTAAGATTAAAGTGTGGAGCTACAAGACGAACGGAATTAGAAATAAACACGAGAGGAAACATATGGATAGCTCCAATAAAAAGAAGAAAAAAAATCAAACAACGTTTTTTGAGATGGTTTGGGAATGTAAAATTGAAGAAAAGAAATTACCCTTGTGCAATGTATTGAAGAGTTTCAAATTCAACTCACTGGGGGTCGGGGGAGAACAGACCTTGAATGTAGTAGTTAAAACCAAGGAAAGACATCTTAAACTATGCAGTTGCAGAGCAGTTAAATTGGGTTGAGTTGAGAAGTATAAACACACAGCCAAATCCAGATAGATGGGATAAGGCTTTGACAAATGATGTTGTTCAGAAGATAAAAATGGAAATGAAAAGAAATAAAAATCACCCAAACCTTTTTGCCCTCTTGAGCGAAACTTCTTTGTGTGCCTCCTGATAAGCCTTTTGGCTTTTGTTATGGTTAGCTGTCTTGCGAAAGGAGAGAACTCAGCATCACTTTCACTCCACTCACCATGAAACTCGTTATCTGCTTCACCCCTCATGGTTCGCAAGACAAAGGCCTTGGCCCTGCGACGCTGAGAATTGAATAGTCCTCTAATGGATGTAACAAATCCATCACCTGCTCCATCACTTGGCCTCTTGAGCCAAGTAGCAGGGAACTGATCAGATTTCCCTGCCTGACCTCCATCACTATCACTATAATTGAGGTCACTGTCAGGGACACCAGCTACAATGGCTTCCCTCTGGCTTTGAGCCTTGTCTTTGAATTTCTTACCCTGTGCAAATGGAAAGAGCAGAAATAAGCAAGCAGTACCAATCAGAATGCAGAGTACCAACATGCTTAACCTAAATGTGATTTCATGCATATGCGTTATGTTGCTTAAGGCTTACTGAGCATTTGTAAAAAGAGGGTGTATATGCAGATAACTTGCCTGCATGCCAGTTACAGACTTCAAAACTCCCCAGATAATGTGCTTTTTAACTCGTGAAAAGAGCCGCCTCCAAGTACCCGTGAACTCAACATGATGGAACGTATCCATCAACAACCTTAAATCATTGACAGCAAATCTTGATCCCTCATAAGTAACAAGCAACTCAACCTACAAGGTATACATTAAGAGAAGGATCAGTGTAAATATGATCCATCTAGACTGATCCCAACATGACTAGATGACGATGACAGCGACAACAACAATTCGCGAACTGAATATCTGAATTTTATTGCACAGCAAAACCAACCTGACTTATCTTGATATTATGAAATTCCATCATCTTTCGAGCCCTAGATCTTTTCTCATCTTGTACTTTGACAATCTTCTTTTCTTCATGAGACAAACGGCCCGATTTAACAGCCTTGGAGTCCCGTGATTTGTTCTTGGAGGACTCCTCATTAAGTGAATGTTGATTATCTGGAGTCAAACCAAAGGGGCCACTTTTTGATGAAGATATGCTTGAAGAATGAACTTGTAAAACAAGTTCATTAGCTACAGACTCGGCAACATTTTCTTCCCATGTTCTGTCAAATGAAGATGTCCGTCTTAGCTCTGAACTTGAACCACAGACCATATTTGCTTTTAAGTTCTGCAATTTTGATACCTACAAGCAGAGGACCAAATACTGCGTAAGGATGGGAATTAGATAACATATTTTATCAATTTTACTATCAACATTTCCAAAAATGCCCAAGAACGATAATCAAGAAGCATCATAACAAAGGAACATCGTATGACATCTTAAAAAAGAAACCTAATCTGACCAAAATATGATCTACTCCCAGAGAAACTCACCTGTGAAGTATCACCATGAGCAGAAGCTTGATTTGCCCCAGAAGTAAGTGAGGTTGCTGCATGAGCAGTCAATTTGTGAGTAGCCTCAGATTCTCTTGTTGGGTGGCTGACTGCCACAGTTGCCTCTGAAACAGATGTGGTTTTCTTTGGACGCTTTAATCCAGCAGTTGTTGAAACTTTCCATACTTCCTGAATGAATAGCAAGGTAGCTGTGATTGTAGTCATGCAGGTAGAACACATACATGATAAATTCAAACACCTAAGAAACCACTTGCCTGCCGCCTTTGTGAATCTTGTTCTTCCTCTGGGAAGAAATAGTCCCACATCATTCTGTACATTGTTTCAGTTAAATGTATCTTCAATGGGTAAATCTCTACCTACAGTGATGGAAAATAGAGGGCATCATCAGTTGTTCATATCACTTTCAAATCCTCTCACATACAATTTATAGCTTCAGTTTCAAATCCTTCTGTTCTCATTGGATCCAAGTCAAGCAGTCTTGCAACTTTAAAGACTACTCTTTAGGAAAAAGAAATGCATGCCTGTTTCGTGACTTTGATCTTCTTCAATACACAATGGAAGTATAATTCAAAAAAGCCAAGAAAAATAATGACCTGGAAAAGTTCAAGGGGGGAGCTACCATCCTTTGGAGCTCCCTGCTTAGCATCAACACGAAGCATAACATTTCTGCAGCCATAAAGACAGAAGTCATGCCAGTACTAGATACAGGTATGATTAAAAAAAAAAAGACCACAAAAGACAAAAGTTTTGAAATCACAATCTTGGGCTGTAGCTCAGCTGATTAGGGACACCAAACAGAGGTGAGAGCACGTGAGGTCAAGTCCTTTTGTAAGCAATATTTAAAAAAAAAAAAAAGGTTCTGAAATCACAATTCTAAAACCACAAGTATGCTGTAAATGTAAACATGAAACTTAAATACAAAAAGAGCTAAGTGGTTCAGATACAAATCAAGAAAGAACAGTAGAGCCACTTGAGAAACCAGTACACAGAATGTGGACCTCATGTGTGGAAACTAATGAACAGAAAGAAATAGAGTTCTTACTTTCCCCATTCAGGAGGAGGGCTCCAGGCAGATAACAGCATGTCAGATTTGGCATTGGGTAGGCAATTTCTGACAACAAAATATTTTGTTGTAAACTGCGCAACACCAACGTCTTTGTAATCGCGATCAAAATCATAAATCTGTTGAAAGAACTTCATCAGATGTAACTACCTTGACATGGTGAGGAACCAGAGACTGATAAAATGATGAAAACTTGTAAAAGCATATGGTCAAAAGCTGACAAGTTAGAGAAATGAGTACAAAGAAATCTAAATCGGGAGAAGCAATTATTGTGAATCATGGCATAAAAGAGAATTGTCAAACCAATGGCTACTATCATCAAATAACTCCCTCTTAATTCTCCTGAAATAGAAAAGAGACTTCATTCACTAGAGACATGCAATTAACAAATTTTTTAATGGTTGTTTGCATCTAATAACTTACTGTTAACTATCCTGAATATAAAAGAAAAAGAAAAAACCCTTCATCCCCCTAGAGAATACACAACTTTCATGATCTCAGGATCTGGGTCTGGAAATATCTGTGAAAGCCTGCTTTGAATCTATGATAGCAGGACACTACAAAAAAGGCAAACCTATAGCAACGAATCATATCTGATACTCCCATCTTTTATTAGCAAAATCTGAGTCTGTGCTGTATCCATGCCATGGCATGTCTGCCATATCTATCCTGTATCTGGGCATCATAGCTTTGAATGGTGTAGAACTGTAAATATCATTTAAAAGGGTAGATGATTTCCAATTCATCTACCAATAATTTTCGGACTGGAAATGGAAGTTCAGACTTGCCCTGATAAAACATTAGACACTTCCAAACTACAGAGCTCAAAAATATTCTGGGATATTTCATCTTGGACTTTTTGGGGAGCTCGATATCATTAATGAGGCTAAACAAATGAATAGTTACAGAGTCACAGACCATTGAATTATGGATTCTTTTTTTGGGTAACACTTCAACCCACAAAACTCAAAGTTGCAATAGTGAACACCTTCCAATGTGCCAAGGGCTCTTGTCATCATAGACTTGGTCATATCAAATCTGAAAAGGCGATACAAAAACAGGAAACAGCCAATCTATGAATGCAATAGTTGTACTCACTACTCAGAATGAGAGGGAGCAGTGTTAATGTATAAGCACATCTAACTCACATATTACAAAAGGATCCCAAATCACAATCCTATTCGAGTGAATAATACAAGGGTAAATCTGGAAAGCAAAGAATCATACAGAACAATATGGGTCCCAACATAATACAGTATAGGGATTCTAGACAGGAAATCTCCTGTGCATACTATGCTCACTCTTACACACTCCATTTGGATGCAATAGGGGGCACTCCTTTGTAAGCATCATTTAGATGACATTTAAATTTGCAGTAATGAGCCTAAAGGTATCCATGAATATAAAGGCTTTACATTCTAATCTATCAAGAACTTCAAGATTCTGTAAAATCATTGATTATTCACAAAATCATTGATTATTGACAAATGATGAATGTATCGATATGTAACTATTCATATTTTTTAATGTACGAATGTGAAAATGCTCACTTGTTAGTCATAATACATGAATAACATCTTAAAGTACCAAACAACAGTATAAAAGACATGTGACCAAGCAATCTGAAATGATATGTCAAGCTCTCCTCTGCCCAGCTCAGGACACTCACCATGCTGTTTATTTCAGCTTCAGCAAAAGATTTACCATCTGAAAGCATGCCCCATACCACTTTGTTAATTCTCAAAGAAATTCTCATAGCATAAGAAGGGCTTTTGTTCTTCTCTTTCTCCATCAACCTTGATTGTGCAGCCTTCTGCAAAGCCATCCTCAACGATGCAGATGCCTCCTTTCTTGACCTCCGTATGTTCCCAAGCTCTTTCTTAAGACCTTGCACCTGAAAACAATATGAAACTTCAAAAGCTGCAATTCTACATGCACACACAGTAGCACAGTAGGTCGAAAAGAACAAGTGGGGGACACCAGATAATAATCAATACACATGAAGTTTGCTTGAAAGGCAGGAATTTCTTCTACTTATTCTTCTTCTTTTTGGTTTAGTGTAGGCTTAGGCTTTAAAACTCTAAATCTACCACTTAATACAATATGGTACCCTAAAACTATACCCCAAGGGCCCATTTGGCAATTTACTAGTTTAATAAAAGTCAAGTAAAGCCTCAAATTTTCAGACAAGGGGTCACGTCAAAAGTGCACTTTTTCAAAATTCCCTCTTAAAAAAAAAGTCAAAAAGAAACCTCCATTCTCCACTAACAGACAAAAAAACTCCACTTTTCTATACAAAAAGTAAAAAAAAAATTCCATACCAAACAACTAAAAACAAAATACCATCATAACCTTTATTCTCTCTTGATTTGATGCTTTACTTTATCTTTATTTTACGGTAAAATTACCAAACGGGCCCTAAAGGTATCTATATAGTATCTAGTGCCTGTATCATATCCTTCAGATACAGGTATGTCCAGCATATAAAAAGATTCGGTATCACACAGGAGGAAACACATGACAGATTGTTGTGTAAAGTGTCTGAGAGAGCATGTCTTTAAATACAGTGAGATGAGTGGCTAACTAGAATGACAGAGTTGATCCCATATAGATAGTGTAAGGCTTCAACGATGATGGCGGTTATCATTGTCGTCAACATGGATGTTACACAAACCCTACTTGTATTATGAAAAACAACAGTAGATCCATCAATTGTTTTAAGCTGCAGGGCAATCAAACCTATGAGGTTTTTGCATAAAAGTACAAACTACTAAATGCATCTCATATACTCCAAAAGAACTTTACAGGAATCCACAAATCAATAGATGATTTCAAACAACCCATTAGTGACAAACAAAATATCCACAACCAAAATAGAATCACTTTATAAAGGGCCTGTCCAATTAAAAGAGTTTCATGTGATCAACATCTCACCAGTCTATTTTTTTCACCCGTTATCATCCAGACATCACCATCCTCTGTAGATGGAGATAGGTCTCGAGAAGCATCACTAGACGAAGACAAGTCCCTAATGTAATCAAGAAGCAGCTTTCGCTCCCTCTCTGTCTGTTCAAGATTGATTCTTGCTCGTTCTACCTCTTCAACGCCATCAGGAACCACCTCATCTGCCTCCTCTTCAACATCTTCATCATCTTCAGAAGCATATGAGAGACTACTTTTTCGAGGCCTGAAAAATAGTGTTACTTAGAAAATACTAAACCATATGTAAATCAAAGGCAATGGGAAGCATTTTCATGATACATTTTACCATTTTTATTATTTCAATATGCATGAAAATCCAATTTCAGGTCTCCAGAATACATTGATTGTATCACCATGCAAAAGTGGATGCAATTTATTGTCACTGAGCTGCTAATTGATAGCTCATGGAGTTCAAACTATAAACATGCAATAGATTACAATAGCCCAAGGAAATACTACGGTACATATATCAGTTTACAAGAAACCAGTTTCCACTAAATCTTTTATCTATTATGTAAAGGCCCATTTACAAATTACAACTAAGCAAACTGAGTTCAGGCAACTCAGTTTACATGTAACTCAGGCGCTCAAGGTTTTGGATATATTCATTTACTAGTTCAGTTTACAAATAGGACTTGTTTCTGTCCATCAATAAATTGGAAGAAAAAACGTGAAAATTTTTAGGGTTTTTTAAATAAGGGGAAAAGTTACAGAAGTGGAGAATAAGAAAAGAGATGGAATCAGAGGGAGGAATTGGGGCTAGTCCACATGGCTAGGCGACCAACCCCATATATTCATTTAACCGATATTCTGACTGCTTACAAAAAAAACCTTTGCAGTTATATTACAATATACTCCCTGCATTGTAGAAATAAATTGAAAAAAGAGCCCTCTATTAATATTCAATATTAACATCAAACCCATCTCAACTGACATTTCATGGTTTTTGTTATATAGTACCTACTAATGGAGTTCCCCTTATGTAATACATTATGCTATCCATTTTAGTAAGTCCACATATTTATCATATCTTTCAATTTCTCATTTCTTCATTCTCCAACATTTTGCTCCACACAACAAAGCAAGGTCTAATTATGATGCAGTCAAGGAAGCCATATCCCAATCATTATGAACCCAATAAACCACGATCATTAATCAATGAGAAAATCCACTTAACAAGAAGAAAAGTAGAGGTTTGCTTACTATTGATCATGAAAATCCACTGTTAGTCTCTTCAATACAATGGGAGATACTCAACCAAGGAGAAGAAAGAAGAACAAAGTGCTCAAAGCAACCTTTACTAAAAACATATGAAAGATAACCAAGACTGCATGGGTCATCGTTTACATGAGTATAAATAATGCTTCACAATAATAAAACCTTGAAATATGAGATTAATCTCATTCATCCATCTAATAGAAGAATCCTAGGTTTAAGAGAGTCCTAATTACATCAAGAAAGGAGCAGCTACGGTTAGAATAAACAAACCAAATAAGAAACAAGAAATATAGGACTGTGCCATGCATGAAATGTATGGAATGTCTTGCTTATTATGATGGGTCCCTTGATTCAAAACTCTCCTTATTCCCTTAAGTTTAGCCAAAATCCTCTCCAAAAAGAACTCTTTTGTAACCAAATCAAGGAAAGAAATCAGGAAGATTCAACTAAGAAATGAGAAATATAGGACTGTGCCATGCATGCAATGTATGGAATGTCTTGCTTATTATGATGGGTCCCTTGATTCAAAACTCTCCTTATTCCCTTAAGTTTAGCCAAAATCCTCTCCAAAAAGAACTCTTTTGTAAACAAATCAAGGAAAGAAATCAGGAAGATTCAACTTCCTCAAATGGAATGTATGCATGCTACATGAGGGTGTCAGGTTGTCCTCAACTGGGCCCCATGCTAGGCCTTGTGGAGCATGTGAGCTATTCCGAACTGGTGGCCGACCTAAGCAACTAGGCTGGTGGCTTCTTGGGTCTTATTTAGGCCTGTATATGATAGCCCATACCCAATTAAGGGGTCGTCTACAGATATGGGCTTGTCATGCATATTAGGGTCTAATTGAGTTTGTCAGTGTGGTCCAAATGGGCTTTCACGGACCTGTTTTGAATCAGCTTCCACTTCAGAAATTTTCAAAATGGATTTAGGCCCACTGGGACTGCCCAATTTGGTTTTTCACACAATCCACTAAATCAGGCCCTTCTGTAAATGGACGAGGTACCCATGAGATTGATCCAAAGACCCAAGGGCTTGATTGGTCACATAATCAATTAAACCTAGGCAATCCGTTCCTGCAACAAATTGTCATCTATAAAATTGCCTGCTTACACTAAGTGGCACTCACTCTATATAACATAACACTCTCCTAGCTTATCTCCCCTTTGCCATCCGTACATTGATCCTAGTCAACACATGCAATCCAAACCCTCCATTTGTTCTACAACTGCTCCTTCATATCAGAATCTTTCATAATATGCTAATAAGTTGTATTCTCATCTTCTCTACTCTTGGAAATTAGAGCCACCAAACTTGGACTCCATATATTCTATCTTTAACCTGATAATTCCCAAACCATTTACCTCAAGTATCTTTTTCCAAAGTTTTATCTTATCATTTAATTGCTTCATTGCAGCTTAATGGCCTTCTTCATGAATTTGGGTACCAGTTCTGACCCCACAACATACGTACTATCCAAATTGCTGCCAGTCCTGCCAATCCCCTTTTTCAATAGCGGACAAAAATATCAAAGTTGACTCTAACTTCATTCACGAACATGTCTGGTCTAGAGCTCTACGTCTTCCTTATGTTTCCTCCCAGTGTCTATATTGTTGACTTATTCACCAAGGCCATAAAAATGTCTTGCCATGATTTTCTTACTACTAAATTGATGCTTCACCATGCTTCTGCTTCAATTTGAGGGGCAGTGTAGAAACACTAGGGATCACTGAAGAATATATCCCCATGGACTACCAATCTCAAGGAACATATCTCAATATATGTAGTCCCATGTATCTTATGTATATCTACTAATGTAAATAAATAGGATTAATTGATAGGAATAGAATCCTAGGGGATAATTTCATATCCATGATTATACCTCTAACTCTAATCCCTAATTACCTTGATTGGCAGTGATTGTAGCTGGATTGGGTTGTCTAACCCCTATATAAACAATGGTCAACCATTTAATGTGGTAAGACAAATTCTCCAAAACTTTTCCTTCCTATTGTCTCAGTTCTCAGGATCAGTGTTTTGTAAAGTCTTAAAACATAAAAAAAAAATAAAAAAAAAAAAATAAAAAATAAAAAAAAAAAATGGTAACATTCAATAAAAGAGGCAAAACAGTGACAGTTAAATAGGATACGGCTGGAATTAACAGCAGAAGCTAGTAGCACCAATCCTACCAAAATAGATGGTCTGCACCATTGGATGGATGCTAGAACTTCGACATCAATGCTTTTGGTAACAAAGGACCCAGGGAGCAGGGTTCATGGTTTAAAATATCAGCAGATACATGTATGTTGTCCACTACCGAAACCATATTTGATGTGTGATGCGGAAGGCAGATGGATATGGGGCGGGCAGGGGCTGAAGATGGAAGATGGGGGATAGGTCAAACCTCATGCCTGAATTGAATAGGCCTCACGCCATACCTTTCGCAGGAAAGGAACTGAGAGTAGAAAGCACTCCAAATTTTCTTTTCATTCATCATATTCTAAGGAAGCCAAGAGGCTTTACAATGCCTTAATAGAAAAATAAAAACCCTAGAGCTAACCTCAACCGTCTAAACCTCTCTACGGTCGAGATTAAAACATCCATACATAAAAGATAAGTCATTAAATAACTCAAAAAAAAAAAAAAAAATTGCATATGGGCTGGGCCCACTAAACTGGTCAACCCATTGGGTCATGGGTCTGTCCTGCATCAATTCTCCCTATCTTGGAGAGAACTCGACCTCAAGTTCAGAAGATGCCCTCCAGGATCGAAAATCCAATGTACAAATCTATGATGTTTCTGTCGATCTTCATACCCCTCACGTTGGCTAAAAACTTGACAAGGTCTTTTATCCCAAGTAGATTTTAGGTTTTGCTTCATTTGATATCCAGATCTTGATTGGATCGGCGCTCAAACAAGTTAATGCTTCAATCCTTGAATTTGTACAAGTGGATCACAATCTTCTGAGAATGATAGTCTATCCCTGGAGATGAAATCAATATGGAGAACTTCTATGATTTTGATCTTTCGCAACCTCACGATCAATAGCTTTTTCACCTGATGAGCTAATAGACTTTTCTAGAAGTGAGCTTGCAATGATGTCCATCAAGTGATCAGTCTCTCCGTGAAACATATCCAACTCTTCAATGCTTGTTTCTTCAACATTGTCAGTTCCGTTGTCTTCTGGTTCTTTCGAATTAGAAGTTGAGGTTGTCACGGGATTTTCAGGCTTTAGCAACTAAGACTTTTGCACACGGGGCCATTTAAGCATGCACTCAACACAAATTGCTTCCTCACATGCTTCATGAATGGTCTTGTTTCATACTCCTCAATATATCTGGTCTCAACCCTATGAGAAACCTAAATAAATCTGGTTCCTGATTCTCATCAAATCCACCTATTTCTTGCAGCCTTGAAAATTGGTCAGAATATTCATCAACTACCAACTCTCCTTATTGTACACTAAGGAATTGCTTAAGATAGTCTTCATTCTCATAATACCATTTTCGATATTTAATCACATATATCATTCTTTGAAGTTCATTTTAGAATTCACTGATTTGCAACTTCATGTTGATGTGGTTGCAAGGACTTTCTAATAGAATGCTTCTGAATAAAAATGGTTGACCTCCCGTGTAGATCTGATTGACGAAGACGGATCTTTGATCAGATTCCGAATTGCTTTGATATCACTCTTCGAAGATCAATGGTTGAAATTTACTTGAATTCGGACCCCCACAAACATGGTTTAAAAAATCATCCAAGACTCGAAATAGGACAACAGCCAGGTCTCATGCCAATCGGACTCGACTCGCCTGTATTATTGGAGGGGGTGAAAAGAAATAAGGAAAGAAAGGGAGACTATAGGAGGAAAAGGACAAAAGAACTAAAGAAGAAAAAGAAAAGGGACGAGAGAGAGAGAGAGAGAGAGAGAGAGAGAGAGAGAGAGAGAGAGCATCGTTTAAAAAAAAAAAAAAAAAAAAAAAAAGGCAAAAGCATACCTAGTATCTGCAGCACAGCTGGGCTCCTGCTGATACTGGTGGCAGCTGTTGCTGCTACAGTGCTACTACAGTGCTACTACTGCTACTGCCTACTGCTGTTACAGTTCTACTACTGCCTACTGCTAACTGCTGTTGCTGCCTTGCTAGTGATGGGTTGCTGCTACTGTCCCTAATCCGGTACGCTCTCCGCCTTAATCATCCTTTTTTTTTTTTTTTTCATTTCTTTCCTCTGCCAAGCCAACCCACCTCTCTCCCTATCTAATCCACCCACACAGAACTCACCTCTCTTCTTCTTCATCTATATTTTCCCCTTTTCTTTATCAGTCGGCTGGGTTCCAGTGTTAGAGAAATTCGTTTCGGTTTGTCCTCCAAACTGAATATTCGAAATTTCGGTGAAACGTTTCAGAAATATATATATATATATTTATTAGTATCATATATATATATATATATATTTATTAGTATCAAAAGCATTCATTCATTAATGGTTAACACCTCAACTTCATTAGGATCGCAAACACCCACGTGCTTTGAAAACATAAAAATGACGTCACCCTTACTATTAAGAACAGCGCCTCCAATTCCCGCCGGCCCTGGCTTTCCTCTTGCTGAACCATCAACATTGAACTTAAGCACTCCAAGGGGGGGAGAAGACCAGAAAACATAAATTTTTACCTTAATGGGGCCACATCCCATACAAGCCTCCCAATTATAAATAATATCATTTAAACAACAATTGGAGAACTCTTTTCCAATCAAAGCCCAGTTTGATATCCTCATGGTAATTGAAGCAATCAAATCCATCAGGGAGGACTCACCTTTGAAAATTCTATCATTCCTTTCTCTCCAAATTGACCACAGAATAGCGAAAGGGATCAACCTCCAAAGAGTATGACCACATCCAACAAAATGAACTCCCATCCAAGACTCTACAACCTCTTCAATCTTCCTCGGAAAACACCAAGCAACTCCGCATCTACAAATGAAATGACCCCCAAACATTGGTTGCAAAGTCACAATGAAGTAAAGGATGTATAATTGTTTCCGCCTCCTTTTGACACATCACGCAAATGTTGGAGATGGAAGTTGATAAGAGCCCTCTTCTTCGCAAATTGTCTGCAATAGAGATCTTCGCTGCAACTGCCAGCCAACAAAAAGCCTCCACCGGGGGAGGAGCTAGCCCCATCCAAAGAAGGAAAGAAGGAGCGCTAGTACGTTGGATCCCCAACAAGGCTGAGTAAAAAGCTTTTGCTGAGAATTCCTTGGATATGGAAGGCTTTCAAATCCAAGAATCCTTGGAGTTCCTACACAAAAACACGTTAGCAAGAAGCCTCAACAACTCCTCACACTGAGGCTCCTCAGACAGACGAAGATGCCTTCTAAATGACACATCCCACACCATAGAACCATCCCGCATCTCATAGCAATCACTTACAACACACTCCTTGATAGACGCCACTCTAAAGATTCAAGGAAATAACTCACATAGAGGACCCACCCCCACCCAATCATCTTACCACAATCTGACAATTCTCCCATCTCCCACCACAAAACCCACCCCTTTGAATAAGATTTTTCCCATATCAGTTGATACATGCCCAACCGATGCAATAGCACCCCACAGACCCGACCTACAGTGCCTTGGACCTGGATTAGGCCACCATCCCCACCTGTCCTCACCATACTTGGCAAATATGACCTTTCTCCATAAAGCCTCCCTTTCGTCTCCAAATCTCCACCACCACTTAGCCAAAAGCGCCGCATTCCTATTCTCCAAACTACCAAGACCCAAACCACCACTCCTTTTAGGTTTAATGACCTCACTCCATTTCAATAAGTGTAGCTTCCTTGCATCGCCCTGACCCTACCTTAAAAAATTCCTACAAATACGGTCCAGCCTCCCCACCGCAACCTTAGGCATCTTAAAAAGAGACATATAATAAATCGGAAGATTTGACAAACAAGATCTTATAAGGGTAATCCTCCCAGCCAGTGACAAGTATTGTCTCTTCCAAGAAGACAATTTCTTCTCAAACTTGCCAATGATAGGATCCCATAGCGCCTTAGATCTCGGCTTTGCCCCTATAGGCAGGCCAAGATACAAAAATGGAAGACTTACTGATTTACAACGAATCATGGCTGCCAAAGATCGAGCGGTCTCATCAGAGCATCCAACCCCCACCAAAAAAACTCTTGGATATGTTAACTTTTAGCCCTAAAATCAATTGAAAGCACCACAATCCCTTTTTGTCGAACTGAATAAAATGTATCATCTGCAAACTATAAATGAGAAATTGCCTCCCCATCTTGACTGACCTTAAAGCCCTCAATTACTCCCTCCTCTCTGGCTCTCATAAGAAGCAAACTCAAGGCCTCCACCACTATCGTAAACAAAAAAGGGGAAAGAGGATCCCCTTGCCTCAAACCTCTGGAAGGCTAATAGGCTTGTAATCATGTAAGTTCACACCGGATTTGGGATTTTTGGAATTAGGGTTATAAAGGTTGCATCCAACTCTCTATTTATTCTGCCCCGTCAATGAAACTCAGAAAGCATGTCTCTTAAGTCCTCCTTAAGAAAATCCCACCCAGCTTTAATGAAAGAGAAATTAAAACTATCTGGACCTGGGGCTTTGTTCCCATCACATTCCTCCAATGCCCTAGACACCTCTTGATCCTCAAACTCCCTCTCCAACCAACTCTGAACCTTGTCTGGGATCTTGCGAAAAGAAAGCCCATCATGCTTAGGCCTTTTCAAACTTTCACACTTGTAGAGCTCTTCAAAGAAACAAGCAATCTCATTCTTGACTTCAATCGGGCTTTCTAGAATTATACCACCTTTTCTTATCCTCCCCAAAAAATTTATTCTACTTCTCGCAGTCGCCATCCAATGGAAGAATTTCGTGTTTTTATCTCCCTCCTTCAGCCATGTCACTCAAGACTTTTGTCTCCAAGAAATTTCGTCCATACGGTTGAGATCCCAAAACCTTCCAACTGCCTATAGCCTTGCAGTCAATTCCTCTTGAGTCAACTCCCGACACTCCCTCTTCTTATCAATATCTACTACCACTTTAGAAAATGCTTCTCTAGACTCATCAATGCGACCAAACACTTCTTTGTTCCTTCCACCTTTTAATAATCTTTAAGAGTACGACGTTTCTTGTAAAGCTTGTAACCTGCAAAAACTTCAACGTCAGTCTGTCTCCACCAAGATCCAGCCAATCCCAAAAAATCTTTATTCTGTAACCAGCAATTCTCGAACCGGAAAGGCTTCGGCCCCCAATCAATAGAGTTAGAAATATAAAAATATATATTATACGTGAAATTAGCTAAGCCTAGTTCTTATTAGACGAAAATTTGGTCAAATCCCTAATGTTGATTGGTTGAAATCTGCTTAGGCCCTAGTATTGATTTGATTGAAATCTGCCAAGGCCGTAGAAGAAGACAGTGATGATCTGTTCGGCGGCGAGCAAGCAGGAGCAGCTTCAGTGGGTTCTTTCTTCTTCCTCTTATTCTTTTTATTCCTCTTCTTCTTCGCATTTTTTTTTTTTTTTTTCATTTCCTTTTCTCTTTGGTCGATCAGTTAAGTAGCAGCAACAGATGATTTGACTGTGTGCTGTCTCTTCCTCTTCCTCTTCATCGATTCAGCAAAACGGGAAGGAAGGAGGCAAGCTCTTTGTCGTTTTTACTTCCTCAAAAGCTTAGGGATTTTACTTTTGTGTTAGGGTTTTCACCCTTACTTTTAAGTTCAAAAAAAAAAAAAAAAACCCTCTTGTTTACAAATCCCTCTCCACAACCCCACCCCCCACCCCCCCCACCCCGATTTTAATTTTTCTATTTTAAGGTACTCTAAAAAAAAAAAAAAAATTTACCACCCTCAGTTTTTTTTTTTTTTTTTTTTTTTTTTTTCTTTTTTAACGCCATCTACACATTTAGACGAATTTCTAAAATTTGTCCAATTCAGCAGAAATCCTTCATTTTAATCCTAATCTAGGAAATTCGGCCAAATCGCTCCAAATTCTAGAATGGAACTTTACAAAGGAGGTATTTGGTTTCGGTAGATGGACTGAGCTGAAATTATTTGGAAAATTCGTCCGAAACTAACCGAATTTCGTAACTATGCTGGGTTCCCTTTTTCTGTTTTTTCATATATATATATATATATAAATATATATACATATAAGGAAGCACCTCTCACCTTACTATAAGAGATAAGGTGGGGGGCCTCACATCCATATCCAATGTCAACAACTTAAATGTGAGGGCTCCTACCTTTATCTCTCATAGTAAGGTGAGTGTCTCTCACAAAAGAGCACCTCCCTATATATATATATATAGGGAAATATTCAAGTGTATCTATCCCTTACCATATGTGGTGAGGGACACCCCTTTTTGGAAAGTTTCAAGTGCAAAAGGGGATCTTCCTAAAGAGTATAAAAGCCCTTTTGTACTTGAAACTTCCAAAAAAGGGGTGTCCCTCACCATGTGGTGAGGGATAGATGCACTTGAATATTTCTCACATATATATATATATATATATATATATATATATATATTCCTAGGCACAACATGGAGCTGAACCTAAATGGGCCGAGTAGAGTCGGGTGAGTCGACTCGGCCCTAACCAAGTCAGGTCTTGATTCCGCTTCTTTAATCCTTGCATACAAATGTCACTCTGTATAAAAGGGCTGGGCCGGGCTCAGTTATAGGAGTTTTTTTTCTTTCCAAAGGACCTGACCCGAATTCAGGCCCAAAAGACATGGCTCAGCAAAAGGACCTCAAGGCTTGGCCCACACGTGTCATAAAGAAAACACGTGAGGCTTGTTTCAGCCTCTTTTGTCGTGTGGGAAAGAGAAAAGGAGGGAGGGGCTTTGAACTGTTTCAGCACATCCAGAGGGCTTCTCCACTGGAGATGATGCTAATAGTGGCAATGACAGCAACAAAACGACACTTGGTGCTGTTGCCGCTACCTGCGGAAGACCATGATGACAGCGATGGTGAAGGTGGAGGTTGGCGATGCTGATGCTTGCTGTGTTCGTGCAGCCCGGTGCCAAGTACACACCGCTCTTCACTTCTTCTTTTCTTCTCACCTCTATTTTTTTATATTTACCAAAGAGGATTTGTGGGAAGGAGTTGGTCGACTGGTGGGTTTTATGGAGAAAGGGGTTCAGGTTACTTAGGGTTTCAGCAATTTGAGAGTTTTGGGAAACTTGGGGAATTTTGGAAATTAGGGTTCTAGGGTTCTGTGATTTTGTTGATGACAGGAATGGGTGATGTGAGACCCACTAGTTTTGTGGTTTGGGAGTAGCATGGGAGTCGAGATGGGCTTCTGTGGGTTTGACGATGGGTTTAGGACTATATGGATGATTGGCTAAGGGGCTTGGGGTTTAATGGTTTTGAATGATTGCTTCGATTGGTATGACTGAGATCAATTAGAGGGATCAATTAGGGTTTCCAAAAAATTTGGGGATTTTGGGATATCTGGATTTTTATTTGGGGTTGCAGAGATGGTGGTCGGTTGAATGAGATTTTGATGGTGTCAACCCAAGGGATCTAACGAAACTGATATTCAGCTGGGATGTTTTGATCTATAGGTGTTAGGCTAACATGATTTGGAGTAATGGATGATGATGGAATGGGAAATATGGAAAACGAACTGGGGAGAAAGTACCTGCGATGATCTGAGAGGAAAGATTTGGCCACTTGGATGATGGATTTGGACGATTGTTGGGATTGCAGAATGGTGATGATGGAGATGGTTCGGCAGGTGTGATGGATTGCCAAATCTCGAATCTAGAATGGATCGACTTTCGTCTCTGATACCAATTGATGCGGACGGCAGATCAATGCGGGTTGGGCAGGCGATGAAGATGGAAGATGAGGTTGGCCTGAATTGAGTAGGTCTCACGCCATCCATACCTTTCACAGGAAAGGGAAGAGAGAGCAGAAAGCACTCCAAATTTTCTTTTTATCAATCAGTCTAAGGAAGCCAAGAGCCTCTACAATGCTTTAAATAGAAAAATGAAAACCTAATCACAACCGTCTAAACATCACTACGGTCGAGATTAAAACATCCATCCCGAAAACATAAGTCAATAAATAACAACTCTAAATAAAATAAAATAAAATTGCATATGGGCGAGGCCCACTAAACTGGTCAACCCATTGGGTCATGGGTCTGTCCTTCATCAATGTGTAACGGTCATGGTAGTGGGGGGAAGGAAATGCCCCCAAAACCTATCATTCTGTACGGGCCGATCTTTTGAAAATGTCAATTGAGACCAATATCATGGCTGATATTTTCAAAATATCGGTACGTATAGGAAAATATATGCCACAAACACTAAAATCCTTCCTTTCCTACTTTTCTTTCATTCTCTTTCACTCTAAGCACAGTCAAGCAGCAAGAGACCCTGTTTCATCTTCCCAACTTCCCTTTTCACCATTTCTCATCGAAATCTCAATATTTGAGTAGATTTCATCACAACAGAATAGGTGAGCATTTTGAGTTTATTATTCTTTTTCCCAATTTTTTTTCTCAAAATGCCTTAGAAACGATGGGAACACATTGGAGCTAGAGTTTTGGAGCAAATCTTCATAGTTTCGAACGTCTTTATTTTATTTTTTCCATAATTTTCATGATTTTTACCCTATTTAGGATTTTCTTTCAAAAAAAAGGTGAAATAAATGCAAGGAAGGCCTCACAGTGAGCTAGATTGGTTGTAGATTCTCAGTTTCTCTTAGATCAAGGGGTTTTTAGGCTAGATCTAGAAATTTTCGTTTTAAGAATTTGAGTCTTTTTTAGAGCAAGTGATTTTGAGCCTCAATCTTAATTTCTCTTAGATCTGGTTTCTCTCATTGCTTCCTCTTAATGTTAATGTTATTTAAGTTTCCATGAAGCTCATTATTATAACTAGTAAGTTGTAACATGTTTGTAAATTGTTAGTCATAGCTTACTCGATACTTGAATACTTAACTACTTATTGCCTAAGTTTAATATTACTAATTTATGATATCTCTAGTACTTTTAACATATATATGTAAATCTTTCATTAAACTTGAACATACTTTGAATAGTTTTTGACAAGACAGAAATAGAGGGTATTAGGACTTAGGACTTACGGGGGGGCAATATTTTGCTTTATAGTGTGTATGAGTGAAAAATTTTGGTTTCTAGCATTTTCCAAATTTTTTTATTTTTTTATTTTTTATGTTTTTTCAAAAAAAAATTTGGGGCAAAAAAAAAAATTCACGCCGCAACAGGCAGCAATGGGCGTTAACCGCAACATGATGCCGCGCTGTATTGTTTTTAAGGGTCGACTATGATGACAAACCATGGTTGGGGTCTTATTCACAGCTCAAAATGGTGAACATTTTCTTTTCTCTTGGTTCAACGGAAGTTTGAACTTCCAATGAGACAGAATGTCTACGAGTAAGCAAATTATTTCTCTTCCCTCCTACTGTGAAAGGGGATTCTGCATGTATGATGGGATGGGTGGAGATTTGCAGGGCATCCTGGTCCTGGAGAAGGCCTACCACCTTTGATGAATTTTAAATTTTAGTCTTTGATAGAAGGGAGGGTAGTGAGTTTTTCACAAGTCTTAAACAGTTAAATTCAGAGGGAGAAACAAGTCAAAGAGGAAGATCAGCATCCAAATTTGAATATTTTGAATGTAAAACCATTCTTTAGTAGCTTTTCAGGGCCTGGTGGAGCCTTGTTTTTCTTCTTGCCTGAGGTCAAGCCTAACTCGGGGCTTGTTTTCCTTTTTTCTCCACTTCTTTGTATGATCTTTTCTCATTTTTTATAATCAGTCACTGTCCAGAAAAGAAATTATCTGTTCTTCCAATAATTTCTAAAGACCCACTGAAAGCCTTAATTATGACTCATAACACTCAACGAGTATCAGACACTGGGTTATTATTAATGACGCCCAATAAGAACGCCTTGCATTAAATGGCCAAGGTTCAAAATGGTAAAAGTAAGAACCAAAATTTAAAAATGAAAAGAGAACCACTGAAGGAAGTAGAACATAGGTAAAGACGTGTATTCTCACTTGGGAAGCCTTGCAAAGAGAAGATTGGTCAATACATCCAGCATAACCTGAAACTGCCGAGATGTCATTGTTGCAGTGATGTTAGGCGAATTGAAAGAGAGCTCTTTTAATGGCTTCATCTGCAGTTGCACAATTAAGGGCTTAAAATAAAATAAAGATATTAACCTTAGATAATATACTTTTTCTTTTACTAAGAAAAACAGAAATACCATACTCAGAGAGAAATTAAAAAAAATAAAAATAAAATAAATCACAGCATTTGTGGGCACACAACATGCTGTTAAATTCTGTAATCTTTGGTAAACCGTGTGAGAAACTTCTATTAACTTCAAGATGTTTACATCGTACCTTCAAATCTGCATTTCCAGCCCTTATGCCTTGTGTAACGGAAGTACATTGTACAAGGCATAAACACCCTTTCAAGTAAAGCACCAGTACGCTTCACTTTTGGAGAGTTTTTACGGATTTTTGGTAGCCATTGCAATCCAGCTCCCGGATCAACATCAGTCGGTGCAACATGGGCTTGTACATGCTCCAACATCACAGAGAACTCCACACGTTTCCACGTCATTTCAGGTTGAGACTCTGGAATCCGAATGCCTTCAGCACCAAGAGCTTGTTCGATCATCTCATAACCAACATGAAGAACAGAATGAAATGAACGTGCTAACACACGACCACTGACTGCAGCAAGCAGAAATCTACCCTGGTAAAGAAGCAAACTGTTAAGAGAGGGAAATGGGCCAAACTAGTTCACTTCCTGATGGCAAGCAAAGTGCCAAAGACATGCATAAAGTATATGGAATCGTGGTAACTTTCTAAATAAATAGATGAATTCATGTCATATTAATCATATAAATAATGCATACAGCGCAACAAAGTTCTTCAAAGTGATTGAAAGCAAAGAACCCACCTTATTTACAGGGTTAAATAACTTCAGGAAGACATCTGAATCTTGCAAATAAGAACATGACTAACTTGTCCAGCATATATAACATCACAACTTAGGGTTTCGTAGTCTCTATACTTAAAAAAATTGTGCATAAAGTGGTATCAGGATTTTTTTTATTTTTTAGTTTTTGAATGGTGAGTGGTATCAGGACATTAGCTGACAATAATGAAAATAGCTTTTGAAAGTTTGAAAGCCCACAAACTCCGTATTTATCCAATTCAGTTCAGGATTTTTTTTTATTTTTTAGTTTTTGAATGGTGAGTGGTATCAAGACATTAGCTGACAATAAAAAATAGCTTTTGAAAAAAGCCCAAAACATTTATCCAATTCAGTTCCTCTTTTCTCAAAAAAAAAAAAAAAAAAGAGGAGAAGAAAAGCTCACGATTCATCTTTTCAAACAAAAAAGTCCACAAGGAATCCTCAAAATGCAGTTTCACAACTGACTGTGAGGTAAGAGATAAACAAGAAGAAGCTAATCTTAAATTTTCCACATTTCTTTTTCAAACATCCAAGAGAAAACAAGGTAGCCAATTCTCACTAGAGAAGGACTATGAGAAATGCTTCAAGTAGATCTCTCATAACTTATGCACTAGTTGAAATCTATTGGAAACAAAATCTTGGGTAAAAAATAGATTGTTATACGAAATTTGTACATTAAATATCATCATGAACTTTTTGATACATGGAAATTAAACTCTCAATTCTGAAGGACTTAATGAATCATGCCAAACAATCCACCATGACCCATCCCCACAACCAAAAAAAAAAAAAAGGAAAAGCCTTGAACAAAACACTTAATTATTTGGAGATTGAAAAGGTGAAGAATATAGAAAAATTTTTTTAATATTCCAAAACATGTTAGACAACTTACATTAGCTTCTTCCGAATGGAGATTGAATTGAGGTTCGTAAACATTCACCATAAAATGCCGTGTTCCCCCCTCTAAGTCATCAATGCTTCCATGCTTCGCTGGTAGACAAGCAAGACGAACACTTTAACCTCATATAAATATCATCAGTTCATAAAATATTCATATTCTAAGAGAAATATATACAAGGTCAAAATAGTTTTTCCAGTAAATTCTAAGACAGCATTAACAATCATAAGACCCAGACAACTCAATCAAAGTAAACTCACAAAAGTTTCCATACCAGAAAACAATCTCAAATTAAAACATTAATGATAAGGAAGTCCTACCAACTGCACCAGATGATGAGCACTCCATTTTGACTGAAGGGGATGGAGATGAATGTGATCCTGAGGCATCCACATGTTGCGGAGAAGGGAGACTAGTGCCTTGGGTCATAGAAGATGACAGTTTGAGATTATCTTGTGGAAGTGTTTCAGCCCCGTCAACCACATGTTGCTCTTCAATTAATTTCCGCTGTGCATACTGCCGAGATGGGGAAGGCTTTGGAGGTTCAAATGCTTTAGATATCCCACCAACCCAGGACCAAACAGCATCTCGATTCTTTAGAGTCCACAGAAGCTTAAGTCCATAAACAAACACACGCCTGCAATTGTCAGCTATTACGACATTGAATCCATCATCATCACTTGGGTCGGACTGAGCATGGTCGCTCTCATTCCCATTTTCAAACTCAGATCTAACATATGTCATCTCCAGATTATTTCTTCCAGCTTCTTGCCATTCTAATAACCTTTCAGGATCTGCCTTGGGAGCCTGCTTTCTGATTGTAAAATAGTCAGAAGACAAAAGAAATCCATCATCATGACGTTTCTCTGTGCAACCACCCATATTTTCATTCCCAACTCTAACTGGTACAGTTTGTGAACCTCGTTTCATCATTTGAACATCTTGAGCAACACATGTGCAACTATCTTTATGTAAATATGCATGCAAAGCATAAAGGTCAAGGCCTTGGTAAACAAGATCAAGACTATCACGCTTGCAGTCAAAAGTGTATAGCTGCTTACCACGACTAAAGCATAGTTCATATTTCAACTTTGTTGTTCTATATGTCAATCCACTGGCAGGATCATCATCATCTAAAGGCGTGTGTTTGATACAAGTAGGCCTAGCATCAACACGAAGCATAAACTCTGTCATCACTTTGTCAAAAGACAAGTTGCCTGACCTAGCAACTCTGGGCACTCCAAAACGTGGCCATCGAGAAAAAGATCGCAATTTATGAGGAGGAATATAGTACAAATTCCAAAATTTCAGTATCCAAGCTAAATCATGGGCACCAACATTCATAGTTGGGGAATTTACAGCAATATCCTCTGACCTGTGTGCAGAACCAATGACAGCTTCATCCATGATTGTTCCGCCTGCCATACTAGAGGATGGAGCTTGATTTTCATGTGAAAGAAGCAAGGGGGAAAGAGAGAAGTTCCACCGAAGGGAGAGGGATGTCGACCTGAATGGGTCATAAACTTTTTTACGAGGTTCCCCTTCATTTGGAAGGGCATACAAATAATGATTAAGGGGATTGCCAGACTCACATTCCCAATCCATGTTCACTTCAAGACGAAAAACAGGGGACTCAAGGAAAGCCCTTGAGGCACCACTTGGAAGTCTTAAACTGCAACTGTTAATTAAACTCTCTAAACTGGACACAAATATCTTGAAATCTTGTGCATGAACGTAAACACGACCATCTGAATGCTGGATTTCCATGTAACCAGAAACAATTTGAAGCTTGTCAAGCTTTTCATATGGGTTAGTTGTTGCAAGGAAGTTCCATCTGGTCTCAGCAAAAAACAAGGCATAGTTCCCATGTATGTAGTTCCTAACCTCATCCCACCATGGTAAGCTGCGTTCCTTTCTAGGCTGTTGATTTACTAAAAGATTGATGTTTGTTGAATCAGAACTCCTAATGCTTAAATTAGCCCTGCGGAGTGCTACTGTAAATGCATAGCTTATATCATTAAGCGCAGGTTCAAAGCCCACTCCAAATGAAACTTCAGCTTTCTGAAAATATATTGGCAAATCAGAGTATGTTTTCAGTGGTGGAGTCGTACCACGTGCTGAGCGCAGCACACGTACTTTCCTCCATCTCCCGATGTAAATGTCTTGCTGAATTTGGGGTTGAAAACATGTTGCCTGCAAATAATAGGACATCAACAAAATGCACATAGGTATTGACGAACACAAGATAGCAAAACTCAGTATAAAAAAGCTGAGTCTACACTATTCAGAGATTAAGATCGTCACATATCCACATAAACAGCATTTAAGCTTCCAAATACAACACGAAAGTGTTCAAACAATGTATTCATGTTCCGACTTTAGAATGACTTGTCAGCACTGCATTCATCTTATCTAATATTATAGCAAATGCGTGCCAGTACAGATACCATTGAGTTTAACTCCAAAAAAAAAAAAAAAAAAAAAAAAAAGCTAAAAAGATTTCACGACATGTTATGACCAAAGGAGTTAAATGCCAAGTCTAGTACCTTAGTCCAAATATCAATGGTGAGAAAGAAAATATCCGGAAAATAGTGAGCCATTAAAGCTGTTTACCAAGAAAAAGACGACAAAGTTTCCAAGAAAAAAGAGAATGTTCAGGATGGATGAGAGAGAGCATGTTCCCCATGATGCCCTAGTTATTGTAGAGAGGAATCCAATAAGATTGTCTAACAAAAGTGGTTCAAGCAAAGAGCCATGGAGATTGACTTCAAAATGATGACATTTTTTTCTAATATATATTGACTCAAACTCAAGAACCACCTTTGTCAAAGTACTGAGGTATAACAATGAGTTAAGTGATATGTCGATGAACAATAAGATATCTTTCTTCGTGAGTTGTGCCCTATCATTTTCATGACGATTTTGTTGCAGTTTCTCTTGCAGCCACTTTGTAAAATTGTAATTTTTGTTTAGTACATTCCTTAATTGAAATTACTCATTATCATAGTTCTGGAACTTGGCAAGGCTTGCTCAAAAGTAGATTTATAAGAACTCAATGAAAACTTGAACAAGTCAGGACATGATAAAGATTTGGTTCATTCAGCCTAGACACAATCAACCCTTGATAATAATAAAAAAAACCAATACAACTCACAAAGTTTCTAGAGACAGTCATATTATTATTATTATTAACTACCACTACTCCTACTCCTACTCCTGACCATAACTAAAATATATGTCTAAAGATTTTTTTTTTTTTTTTTTTTTGGTACTCAGTTCAACTAAAGATTTGACCATAACTCAATCTTGTGTTGACTCAACTCACTGAACTTCTAGGCAGAGTCAACTTACAGGTTTTCAAACAATGAAATAAAATTTTGGATAAAATGCACAATGCCGATGAACTTGACTCAGTGCCATGCTTACTGATGTAAGCAGGTGTTGGAGGGGTCTTGGGTAATGATCGAGGGGTGGTGTTAGTTATGTTCTCCAAGAATGTCGGGTTGTTGGAGTCTAACGAGAAGGAGGTGGTAGCTATCCTTGAAGCCCTTTGGATTTCCACCTCGGGCCACTTTCAAGCTTCTTTGGCCGTGGAAAGTGATTCTCTTAATGCCATCTCTTGGGTGTCATCCCTCGAGAAGGTGCCTTGGAGGTTTCAATTCTACATCAATGAAGTCAAGTCTGTATTGTCTTCAATCCGGGTTATCTTTCAGCATGTCAGGCAGACAGCTAATAATTTTGCAGATTCTTTGGCAAAATTGGGGGTGGATAGGTCTACTGGCTTGCTTGTCTTCACTGTGTAATTTTTTTGTCTTTCCTTGGTATATCTCTTTTACACCATTGTCTTTCCCCTATCTTTGCGATAGGGTGTAATGTATTCTGAGCGTTGGCTCTTTTTTAATATATTTCATCGCTGCCAATCAAAAAAAATATAGAGAATTGGATTCAATTTCAAGCTGGTTTTGTTAGACTGCTCTTTTTCTCGTAATTTAGTTTCTTTCAACCGTCAGCTACATTAAGTTGGCATCAGAACCAATGTGCTTGAGAGCTTCCTTTGCAATCAAGATGCTCTGCTAGGACAAGGTTGAAGCCAAAGAGAAACGGAAAGAAGATGAGAACATCATAGGACATGTTAAATGGTTTGCCACTATGAAAGGGGAGATACAGACCACATCCCAGAAAATTGTTGAGTTATTCATTAGAGAGGAATCATACATCCAAGAATATGTCAATGGATCAAATGGGATTGTGGGAGTCAAAATAATTCATCCAATTGAAAGCTCACTGATTAAGAATAGTAACATAATTCATACAATTATCCACTCCATGATGAGTGTTCTGATGAAGAGAATGTCGTAAATTAAGACATACTCGTTGTAATATCCTGAGTTACCTGGGCCCAAGATTAGTTTGGCCCAGGTAGGACCCTTAGTTGTTTAATTTATTTTTGGATTGGAAGTGTCTCACATGAATGGTTTTCGGAAAGGGAAGGAGTTGTATAACAACTCTAATTAGGAAGTATGAGAGAAGGATTAGGACCCTATCTCCTTATATATAGACACCCAACAACCTTTTCTGTATGCAAATTCATTGTGTTAGGCATGGTGTTCAGACCATGTGGGCCATGGAGGCCGTTGTCCTTAGCGGACGTGAATGGCCATTATATTGGCTGGTCCTTGGTGGACGTGTCTGATGAGACGGGTCAGACCGGTATACATATATACGATAAGCCTTGGAGGCGTGGTAATGTGCATGGGCACAGATATGTATATGGATGTACTTTTAATGGTAATTAATCTATTGATTCAGATTTGTTGATTATGTGATATTATGTTAAATGTTGTTTGTGTAATTAAGAAAATTCATTCACCAGTAAAACTGATGTTGTGTTGCCTTCTCCAGGTAATTTTATTGCGGGTGGGCCAGAACAAAATGACGTTCAGCACGTAGATTTCGGCATGTGTGGCTGAAGGGAGAGAACAAGAAATAGTCAAATAATTGTTAGAGAGATTAGCTCTTGATTTAGGAAATTTATGTAATGTCTTAAGCACATTATTGATTCAGTCAGGGCATAAGGATTTTTATTATGCATAGATTATTTGTGTTATTCACTTTTTATAATCTAATTGGAATTATGGTTTGATTTAAATGCCTATCTTCTTGCTAGAACTATTTGATAAATGTATGGTAAAGGTTGCCAAGTTATCACGATCTGGAAATCCGACAGGGCCCCGGAATTTGGTTCGTGAAACTTGTACTCTTGGAGAACATGGAAAACCATTTGACAAGATCAATGATGTTGTAAATCAAGACGTACTTGTGCTCTCGGAGAACATGGAAAACCATTTGATAAGATCAATGATGGAAAAATCTCTCTCTCTCTCTCTCTCTCTCTCTCTCTCTCTCTCTCTCACATATGATATTTTTTTTTTTTTTAATAATCAGTATGAGGTATTTTTCTTCTAGAGACGTAGACTTTTAAAAGAAATTGAGCCTTTTCACGGAAGCAGAAGATGGGAAATTATATCAATACTAGGCACTTTTGATCAAGGTTCTAAAACTTGGACTCCAGGGCTATTGGGTCCCTCTGGACTCTCGAGTCAACTTTACTCTTGCCGAGTTGCATGGGACCAGCTGAGGTGGGCCACATTGTACTCTGGAGCGCAATAACCATCTATAAAGCTAACATTTTAAGAGGTATGTGTCTTAACTATTAACAATGAATTTAAGTAGTAATAGGTGTCCGCATTAAAAGCTAAGATTTCAAAAGGAATTTGTTATAGCCATTAACATTGAATTTAAGTAGTAATAAGTGGCCACATTTATATTTTACTGAATCGAAAGAACAGTAATAAGTGACCTTTGAATGCTTAAATCTTTGAGAAAAATGTCATCCTGATCTTCCAAAATCAGTGCAAAAGGGCACAAGAAACTCCTACATCTTCTCACATGGAAGAAAAAAAAACACTTTTTAAAGGAATCGGTAGGGGTTGACTCGGGTGGCGACTCAACTAGGTTGATGCCAAGTGCGCCGACTGCAAAGCAACCATGTTTCTGATTGCAGAAAATGGGATTTAGCACTAAAATTGTATTGTCTGGCTTCAAAATTAAGGAGATTTTCTAGGCATAGAAAATGGAGATCTCAACAGTGAATGTTCAGTCAGTAGCACAACGCATAAATATGAATGTCCATCTTCTACTCCCAGAATCATCATCAAATCCTAGTCCCAGCTACATATTCTCCCAGAATATTGACACATTTTTAGTATAGTTACAGGGTTTTGTAATGCCAGACAAAGACTTTGCTGTTGAAAAAGGGTCTTGATGATAGCAGGGCTTTAAGTGTTACAGGCGTACAGCAGTACTCTAAAATCAGTAACAATAATAGCAGGTTATCAGGTTACTAATTTTTCAGAGTTGCAGGGGTTTAAGCACACACTTAAAGAAGACAAACTAAACTGTGACCGAAAAGATATAAGGTCAAAGTCAATTTGGAGACTCAGCCGAGTCTTGAACAAGTCAAAAAAGGTCAAAAAAAAAAAAAAAACATGACTCAATCTTAATATAAAAATGAGAAGAAAACGATTTCTAAAAATTGTAATCAAATTTTGACGGAGTCCAGGCCAAGCGAACCTGAGTCTGGCCCAAAAACTCAAACGACCAAGATTCTCACCTAGATGTTGGTTTTTCTAACAGTCCAACTGACTCCGACAAATTTTGCTGAGTCTCACTAACTTTTTGAATTGTGTTTTTAGGGTTTGCAATTATTCAAACAATCATAAGCTTTTTATAAGTTTCTCCTACTTATCATGATCATTTAATTACTTGTCATGCATACTTATGGTAGAGGAGCTGTGTTCGTAGAATTTCTGGTGCATGAGTTTCTTATGATTACTAGTCGGAGATCATTGGTTAGCTCTTTAATGTAAGAACTTACCGAAAAAAAAAAGGACAGAGGAAAGCTGAAGTCTATTGGTAATTTACTTTTAAAATAAAGTGGAGTGAAGTGAAATGAAAAAGAATGAATAAAATATAAGTGAGTTATGATGGTATTTTGTTTTTAGTTGTTTGAGATGGAATATTTTTGACTTTTTTGTATGGGGAAATGGAGTTTTTTTGTTTTTTAGTGAGTAAATGTAGTTGCCTTTTGACTTTTTTTGGAAAAGATGGAGGGAATTTTTTGGAAAAGTGCTTTTGATGGGATGTTTAACTTGACTTCACTTCACTTCACTATATTAGTAAAATTACCAAACGGGCCCTAAGGGAAACACTGAGAGTCAGATTTGAATCACAAACCATATTGCTAAAATCAAAGAGCTGAATCACATGACAAGACTAAATAGCATCACACCTAACATAAAAATAACCATTAAAAGCACATAAGAAGAAAACAAGTAAATGAGTGAAAAGACAAAAAAAAAAAAAAAAAAAAAAATGAACCTCACCTGTTGTGCAAGCACAATGCGACCTTCACATTTACCAGCAGTTGCAGAAAGAATTGGAAATGTGTAGTTTCTTATACAAACAGCTAGAGATCCAGTATGCAGATCAATATTTCTTCCAATAAGCCGAGAGAATGGTATGTTGTTCTCTAAACATACAGGGTCAAGCTTCTTTACAAACTCAATCATTCCAGTGTCACCACCTTCCATTTTCGTCAAGGTTACATCCAACTCCGTAGCACAAACAGATAGAAGTGAAGTTCTGGAGGTACTTGGTTTAAAACCAGCCTGGAAACCTGTTTTACAGGCACCTGATCCTTCTGAGGATACAAGCTTCTGACATGCATCATAATAAGACCGAAATGCCTGTTTATGAACTTCTTCTCGCAATTTTTTAATAGATGAACTATCATGCACATTGATCTCAATTCCATTATACTGGATTTTTCTTTCAGAATACGATTCATTTGTTTCATCAGATCCTGACCTCCTACAGCCTTCAGAATTAATCTCATCTAGAAATTTCATCCGAACAGCTAATTCACTGACAACTTTCTTCATTACTTGGTAATGTTCATCAAGCCACCCTTGTAGTGGCTCTTCCTCAATATCAGCAGTGACTTTACGTATGCTGAATCTGATGCGTCCTAACTTTGTTGATTTAGGCTTTGGCTTCTTTGAGCTTTCTTTCTTTAGTTGGAAATATAAGGGAAGATTTAGCAGCAGTTATAAGCTTTAATCCTCGCAACATATCCTCAACAGCATCCTCAATGGCACGCAACTGCAATCTATAAGGCATGCAAATATGAACATCAAGACCTTGGATAACCCAATCCCATGTTGTAGTGGTAAGCTGTACTTTTGAATCAGATAAGATATTTGAAGTCGAGATGTTAGGAACATGTGAGATTTGCATCCTGCTACTTTTGAAAACTCTAGCTTCATTAAAACTAAGGATAAGTCCTTCAAGTAGCACTCCTATCTTGGCATTCTCAGAGAAGATAGACTGCACCTGAACCATTGCCTTCACTCCGTCTCCGATTTCTGCAGATATTCTCAACATTTCCACGTCAATAGCAAAAACAGAATCCTTTTTTTTAATTTGCTTAACAGATCGTACTGGATCTAGAATAGCTTCTTTCTCCAGCTCCATTTCCTTTCTGTCAAAAAATTCTTCATTTATCTCATTATCAAGTCCTTGGAGTTTCTGCTTGTATATCAGTAACCTCAGACGCAAAATGAACTCGTACAGTGACAAATGTACGTCAGGCTCCCACCTGACACTGATATCAGTTGCACTGAAGAGAGAGCAGATGGCAATGTCATTATGCCCACCTGGACGGTGCACAAATTTTGCATTTTGTATATCAAACAAAGTCACCTTCGCATCAGACCAGCATCCCTCAGAATATTCCTGGTATATAGATCTAGCTCTTTCTAATTCTATCTGTGTGGACTGCTTTTCCTTGTTCATGGACAGACTGAAATGGAAAATGTCAAGACATACCGAGTATTTCAGGGTTTGGCATCCATTGGGGATCGTGGATGATATATTTGCTGTTCGTGGTTTACCATCAGCAGAGTTACTGATTATAACTTCACCACCTTGTGATCCAAAGTTCACACGCTTGGGATCTTTAACAAGTGCATTTTCCACACCCACTTCACCGGAGAAATTTACAGAACAACGTTCGAGATTAAATTTCAAGAGTTGGGTCCCTCTAACTGCCTGCTTCCCTGAACGACCAACCTTATTTTGTGCTGCCCGTTTACCAGAAGCAGAGAAACTCTTGAACAGTCCTTGAAAGGACATTGCAGTTGATATAAGAGATTCAGCACGCTTGAAGCTGAAGTATACACCCATGCCAGTTACATCAACAGAGAAAACCAATTTCAGATTGCTGAAATCATGTTCTCCAGGTGATTCTATTTCTCTATGCCCCCAATCAAGACTCATCTTGGCAATGTGCATCAAGGAACCTGAATTTGTTTCCACGCCAAAGAGGCTTTCCTTTAGGCATTCATGATATTCGTCAGCCATGTGCAAATGTAATTCACCCAGTTCCGTGTGTACTGCAATTCCCAAACTTGCTATATTATTTGCAAATAAATGCGAAGATTGTGAGCACCCCTGAAAATTAGGTAGCATCAGTTATTTAAAGAAAATGTTTCTAATCATGTTCAGTGACACTTTTCTATCAGAGTACCAGTGTCCCAGCCTAAAATTAAATAAAAATTGATGAGATAATGCCAAAATTCATCCTATTGCCAGCAAACTTTGTCAGAATATCGTTGAAATGTTAAGATGCAGGTGCAATGGCATACATCTGCCAAAATCTAATAAGAACCAGTTCACTTCTCAAAAGCAATTGTCAAGACAGGACCTCTGTTTGCTCAAATCTGCCACGCATGACAAAGTCATCCTTGCAGTTCTGATAACATTAGTTTCTGTCAATTTAAAAATGCATCTGCATTACATGATGGAAAAAAGAGAGGAATAAAAAGAGAACAAAGGAAGTTCTATGGTTAAAGTATTAATAGAGGTAAATAAGAGTGGACTTGAATTTTGAAAGAGGTTGAACATGGTAAGAATAAAATAAAGGAAATAATCAAAAGGAGAATAGGACTGGTTTGGTCAAATGAATCCCCGCTTCTCATGGAAACTCATCTATATAAATACACTTGTGCATGGGAGCTAATCTATATAAATATACTCATGCGACCCTTAATTACGATTGTTTGCAGATCTCCTAAATCTCTTTAGAGTATGTCAAAAAGAAAACAAATGTAGTTAAGGTACACTTCATGACTGTTAGAACATGATTCTCTACTATGCTGCATCAGTCTTTCGTTTCCTTTCCTTATTTATTTTTTTTTTTTTTGCTTTTTTCTTTCCCTTTTTTCTAATAGCAACAATAAAACAGTGACTGATTTTTTTGAAAAGAATATTAAAGCAACCACCACCATAAGGATGATACTCCAAGCAGGCATTGATCTCCCAGAAGCCAAAAAAGCCAACAAAAACTACAAAGAGTAGGCAAAAGCCATCAGATTACAAATAGTGGGGCACGAATCAGTAACCCCTCTCCCTCCATCCCTCCCTCTGTATCTATCTGAAAAGGTGACTGATTTTTTTATTGAAAAGAATCAATAATGCAACAAACACAATAAGAATCGTAGTCTAACTGCAGGGCATCAATCTACCAGAATCCAACAAAGCCAACAAAAACAGCAAAGAGTAGACAAAAACCAACCAATTACAAATAGTGCGGGACGAATCTCCCTCCTTAGCAAGATAATATGCTATAGAGTTGACATCCCTCCGCATGTTTGAGGAAACCATTCGCCCGTGCAATAGATCCTCCAACTCATTTATAAATGGCAGAAGTTTCCCTGACCCAATATATCTCTACTTTACCAAACTGAAAACACAAGCTCAATCCCTTATGAATACAGGGAAAAAAACCCAAGTTGCACACATCCCTTAACAACTTAACATAGAATCTCAAGAAAAGTAATTTGACTTCAATGTGCTTTGTTCTTTCATGAAAGACACAATTAGCTGCAATTTGAATCACTGGTGTTGTCTGCATGTAAAGGAGTAAAGCATGTAGCTGTGGAAAACCAAGTCCATCAACCAAATGGCATAATCAAACAATCTCCTACAAGAAAGATTAAAATAGCGGTTGCGGCAGGCATAGCGGCTAATGGCCAAAAAGCTATGTAGTGGGCGATATGCAGCAGTTGCCTTGATACGTAGCAGCGTAGCAGTGTGAATTTTTTAAGTGGTCAAAAGAATTCAAATATTGTGTAGCAGCCAATCTTGTGTTTCTTTAGTAATTTGAAACCATATAAGCGTAGAAACAATTTTAGAAAAGACTATTAAGGAGAAAAAATAGGAAAAATAATGTTTTAAATTAAAATAGATTGGCTCTATCGGGCTTTATACCGTAGCGCAGCTATTTTCAAAATAGCATAGCGGCCCCTACTGCTACTGTCAATAATGCGGATGCTACGCTATGTAGAGGCTGCTATTTTGAACCATGTCCTACAATGCAAAGGACATAGAGCAATATTCAGCATCTATGGAGGATTTCAAAACATGATCCTTCTTTTTATATTTCGAGGAGAATCGACACGTATTTGGGCATCCTGCCCAATTTACGTCACAATAGGCCTTAAGAGTTAAGTTTGAGTTAGTAGGAAAGAGAATGTCACGCTCAGATAATGCACTTGATAGCAGCCCAATGAAGGTGTAACAGCCAATAGGTGCATGAAGTGACTGACTATGCTGACCACATGAGATATTCGATCAAGTAATTATGACATAAACAAGACTATCAACTATCACCATGTAGACTAGTGGGATTTGAAAGAGGGATGGGGTCCTATTGTGTTTTATGTACTTCACATTGGTTTTTAAGGGAGTATCGATTGGAATTATATCTTGCAATCGAGCTTGACAGATGGTGGCACAGCCTCGGTTCCTCGATCGGGAAAGGGCACACCATGGATCAAAATAGTGGCCGCCACGGGCGTAGCAGTGAAGACCGTTGTGCTAAATAGAATTTAGCGCTGCACACAACCGTAGCGGCCGCTACGGTCCGCTATGCCCACTACAAGGCCGCTACGAAGTGAGACAGATTCCTACTTTAAAAATTAAAAAAAAAAAAAAAACAAAAAGCATAATAAGACTTATTTCTTTTTTTTCTTCTCTCCAAATAACATTTCTATGCAACTCTTATGCCCTTTTATGTTTAAAAGAACACCAAAAAAACACATGATCTCACCGAATTACAATCGACACAGAGTTCTTCTTAATGGTTCTTCTCTAAGTACATCCTATTAGACACCTCATTTGGTAGAGGTATTCTTTTCTCTTAGGTAGTAGGTACTCTTAAGTCTTAAGTCATGACTTCATGATATTTTTTTTTTTTATGAGCCTTTCATTAGTTTCTAAGTTAGCATAACTAATCCACATGAATACATGTGAAAAAAAACATCAGTACTATAATTTTCTATTTATACAACGATACAGGACCTCATACAATGATAAGACCGCTACGCCCTCTTATCTTAGTTACTCTTGCTAAAAAAAAAAAAAAAAAAAAAAAACTTTTTCTATCATTTTCCAATATTCTAAAATTTCTCATATATTTTTTACGATTTTTACAAATCGCACCGCTACGCCGTTACATAGCACCCGCTGCTTAATGTTGGCAAGCCGCTATCGCTATTTTCATCCTTGAGGGACACTCAAAATTATGAAACACATCATAATTGAAGAAAACTCAGAATTCTTTAATTAATTGATGATAACATAAGCAATTAAATGGGGACTCGACTATATATAAAGTAGAATTGTTTCTTAGCAGACAAGAGACTTTCTAAATAAAATAGGAAAATTGCATGATCCTAATCAAATAAGAAATAGAAATTAGAAATAGCCTCTAACCGAATAAAAATAGAAGTAGGAATACGTTTAGTTTCCCATAGTAGCTGTCGGGTCACAATTGGCGCCCATGGGCTGAACCCAATGGACCGGGTAGACCTCTTGGTCAACGTGTGGGCCCAGTTGATTTCTTGGACCTAGTCCGTACTGCATCAGATGAGATCTTGGGCGTACTTAAGTTAACAGATAAACATGCCTCCTTGAGATTTATGAACTTCAAAGCTGAGGAAATATATGAGTGGGCCTAAATCCTCCATGTGAAAAGAGGCACAGACAAATCGTTGTAGCATAAGATGCTATCTGGATTTGTCCTATTATAATAATGCCGTCCATGTAGACAAGCAATACAATGATTCCACTAGCAGTTTGAGGAAAAAAGCGAGAAGGATCACACTTGCCATGTAGAAAGGAAGCAAGCTGAAGAGTATTCCGAAATTCCTCAAACCATGTCCTAGGAGCCTGTTTTAATCCATTAAGAGATCATCGTCGACAAATATTGTTATTAGAGGAAATAGTGAGTATCAGAGGAGGTCGGATATAGACTTCTTTGAGATCCCCATGAAAGAAGTCAGTCTTCACATCCATTTGAGTACCAGAGGAGGTCGGATATAGACTTCTTTGAGATCCCCATGAAAGAAGTCAGTCTTCACATCCATTTGAAACATATGCCATAAGTGAGATGCAACAAGAGCAAGAATAATGCTCACACAAAGGTATCAGCATAGTCAATCTACCAAAGCTACGAGATGGCCTTTATAGTGATCCAAAGAACCATCAGGTTTGAGCATGATATAGTAGATCCTAGGAAGCACGAACACCTCTCCGGGGCCGGCATGTCAGTGTCCGACACGCCAAAAATGGTGTCCTGTTTATTTTTTTATATTTTATTTTCCGAACACGCTGGGGACACGATAGACGGAAATTGACTTCTTTTTTGCTTTTTGTATTTTTGGAATGGAGGGGAAATTGATGATCCTCCCTTTTCTTTGTATGGATTATATGGAACTATGGATATTTCATGTTTAATGAATATGAATTATGTTTCAGTTTTGTATTGCTATTTGATAATTTGATATATTTGTTAGTTGGTACAGACAGTGGTACACTGTTACTTGAATTTTTATTTAATGATATTATCTTTTAGTATATGATTAGATATATTATTATTATTAAATATTAACGTGTCCCCGGCGTGTCCGTGTCCTACTTTTTTGAGAAATGCCGTGCCGGCGTGTCTGTGTCCGTGCTTCTTTGAGTAGATCCATTTACAACCAATTAGCTTGACATGAGGAAGACATGGGATAATGCCCCAAGTATGATTCAGTTGCAAAGCATCAAGTTCTTTTGCCTCTGTCAAGCAATCCTACCTTAAAGCCTGCGAAAGTAAGGAGAATCATTTTAAAGCTTGGTAGGCGATTAATGAGATGCAAAGCAGTGGAAATGGCTTCAACCCAAAAGGTGGATGGTACAGAAGATTCAAAAAGCAATGTCTGAACTCCATCAAGAAGATTCAATTTTTGCGCTCAACAATCTTGTTTTGTTGAAGAGCATATGGACATCTCCTCCAAGAAAGGATGCCCTAAGTTTGCAAAAAGTCTTGGGATTGTTGAGAGATATATTTCCCCTTAAATCAGACCAAAGAATTTTGATACTTTCAGAACATTAATTTTGAACCAATGCAAGGAATTTTTGAAAAGCATCAAAGACTTCAGATTTTGCATGTAAGAAATAAATCCAATTGAAGCAGCTATAATCATCTCTAAATGTGAAAAAAGTACTTGTTAGTGAGCAATAGCATGTCCAATACCGTAAACATTCATGTGAATTAAATCAAAACAAACAATAACAATACCATTATGTGTGGGAAAAGGTAGAATCTTGCTTTTACCAAGTTTGCAACTAGAACAATCAAACAATAAGGTTTATTAAATAGCAATCCATTGTTTAACATAAAGAACAATTTCTTAGTATTTGGATGACCAAGATGCTTATGCCACAACTGACATTAAATATTCAAAGAAGAATTGCTAATTAAAGAAGAAAAATTTTTATTCCTAGGTGGTGTAGATATATGAAGACGATTAGGCCCCTTCCTAATCATGTTCCCCGATGCTTAATCTTGCACAAGATAACCAGAGGAAGAAAATGAAACAGCGCAATTGTTTTAAACTAGTTTGCCTAATGAAAGGAGATTCGAAGCTAAACAAAGAGGAAACAAAGACATGGTTTAAAAGTAATGAATGGGGAATGTCACCAATCTTATCTATGGAAAGATCTAGAATCGAGAACCAAAGAGAGGGTTTAGAGGTCTGACCATAAATACTAAGAGGAAAGAAGGTAGATAGAATCATCCCTACCACCATTTAGGGAGTAACAATCTTGGGCCGTGCAAGCTGTGTAGCGAGGGCAACGTTAGTTGAGACAGTGCTAGGTGAACTGCTGAACCCTTAGTGGTAGCATGATAGGCACCATTGTTCCTATTTGCAGGCCTCAACGACAATTCCAAAATAATCAAACCAAGTTTCTTGCAATAGTTGTAAACTTTTCATTTGCATTGATTAGCAATGTGCCCATACTCCTTGCAACTGTAGCACCCATACTCCTTGCAACTGTAGCACCGAATTTTACCCTTTTCTATAGCTTTTGTTTGGGCTGCATAAGCCACATCCAACGGGGAAGCAGTGAGACCTTTTCGTTCCATACAAGCTTGAGTTTGATAACATTGCGCTTCTCAAAGCAACTCTCCCAGACATTCATCCAATGATGAGGCAGGAACTAGAGAAGATTCAATTTCTTTACGTAGTTTCATAAGAAATTGATCATGTTCGCTAACCTCATGAATCTTTGTAGGGCAGATATAGCTTTATCAGGTACAATGACATACACTAAGTTCACGAATTCGATCCAAAATAATATTCTTAAATCAACTTATTCCCCTGATAGTATTCTGATATTTCATGTTCCAATTGGAATCTTCTTGCTGTGATATCTTGATTATAGATTCTTTTACTATATCCCCACATCCCTTTAGCAGGTTTATCAGGTCGCAGATTGAGCACAATCTGTTGATCCACAAAACTCAAGATCCAACTGAAGGTTTTGGCACTTGGCAGCATTCGTTACCCATTGTTAACTTAGTTGTATCCGTGGATTCTTTGGTAGTAGCGGGTTTTGCAACGGCTCCATCAATATGACCCCCAAGGTCTTTTCCTGTTAAAAACATCCGGACTTGAAATTCCCAAGATAATTTTTTTTTCCCATCAAACCAAACTGGCAACACTTCAGATTATCAGCCATTATAGTGAGATATACCAAAAATTGTTAATTTTCAAAAAATCAGACAAAAATGACCAAAAATCAGGGCTGGGCAACCCAAAAAAATGCAGGAAGCCCTCTCTTATAGCCTCAAAAGCACTAATCAACTTCAGTACACAGTTTTATCTATCCCCAAAAAGTGAAATTTCTCGATTCCAAAACCAGATGCAGAAAATCAACGGATTAGATGAGAACTTGTCGAAAAATTATTTAAAACTCTAGAATTGGGATAGATCTTACCAATTGATGTCCAAAAAATCCAGAAAAATGCCCAGAAATATCAGGAATTACAGGAAACCTTGCTCCCAGAAGTTAAAGGATAGATGTATGACAAAACAAGTTCAATAAATCAATCGTGAGTAGAATCTACCACAGATTGATCCCTCAGAACGATTAGCAAAAATCTCGACAAAATCAATCGTCTATATCACCAGAGCAGAAAACCCACCATAATGCCTCTTTGAGCAAAGATAAGAGGAAGAAGAAAACCAAAAAAACCACCAAGCTCTGATAACAATAACAGCTTAATAAAGAATCAAGAGAAAAGTAATTTTCTATAAAACTGAATATTGATTCATGGGGTTGAACCCTCCTCTAATAGCTCTGTGTATCTTTCAGTACAGCAAATGTCCAGCTAGCATATCCCTTAATTGGGGTGATTTCCCCTAATTAGGGTCTTATCCTAATCCTCAAGGTTTTACAGAGATTACAAGAATATCTTCACATATATGATACATGGTGGTCCTTACAACAGATGTGGTGAACCCAGTCAAAGTGTTTAATATGACCCAGTCACACGTGAGTGTTTAATATCCCTCACCCGATTCAAGCTTCTAAAACCTCTCAGACTTGGAGAAATTTCTTTTTAAGTATCCACTAAGGATCACAAATGAATCTGCACACCACTATGACTTCTAGGTTACTCAATGCAGTCCAATAATAATAAAGCTTCCACCAGCAGTCCATGGGAACCAAGAGATAATCAGATGGGAAGCTACTCCAGCATCTTCGATCGCCTCAGCACATTTCCCATTCTGCTAACACCTCAGCAATATATTCTGATGTCACTGCCTAGGGTCACTCGCCCTAACAGACACTAGTTTTAAAGCACCTATTGTTCCTCTCTTTCAACATTGACCAGATAGTTGCCACAAAGGATACAAGCCAAAGAATTCTTAATTTTTTTGCGAGCAAGCATCTCCAAGATTTAAAGTGGACGCCAATATCCTCCAGGAGCACCCAAGGATCCAATAGCATATCAGCATCAACTTGCAGTGAGAAATTACTAGTGGTCTTGAGTCATGGTCATGGTAAAGAAATCAGCAAGTTGCAAGCATAGGGAAGAGTGATGATCCTTTCTCTAATTCTCATTGAATCAGGGAAGAATCCATTTTGAGGTGCTAAATCTGTCCACAAGGCAAGATTGGACGAAATGTGGATGGCACTTGCATAATCAGCAGGAAGGGGAGTACGCACATGGAGGAAAATGAAGCTTACATTTTATACTCTGAATCCATAATATCACGGAGCAAGCAGAAGGCATGGTGTGATATTCTGCCAACATGAAAGATTTAGAGACCCAATCTTGTTTATTACACTTTTAAGGAGATTAAAGGACAACCCCCAATCACAAACCATAATGTTGTAGATCAATGTATATCTGTGCATTAAGCAATTTTCACCACCACCAAATACAAATAGCTCAATTTTTTTTTTTTATTAGTAACGATAAAAAAGGAAATAACTATGATAAGGACAGATTAAGGAACAGCCAAGAAATTAAGGAGGATAAAACCTCAAAATGATATCACAGTTGTAAATCTGTCCAGAGACACATTCTTAGCAAGCACCATTACCTTCAACCTCCTTCAAGTTGAAAGAAACAGTCCCCAAGGAAGGGAGAGGCCTCTGAGTACAAATATGAGCATGCATGAGCAAAAATTTGGATGAGGCCTGCAAGGAGGTTGAAGATTTTTCGCTCTTAAATTTCAATATGCTGTCACTTGCTTTGTACCAGATTGTCATGACTGGAGCCACATCCGTTTGTGACACAATAATCACCCAGAGAAATTTCACATTAATTATATTGAACCAAGAATCAGGAAAAATTCTGACACGTTGTACAGAGCAGAATACTTAATCTGAGCCCAATAGCTAAGACTCTGAAAAAATTACAGCCATTTGAGGCACATCTTAAAGTGTCGTACATACATTTCTTTAAGATTAAGACCGAGAAACCGTACATTGAAGAATGTCTTTGAGTAGTTATTCAACTACTAGAATTCAATCTAAACCCAATTTCATAGTCCAAAAACCATTCTAGTTTCTGTGATAACAAATCAACTTGGAATGAGGAGAAATGATTGATAGAGAATTAAAATAAAGAAAATATAAACTTAGGAAAGAAAAAAAAATGCCAACAGACTTTGGTGAAACCACAGGACTCTTCCAAGCATAGCATTCTCAGCAAGTTGCCTCAAGAAGAGGCCTCATTTACTCTCTTGAATTTTGAACCGAGTCACATTAATATATCAATGAAAAGGCATTTAAAATATATATAATATATAAAACACTATTTCAACACCTATTCTATTCTTCTAGTTCAGCCATTCAGTAATCCGTATTGAACAAACTCGGTAAGACTTCAAATGAGAAGGCTTTTCAGGTTTGAATATTATGCTTTCAAGCCCATGTGTTCAGTTGAAGACCTTCGAATGTTCTTGGTTGAAAGTTCTTCACAATGTATGAAGTTTCAGTTCACCCATCAGAAAAGAGCAAAAGCCAAAGTAGGTAGAACCCAAAACAAACCACCTCATTTTTCAAGGTATATCAAAATATGAAAAGGTCATCCAAGGAAACGATAAAATGACAATATTATCCACGTAAACTTCAGAGTGAGAATATGAAAATTCATTAATTCACCAGTACAAAAGAACGAAAGTAACTAGTGGGAGTACTTAAGTTTTAGAACTCACATGGTACAGTGGCAAGCCACTCAGACTGTAGAGCGAAATAGTCATCTCCGGGGCAGAAACAGTACAGGTCCACATGATAACTTTCGTGTCAATTTCTTCAGACTTAGGAAGATTATAATTTTCTTCACGAACCATACGCTTCTTTTTTGACATGTGAAGTTGCAACCATGGCTTTAGTCTGCTCATAATAATATTGCACTGGGTGCCACCAAGCTTGACATCAATTTCGGCTCTGATAGGCACTGTCTGCTGAAAGAAAAGCATCATCAATTAACTAGAAAACTGGCTGCCAAGGAGATTCATACAGTGCTAGCAAACCCAAGATTAAAATTTAAAATCTCTAGAAAACACTGCAAAAAACTAAAATGGTGGTGTAGACCACCATATGATCATATACCTTTCATAAGGTGAGCCCAATGTGGGCCCATTTTTATTTACCCTACTAGCTAATAGCTAAATAAAGGAGGGCCCGAAAGAGGGCCTTTGTTGCCCTAATTCTTCTCCTGAAACAGAAGGATCGAGAAAGGAAGAAAGAAAAAAAGAAGAAAAGAAGAAGAGGGGAACGTAAAGAGAAGAAAGAAAAGAAGAAGAAAAGGGGAGATGGTGGCGTGTGCTGCGGCGCTGCTGCTGCTCTGCTGGTGCCGGTTGCTGCTGCGTTGCAGCGTGCTGTTACTACTGCTTCCAGTTCCAGATACCTTTCTCCATCTGCTGTCTCTCTCTTTTTTTCTTTTTTCTTTTTTTTTTTTTATTTCTTCATCTTCCAGCCAAACAAAGTTTTCCTTTTTTTTTAACATTTCAGTTATGCATGCTACTAAGGAAGAAGAAACAGGTCCCTTTCTTTCATTGTTTTTTTTCTCTCTCTCTGGGTTTTATTCTTTTTTTTTTTTTCTACAGCCGAGTCGTAGCGAGCGCTACGCTAAAATAGCGGCCCATGGTTGCAATTGCGAACAGCGATAAATTCAAAGTAGTCGCTACGCCCGATGTAGCGTATCGGACGCTTTTTTCATCCATGATATGATGTAAGATATTGCCATAATCTTTAGAGATTAGGATGGTCCCGATTAGGGGAATCACCTCAATTCAGGGGATACGGCTGGTGTAGACTGACCCTAAATGGGATAGAAGAATAATATAGTGATGGTGGACTGATTCCATTGATCGCAACCAATTCATTCAACATCTTGGTTTTCATTAGTTTCATATAGTATCAGAGCCCTTCTGCTTCATAGCATAGATCGTGGGTTCTGTTCTTATTTTGTGGGTTCTTGTCATCTCTGTATATAGAGATTTCCAGGTTATCAAGAAGGCATATCTTCTCCGATAGTGGATTGGATAAATTGTTGACATAACATGTATCTCTTATCCCCAACATAGTTGGGACAAGCTTTGATGATGATATCTCTTATCATTTTTGAAGTAAAGGAGGATATCATACCCCTTTAATTTCAACATATTTCTCAATATATCACATCTTCAGCAGCATCCAATAGGGTCTGTGTTTTATCGTCAGGGACAGTCTTCATCAAGATCTGTAGGTGGGCCCTACAGAGATCTCAGTTTGTAGCGGAATTATGGGAGGCATATCTGGAGTTTCTGGCGACCTGAGGCCATATCTGGGATTCTAAAGATTTCTAAAATTTATGGGAGGTTCGACCAATCCTAGGAAGTAATTTCTAAATATTTTTTAGATTTTATGGAAATCTAAGGTAGGCCATATCTGTGATCTTCAGTTTGACGGTTTTTGGGACTACATTTCATCAAAACGATTGATATTGCTGGATTTTTGGAATTTCTTCATGAAACTTCACCAAGATCATTAACACTAATGATCTCCTGATTTAGTCAGATCTTTAATTATATGCACTTTTTTTACAATCAAGCAAGATTAAACCAGACGACCTGGCTTCTTCACCATCGTCATCTCTGCTGAGCTAGGCGACAACCCCATCCACACAGCCAGCATTGGTTCATCCTCCCCAAGTTTTCTAAATGGTGTAGGATAAGCTTCCTTAGCCGCATTCCTTCCATTCTAACCCCATTTGGATCGTCCATGTAGCATGCATGCCCTAATTTTTGGTACCCTAGGGTTGAAGAGACTAGAGATTTGGGGCTTTTGATCTTGGGACGTGCTTGCTGCAAATTAGAGGTTCGGTGAGCTTGTTTAACTGATGCTAGAGCCAAGGCAAGTAAACTTCATGATTGACACCTTGTGTTGTGGATTATGGCTCTGACTCCCAAATTTTCATCATGTTAGGTACCCATTTAAGGCTCATTTATGGCATTATAAACCACTTTACTTTAATAGGACTTAATTGTGTAAATCATGTTGTCCCGAGGGAAGAGGTGGGAGATGGATTGGGAATTTAAGCCCCCGATGTAGGCCACCAGCCAACTGTTTGACACCCCCTTTGGCCCTCCTCTAGCCCAGAATTTTAGGGTTTTCCCTAGGATAATTGTGACCAACAAAACCCCCTGGTTTGGGGATTAATAACTTAAGAATTGAGTAGTCTTGGTAAACCTTAACTTGACCAAACATGCCCTTTAGAATTGAGACCATTGGTAAGGGGTGTGTTGAGCTTGACAGCCACTTACAGATCACAGAGGAACCACATGGTGTGTTGCCACGTCAAGGGTGTGCGGGCATAGGTCCTTGGATGTCCTTCACCATCCAATACATCAAGCGAACTTATAATAGACACCTGGAACGCTACGAATGCATAGAGTTGAATGGCACCGCCACTCAAGTGCAAACGATGATCCGTAACCTAGGATCGGCTTGTCATCACTTCCTTGGAAATGGAATCATTGCATCTTGCATGTCTTAACCTTATATTCACATTTACTCATGTTATTCGTGTATCATAGCTTGTGGTAACATATCCCTCATTTATGTTACTAGTCATGACCCTAGGACCTAGAGTGGGTCTTTTACCCTATTTTTATCATGTAGGGCCATGCCTAAGCGGTTGTCGCCATGGGGTGATGCCGCTAGTCAGTCCCTCAGGTTAGCTCGCATTTGCCTGCAAGTTTTCCGCCATCAGACGCGACAGGTACCCAGTGCATAGTTGACTTGGATGGTAAACTTGCATTAACTTGCAGCGACCGCTCATAGCTGATTGGATCCAACCCTTCTCGCACCCATTTCAGGTCAATTCGGTCATACCGAAACGATACCCGTTTGGGGTTAGACTTGACATGACCAAGCTGGAGAGTTTGAGACCATTTTTGTCCTTTTTACCATATTTGGTTCTTTCAGCCTTGTATTGCCCCAAACCAACCCGTTTAGCCTATTTTGGCTTACCCTAGCATGTTTCAACTGGTATAGATTTGTCTTCCCCTAAAATTACTCGTTTAGCATGTTTTGATCAGTTTGGCTAAGTTTAAGTGTCATGTAGGACTACTCAGTTACTTTTGGGAAATTAATTAGTCTTGGTTTGCTTGGGAATAGTCCCTTCTTGTAGTCATGACCCTTGTCCTTAGACATCCTACACCCGCTCCATTTAGCTTCAATCTGGCGCAGTTGTGCACAACTGTGTTAGGTTTTAGTTTATTTATATTTTTTAAATCACGGCAGTGTAGTTAGTGTTTAGGCGATCCCAGATTTATAGCCATTTAGTACCATTCACGCATGTATTATGATGGACACAAATTTAGTTCTATAAAGGATGTTTAATGGTACTCATGCAGTCGTGCTTGCTAATGTTATCATGCTCTCACCACGGCCCTACCTATGGTATCCGTGAAGCTAGGAGAGTTTAGCCATGTGGATGCCACTTTGCCTAGGAAGTTGTCCTCCTGTATAGATTTATTGTTTGACCCTGTGCACCATACTTATTTATGCACGATGATGCTTAGTTACATGCCTTTATCCTTATTCCTCTAATTAACAATCTTTTACTCATTATTTGATGCATCATGGAGTGTCATTCATATTATTTACTGCTGAGGCTAGTTTGAGAGTCCAACGATGCTTAGCTTGGCGTGTGGGTGACGGATCTTGTTCCTATTCCGAGGAGGTTGTGGCGGTCGAGGAGACCCCGCAGGGGCTGAAAGAATGGAGCGTCAATGACGTGTTCTAGGCGTCACGCAAGCGTGGACCTTGCATGATGTTTTGGGAGACAGCTTTTTGGATAGATTCCAATTGGACGTCTTTCTATTTTTTAACTCTTTTGATAGAATGTCTTGTGTTTTGGTTAGGCCATTATTTGTAAATAATACTTTTGCTTTAGTATCAAACTTTAACATGTTAATGACATCCTGGCATTTTTCCATGCTCTGTTATTTGTCTAACATTTTATTTCCACTTGTCAATTGGATGGTTGCCCATATTACCATTGTATGAATTTGAGCAATTTGACCCAGCTCACAAGCAGTCCACCTAAGCACACACATTCTATATTCATAATTACCATCGTCTACATGGCCCGACCACAGATTAATCAGACACCGGGGCCGGCTCATCACAAGGGACATCAACAGAAAGATGCACGTGCATGTGTGGTTAAGTATACATGTTCGTGTATGGCAAATTACAAAATCAGGAATGACTCATTAGCTTATATCCAACTGATTTCAATATCCATTTATGCTTGCAACTGGTAACACTTAATGGAATTATGATTGATTTGAGCAACAGATGTAGTTTGCTTTTAAATTGTAGCTTTAAACTATAAAAATGACAGCTTACATGTAACAGAATGTCCAAAGAAGAAGCGCGCTTACCTGTAATGGGACATCAAAAGAAGAAACAACTGCAAGTTTCATTATCTCCAAGACAGAAATGTCACCTTCTCGCAGAAGCTGAAAAAAATACGGAAAAACACGAAACGAAACAGCATAATCAGAGATGTTATTTCATAAACGGACATATTACTGATATCAACATAAACTCTGAATGAAAACCAACAAGGTACATGAATTTCACTGAAATCCATTTGAACATCGAAATGTGAAGTGGTTTCTCCCGATTCTTCTGACAACTGCGATTTGTTGCTTCTCAGATGAATGCCCGTAACTTTATTCTCAACAAAGAAACCTTGGCCTCGGTGAACAAATTTCACATCCAACTTCGGTAAATTGAAGCTAACCTTCCAGCAAAAAAAAAAAAAAAAAAAATTGTTAATTAGTCTCAACGTACAAATGGCACCTCATGGAATCTCAGATTTTTTCAATGAAGATCAAAACCTGAACAGCAGTATCAACACTAAAGATGTAGCATGATGTGTACAACAAATCTTTAGTAGTTAAAAGTAAAAGTCAGGGTTTTTTTTATAAAAGAGTTGTGAGAAATAAAAAGAAATGACAAAGGGGAGAGGGATGACCAACTTGCAATAACCCCTATGTAGAATGTGTGTATACTTTTATTCATAAAAGACTTTCCAAAAACTACATATTAGCCCCGACTGTTTTGCATGTTTTCCGTTAAGGACAGTAAAAGGTAATTACATCCAAGTCCTTTATCTTCCAACACTACCCCTCAAGCTAGCACATTAATATTGATCGTGCCTAACTTGCCGAGAGTGCTTTGCAACTGATCTTTAAGAAGGATCTCTGTTAAAACATTTGCAAGCTTAACCTTGGATCTCACAGGAGTACTAACAAATCCAGGTTCAACCTTTTCCCTAATGAAATGACAACAGACTTCTATGTGCTTGATATGCTCTTTTTTTTTTCTCTTTTTTTCTTTTTTGAATAGTAACTTGTATTAATAAAGGCACAGAACAGTACAAGAGGAATGAACTGATTGGCAAAGTAGAAAGAACGCAAAGAAGCAAAAAAGTGCAAACAACAGAAAGCCAAAACAACAAAGGAACCCAAAAAACTGAAACCAGCAAGCACCAAAAACCCCTATGCCATGAAAGGGAGCAAATTTAATACAGTGTATATTGTTGTCTGACTGTCACAACTCACAATGCATTGTGGTTTGCAGTCACCAAGCTCTTAAATTCTTATGCCTGTCTTTGTGCTCATCAGGGCAGGGACCAGCAGGTCCATCCGTGCCAAACTGGTATGGCCGGCAACAGTCTTAAAAAATACATAAAAACTTCAAAAAATAAGAAAATTAAGAAATAATAGGAAAAAGGCTAAAAAAGTGGAAATAAGATGACGTGATTCTATCTGAAATGAATTACAGAGATGTTTAGTTTTGTTGAAGACTAACATGATGTTCATTTAGAGCTAATGGAAGATACTTAGCAGATAATGAACACCAAACTATCAATATATAATATAATAATTACCTATAAGCTAACAGCGCACAATAATGTTAAATAACAAACCACGACATAACTAGGAGTGGGGATGTCAGGACATAGTTACCTGATTCGGTTAGGCAGCCTTCGAATCCCGTCCCATTCGAATCGAACAAATCGCTGTTCGATTCGGATGGATTCGGGGTCTTGAGAAAATAGAGTTCGTTGCAGCTCGTAGAGAAGAAGGTGAGAAAAAGGTGCTACAGCCTTTTCCTATGGTCTCTTCCTATAGTCTCTATGCAAGAGAAAAAGGAGAGGCTTTTAATGCAAGGTGATACAGCAGTACAGCAGTTACCTTTCTACCGGTCCCTTGGTATGAGAGGAAAATGGGCTTCTCTCTATTTACTATGGGACATTTCCAATACCTATCCAATGCTTTCTTGTTTAACTAAAACATGTACTGCTCTCTCTCTCTCTCTCTCTCTCTCTCTCTCTCTCTCATCTCAGTCGCCTCTTCCCAAGAGAAGAATGGTGGATATTTAATGCCTCTAAGACCTTTTAGAGTTTTAAATATTAAATATATGAGAAATTAGCAGGGCCCATGGTGCCGACACTAATTAGAAATCCAAATCAGTGAAAACGATTTTTCTTATCTTTTATTGGATTCAACAAATTTTTACATAAAATAAACTTGGGCCTGCCATAAGATTAATTACATATAGAAAACTTGATTTAATAATAAAAAATGTACACACTTTTATATTGGTGAGTGTGATGATGGGACATTCTTTTATCAAATTGAAAATCCTCATCATGCTTATTAGTGGAAAGCATATGTGTTATTACAACTCAAATAGTTTACCTACCATAGTTATGACAAGGAATCCAGTTGTATCTATTTTTGTGAAATATTATTATTTATATATATATTTTAAATTATCTGAACTTTTATTAAAATATTTACATTGATATTTAACTTGACTTACGAACTAGAATATCGAACTAATCAAATTCAAATTGCAAATCGAGCGAATCGGGAAACGAACCTACTCCATCGAATTTTCGAATTTGGCTCAAGTCGAACTTCGAATTGTGAACTTGAATTTGAATTAGTCGAATCGTGAATCAGGTAACTATGTGTCAAGCAATGAGGGCAACCAACTCTTTAATACAACATTTGAGTTTCAAGCAAGCTCAAACGCTGTACCGGAACCGGTAATCTCTTCACAAGATTTTATTCCCGAGCTCCCGAAAAAGATTCCCATCTTTGAAGTCAGCACCCAAAAAAGATTTTAGTCACAAGTTCCAAGCACATTTAATTATATAACCTTCTCAGATTAGGATTGGGTCGGCTTGCCTTCATATAGATGGTCCACTTCTCAGTATTGTAACATGAAAGGAGTATGTGGTCACATAGATGAGCCAGAAGTAATCAGTTATGACATGAATGTGATCATGTACAGAGGCAGAATACCATAGCCCACATTATATGTTAAACTTCATGGTTACAATCATTTCTTTAAGAAGTAAACATTCCACAATCCAATACATGAGGAATGCATGCAGCTACTATTCTAGCATTTCAGAGGACAAAGCAGATTTAGTCTTTGTTAGAGATAGAAGTGTCAATATAAAGGATCATAGTTATCAAAATCCTACGATTCGTATCCGGAATCTTAAGGAAAACGATTCGTATCTATGTAATGAATCCCATTTACAAATGAATCTTAGGATCCATATATGAATCCTACGATTCGATACTCATTTCATTGAATCTTACGATTTAAGCGATTCGACTTAGCGAGAATGGCTATAACCAATAAGCTAATATTAATAATCTTTTTTTCTTTTTTCTTTCTTTATTCTCTCTTTCTTTTGTCGCTTGTATTTTTAAAAGGTTATTTAGTAGTTAATGAAACCTCGTAAGCATTTTTTACGGCTTTGATAAGGTTTTAAAGATGAATAAAGAACATGCATTTAACTAAAGCATTCGACTGTCCGTATGGTGCCTGTTTATATCTTCTTCGTTTTTTAATCTATTTTGGTTTTTTTTCTTTATGAACTCTTTCTTACCTTTAAAAGATATCCTACCATGTAAGATTGATGGTTTGGATTTTATTTTTATATTCTGATTTAAAGATAATAAAAAATCTATATTGATACTTTAAACTTATTCAACTATATGTAATAATATATGTCATGATGTTCTTGATATGATTGTATGATAGACTTACTTGTTATTATATTTATACTACTATAAATAGAAAAATGGATGGTTATGAATAATTACTTTTTTCCTTTTGTTTTAATTTTTAATTATTTTTCATTTTTATTAGAAAAATAAAAAATCCTACGATTCGCGATTCGATTTGATTCATAGGTATGAACGATTTAAGATACTATTCCGATTTTGAAAACTATGTGCAGGACAACAATGCAGTTTGTCTCCACTGAATACCAATTAGCAGATACATTCACCAAGGCACTTGGAAAAGCTCATCTACAAACAGCATGTCATGTATGATTGACATCTATGCACTAGCTTGAAAGGAAATGCAGAGAGATAAGTTTCCACCAGTGAAGCCTTTCATATGTGTAAGGGATTTGTTAGAGATTGGTGGTTATAAAGAAAGAAGTATTGTAATTCTTGACTAGTTATAATTGCACTCCAATATTAGAAAATATTATTAAAAAGGAAGGATTAGTTGGTACTTTAACATTAGAAAATATTATTAGAAGGGAAGGACTTCACATTGAGAGACCTTCCAATCATCCACTGACTGTTCAACTCTTTCCATTATTCTCCTTACTGATTATCTGATCTACCACAACATTACAATAAGCAGCCGAATCAAGATATAATCACACAAAATAAATTTAGTATGAATACTTTCAAGGAAAAAAAAGGATTAAGCATGAGATCTAAAAACAACCACATGAATGGAAATTGGAAGACATGGCAAAATGTGCCATTTAAATTCCAAGATTACGAACCTTTTCTGGTAAGCCAAGAGCATGTTTTTTAAATGCCTGGATTGCATTTTGATTCTTTTGGGACTTATTTGACGAAGAGTCTAAAGAAGCCTTCGTGCTTGAATCTGCAGTTTTGTGGAGAAACAATTCCTCATTTAGATTAACAGTGACTTCTCCACTCATGGCATCCACATTCTTGATCGTTACACCTCTTTCCCTGTTTCAATAGTAGCCTCTAACATCAAAAACAATATTACAAGAAAACATCTATCAGGGTTGCAAGTGCAACATACTTGAAAGCATGCCCTAGCATACATTGCTGACCAAAGAGTCAATTTCCAACCAACATAAAAACATTTTCATACAATTAATGTTTCATTTGCAGAGTGAAGTATATGAACTGCAGAAGTTGACACCCTACATTTGGATCAAACCCCATTACAAATTGCAAGAAGTGCATCTGGATTGCCTCAGAGAGAGAGAGAGAGAATCCCACCTTTCATGACCAAACTCAAATGAGAGTGATAGTTCCTCACAGATGAGAGGGGCAGAGTTCCGCTCCGTCATAGCAACAGATTCTAGCCCAACAGGCACATATTCTCCTTGCTTAGAAGTGGATGGCTGGTCATAACTAAGCCGTGAATCACCCACATGAACGAGAATAGGAAGAAGGTGAAGTTTTACAAGAAGGGTCGGCATTGCTCTGCCATCTTTAGATATGTCCACTACCAGATCTTTGACTTCAACTGTTGCTTTTGGCACCTGCTATATTAAGGATGGTTACAGCATGCAATAGCCAGTAGGCCACTTGTTTTACATAAAAGCACAGTAGAGTTAAAAACTTGTACCAGCTTTGCTTATTATCAAGGTAAAGAGAAGACTGAGTTTGCAGAAATTAATACATTAACTTAAGATCAAAACTCAAACAGGTACAGTATAACATTTTTACCTTTAGTGATATTTCAACTATTGAAGTAGGAAAACACAAAAAAAAAAAAGAAGAGCTATGCTTCTAACAAGTAATTAAAAGGGCATCCGATGACCATGTGTCATATGGCACCACAGTAAAAGGAAAACCAAGTCAGACATCGCTGAAGTGAATGATACAGTGAACTGTGATTTAGGTTATTGCCTTTAATTAAAAATAAATACATAAATGAATAAATATTAGCAAAAAAATATGACCTTTGACAATGATGCTGAAAATTATGAAAATTTTGAGAAAAACTACGTATGTAGCTCCAAGCGGCAAAACCAAGATTAGACTGCCATGCATTTGACTCTTGACATCTTGCAGCAAATTGTTACGAACATTATAGCTATACATGGCTTCTTCTATAATGACCCAAGATTAAACTAGGTGTAAGTGTTTGACCAATGTGATTAAGATATAAACAAAGGACATGTGTCCTTCCTTTAAAGGCTTTTCTATTTGCCACCTTGTGCTTCTACACATGCCACCTCATCCTCTTGTTAATATTTTCCACCTCATGCAACACGTGGCACCTCAAGAAACGGTAGCTGTCATTTTCTTTTGTAGCTGTTGGGTGCAATAAGCACTATGGAATGTATAGGGACACTCCGATGGCTGACAAAACTAAATATAATGTTTATATTGATTATGGATGAAACATGTTTGGATCGCCCATTTTACCTAAGGGCCATAGTAAACAGTTTTTGATGAGTTTTAATCATGGTTATAAAACACGACTGAAACCAAGTTATAATCAACCAATATAATGTTTCTAATAATTATGATTAAAACATATTTGGAACGCCCGTTTTACCTAAGAGTCATAGGAAATGATTCTTAATGAGTTTTAGCCATGACATGTACCATTTATCCACATTTTTACTCAAAAACTTAATATAGATTGAACCTCTAACCTAATACAGCAATCAAAAATATTGTGTCAAGTAACGATTGCAAGGAGCATTTTAGGATATATTTGTATATATATAAATATATAATCATCATCATAAAAGCAGTCCCAACTATGTTGGGGTCGTCTACATGAATTTTGTTTCTCCATTCTAACCTATCCAAAGCCAAATCCTCAAATAGGTTGCATTTCTTAAGATCCAACCTTACTAGCATTTCTTAAGATCCAACCTTATTACTTCAATCCATGTCTTCTTCATCCTACCACTTTCCCTTGGTGGGCCATCAACCTAAATAGAAAAACTTTTTTTCACTGGCGCCATTGCTAGCAAGCGTTGGACATGTCCAAGCCATCTCTTAAACGGGTTTCTCTTATCTTACCATTTATTGATGCTACCCCTACAAGCTCCCAAAAGGTGCTCATTTTTTATTCTATCCTTCATAGTTTTCACCACACATCCAACTCAACATTCTCATCTCTACTACACTCATTTTGTGCATGTGTTGCTTCTTGATTGGCCAACTGATGCAGCCCGACAAAAGACTAGAGCCCGCAGGCCCCCCTGATAGACCCACTTGATAGGATCCACATGATCTCTAAATTGGCAGAGATCCCTATCCTATCTAAATTAGTAATATTGATTAGTTGCTAATAGGAACTGCTTTCTAAATTCTATTTAGGGTAGGATTAGGCAACTTCCTATTGTTAGAATTTTGATCAGTTTAGAAATTGTCTTCCATATATAAAGAAGAACCACTTGTTATTTGTTATGCTTATTCAATCAATAAAACTATCGTGAGTTATTCTGCTAGAGTGTTATGGCCTGTGTTGTGCCCTAGGGCTGGAATCCTTTGGATTCGATCAATCTCGTCTCTGAGATTGGTCTACACTTTTCAATCGAGGTTATCAGGCTGCGCCAAATTGATATTAGAGCCCAGATCTGGTCGCCGGAGAAACAATTGACTTCTCCGGTTCGTCATCCTCCACCCATCCCTTTTCCTTCGACTGTCACTTCATCCCCACCAATCCATCCCCACCGTCAGAATCCAACCAACCGAAGCCAGGTAACCATTCCACCAATTCCGAAACCTCTTCCCAATCCATGCGCCAGACCCCTCTCACTTCCCCTTGACCCAACTTCAACAGCGACAACCTTGCCCACTTCTAGACGCCTCCCCACTTCATAAGCCCTTTCCAATCAAAACCACCCTCCATCCAAACCCAACCGAACTCATTGCCAAACCCTAAAACCCAAATCGAACCCATCCCAGTACCCAGACTCCCAAAACCCCAATCCTCAAAAAAAAAAAAAAAAAAAAAAAAAAAAAAAAGAGAACAAACCCTCCGTCTACATTACCAAAACCCAAAAACCAGCCATCAGCCTCCATTGAACCCAAAGGCACCCACGCTCTGCCTTTGTCCCTCCAGCCTCGTCGAAACCCACCCATCAGAAACCCAAAAAAAAAAATAGTAGTAGAAGAAGAAGCAGAAGAGAGAGAACTGAAAGAGATCTGCGTTGAGAAGCTACCCGGCACCAATCGCTCTTCATCATCCTACCACCAGCAACACCGTCGGCTCCACTGCACCAGGCACCGTCCAACAGCCAGCTCCACTGCACTGTCACGAACTCCAACAGCATTAGCAAGCACCCAGCAGTGTCGCAGCACCACCCTCATGCCGCTACCTCCCATATTCTCCAACCAGCAGCTTCCTGCCTCTCTTTATCCTTTCCCTCTTTCTCTTCTCTGAGCCGAAGGTAACAGAACCCCTTCTTCTTCTTTTATTTTCCCTGCGCACAGAACCCGAGGAGAAGCCATCTTCCCTTCACACACGTGAAAACTGAACTGGGCCTGAGTTTTGGGCCTGTCTTTAGTCTAGGCCTGATTTGAGTCCAGACCCGACCCAGCCCACTAAAAAAAAAAAACTTCCAGCCATGCCTAAAAGAGGTGACAATCTCAGTCATTGGCTCACAGACAAAAAACATGATGAACAATTATTCAAACTAGGCCAAGATATGGACGAAGTAATGGATCGTCTACGCACAGTAGAGACTGCACTTATTGAATTGCAAAATACACAGTTGGTTGCAAAGGAAGGGTCGTCCACTTCCGCACAAATAGTCACACCCATCCAAACGGAAAGGCTTGAGCAACGTGAGTCCATGCGTGACTTTGTACAGCATCTCATCGCTGAACGAGACACCCAAGGTCCCATGGTTGCACAATGCACTGATGATATCACGAAAAAAGTCAAAATTGATGTTGCTGATTTCTCTGGAGATGTCAGTCCGAAAGTTTTTGTTGATTGGCCTAATTCCCTGGAAGATTATTTTGCTTGGTATAACATGAATGATGAGCAGCGGATAGCCCTTTACGAAGGTTAAACTTAAGGGTCCTGCTAGAATCTTGTGGTATGGTGTTGAAAATAATGAACTTGCTTTGAGACAGCCCATTACCAGATGGGTCAACATGAAAGAAAGGCTCAAGAGCAATTTCGTTCCTTCTGATTACATTGACACACTGCACCAAGAATATCTTACTCTCCAGCAAGGCAATCTATCTGTGGAAGAATATACAAACAAATTTCGCGAATATATTGTTTGTTGTAATTTGAAAACAGATGATCGCCACACTATCACTCGATATAAAGATGGATTGCGCAATGATATCAGACGGGAAGTTGCTATGTTTGATTACACCAGAGTTGATGAGGTATTTTGTAAAGCCAGGAAAGCTTAGCATGAACTCCAGTTGCGGAGACGCAACACTTTTCAAGTCGGGGAGTCTTCCATTAGAAGAGGACCTGAACCTACTTTTAACCGTACTCAGACGCAAGGTTTTCGTCCTCCTCCTCCTAAACCATTCCAGCAAGCACCACCGAGGCCACAGCAAGCATCCAGCAGAGGCAAGCTTCGCCACAGCCAAATCAGCGGGTGCAGCAAAATCAGAATGATAATCGTGCCCGCGGAAGGTCAGATAAAAGAGAAATCGTTTGTCATGCTTGTAAACAAAAGGGACATTATGCAGCCGAGTGTCCTCATAGAAATTTATATGCTACTAATGAGCCAGAAGATGATGAACAATATGATGAGGAAATAGAAGCAGAGCTGTTCAATGCAGAGCCTCAAAATGAAATCACAGTAGATCAATTCCAAGATATAGGAGCTGATGACGGCACCCCACTGCTTTTCCTTTATCGTCGTCTCCTAGTAGCTGATTCAATAGAAGAAAATGACGATTGGAATCATGCATCTATTTTCCGGTCACGAGTCAATTGCAAGGGCAAGTCTTGTAACATGATCATTGATGGTGGCAGCGCGATAAATGTTGTTTCTCAAGAGGCAGTCGAGAAACTCAAGCTACCAACCGAGAAGCATCCAAGACCTTATAAAGTTGCATGGGTCAAATATTATTCCATTCCTGTCCAGAAGCAATGTGTCGTCCCTTTCAGAGTCGGCAATTATGAAGATACAATTCGTTGTGACGTCATTCCAATGAACGTTACACATATTCTCTTTGGACGACCATGGTTAAAGAAACTGAAGGTCATCACAGATCATGAGCACAATACTTATTCTTTCGACTGGAAAGGAGGCAAGATTAGGTTACTTCCATTGCCCGCTAAATCTTCCTCCACATCTGATACAGCTCCAGCACTTCCTATATTGACCATGAGGAAGTTCGAAGATGAAAGCAAAGAACAGGGTGTCATGTATGCATTGATTGCTAGACAAGTTCGATAAGAATGTCCTGCTACATCTGTCCTACAAGAAGTAAAACCACTTTTGAAGAAATTCGCTGATCTAGTTCCAGATGAACTGCCTAAGGAGCTACCTCTATTACGTGACATCCAACATGCCATTGACCTTGTCCCAGGCACTTCCTTGCCAAATTTACCTGCATACCGGATGAGTCCTATGGAGCATACATGGAAGTTGATGATCTTTTACAAAAAGGATATATCAGGGAAAGCCTCAGTCCCTGTGGAGTACCCGCACTTCTCACTCCCAAGAAAGATGGAAGTTGGCGTATGTGTGTGGATAGTCGTGCCATCAATAATATTACGGTAAAGTACCGCTTCCCAATCCCCAGATAAGATGATATGCTAGATTTGATGACTGGTGCATGTATTTTCTCTAAAATTGATCTGCAAAGTGGTTATCATCAAATCCGTATAAGGCCAGGTGATGAGTGAAAAACTGCATTTAAGATCAAAGATGGTCTTTATGAATGGATGGTTATGCCCTTCGGGTTAACCAATGCACCTAGTACTTTTATGCGGGTCATGACACAATTACTGCAGCCTTATATTGGAAAGTTTATCGTCGTTTACTTCGACGATATACTAATCTATAGCAGGACAAAAGCATAACATCTTCAACATCTGGACACAATTTGCCAACTCCTTCACCGAGAGCGTTTTTATATTAATCTCAAGAAGTGCACTTTTATGAGTGAATCTGTTATCTTCTTGGGTTATGTTGTGACGGCACAAGGAATTAAAATGGACCCTGAGAAGGTCGAAGCAATTCTGGAGTGGCCAATTCCTACTACACTCACTGAAGTTCGAAGCTTTCATGGTCTTGCAAACTTTTATAAGAGGTTCATTCGAAACTTCAGCAGTATTATGGCTCCTATCACAGAGTGCATGAAAAAGGGTGAATTTAAGTGGACTAGTTCTGCTACTAGAGCCTTTCAAGAAATCAAGCGTAAAATCACAGAGGCACCAGTTTTACAAATTCCAAATTTTGACAAGGTCTTCGAAATTGCTTGTGATGCTTCAAATGTCGGCATTGGGGGTGTTCTAAGTCAAGAGAGAGACCCGATTCCATTTTTCAGCGAAAAACTTTCTGATGCCAAGAAAAAGTACTCTTCTTATGATTTGGAACTCTATGCTGTGGTACAATCACTTCGTCATTGAAGACATTACTTGATTGGCAACAAGTTTGTTCTTTATTCAGATAATGATGCTTTGCGACATCTACATTCGCAGCAGAAGATCAGTGCCAACCGTGCCAAGTGGAGCGCATATATACAGGAGTTCAGTTTCAGCATTCGCCACACGGCAAGAAAAGATAATTTGATAGCTGATGCACTCAGTCGACGAAAGCATTTGTTGACAACTATGACTGTTAGTGTACCAGGTTTTGATCAACTCAAGCTAGCTTATGTGGATGATCCAGACTTTGGTTCTATCTATGCAGATCTCAGCACTAGTGATCTTGGTAAGCATCCTCATTATAGCATTCATGATGATTTCTTGTTCAAAGGTACACAACTCTGCCTCCCTGCCACATCCATTCGTGAATATGTTGTCCAAGAGTTGCATTCGGGAGGATGTAGTGGCCATTTGGGACGCGATAAAACTCTTGCTCTTGTTAGCGATAGATATTATTGGCCCCGAATGAAGATTACCATTATTCGCATTTGCGAACGATGTCGGACATGTCAGCTAGCCAAAGGTAATAAGAAGAACACTGGACTTTATCAGCCTTTACCGGTTCCTCATACTCCTTGGGAAGACATAAGCATGGATTTTGTGCTATGGTTGCCAATGACACAACGAAAAGTTGATTCTATTTTTGTTGTTGTTGATCGCTTTTCAAAAATGGCACATTTTATTCCATGTACTTCTACCAGTAATGCCTACAAAGTTGCCAAGCTCTTTTTCAAAGAAGTTGTGCGTCTACATGGCCTTCCAAAGACTATTGTTTCGGACCGAGACACCAAATTCATGAGTTATTTTTGGAAGACTTTATGGATGCTGTCCAATACTAAGCTCAAATTCTCTACAGCTTACCATCCTCAAACTGATGGCCAAACGGAAGTGGTAAACAGAAGTCTTGGACAATTGTTGCGATGCCTTGTTCGTGATCACATCACAACTTGGGATCAAGCATTGCCTATGGCTGAATTTGCATACAATAATTCGGTCAATAGGTCTACTGGTACTTCTCCATTTGAAGCCGTTACAGGGGTTCGACCACGACTACCTGTTGATCTTGTTTCTTTACCGGTAGATGCCCGAGTGAGTGTTGATGCTGAAAACTTCTTTCACCACATCCAACAAGTGCATGATGAGGTTCGCCGCCATATATCTGCTAGTAATGCCACTTATAAACAGCAAGCAGACAAGCATCGTCGATTTATTGAATTTGCTGAAGGAGATATGGTCATGGTCCGGATCCGTCCAGAACGTATGCCTCCAGGAGCTTATAAAAAGTTGCATCCACGGAATGCTGGTCCATACAAGATTCTCAGAAAGATTGGTTCTAATGCTTATGTGCTTGATCTCCCATCTGATTTAGGTGTCACTTCTACTTTCAACGTAGAGGATCTTACACTCTACCGTGGTCATGACAATGATGGTGAAACTGAAGAGCAGACTATTACCCTCCCTTCGAATCTCCCACCTGTTAACGAGATTGTTGATGTTCTTGATGATCAGATTGTTTCCACTCGTCAAGGAAGTTTTCAAAAGTTCTATGTCCGCTGGAAGAATCGTCCTCTCTCTAATGCTACATGGATCACTGTAATAAATTTTCAACGCTTGAATCCAGATCTTTATGAGCGCGATCAAGCACTTAACTCGCCGGAGTCGAGTTCTTTCAAGTCGGGGAGAGTTGATGTAGCCCGACAGAAGACTAGGGCCCGCAGACCCCCCTGATAGACCCACTTGATGGGATCCACATGATCTCTAAATTGGCAGAGATCCCTATCCTATCTAAATTAGTAATATTAATTAGTTGCTAATAGGAACTGCTTTCTAAATTCTAGTTAGGGTAGGATTAGGTAACTTCCTATTGTTAGAATTTTGATTAGTTTAGAAATTGTCTTCTATATATAAAGAATAACCTCTTGTTATTTGTTATGCTTATTCAATCAATAAAACTATCGTGAGTTATTCTGCTGGAGTGTTATGGCTTGTGTTGTGCCCTAGGGCTGGAATCCTTTGGATTCGATCAATTTCGTCTCTGAGATTGGTCTACACTTTTCGATCGAGGTTGTCAGGCTGCGCAACCAACTTTCTGCTCCATAGGTCATGGGCGGTCTAATTGTTGTTCTTTAAAATTTTCTCTTAAATCTTGTTGGAATGCACCAATCACAAAGCACTCCATAAGCAAGTCTCCACTTTAGCAATCCCACTATTATCTTATGATCTACATCTTCTTCAATCTCTCCATCCTTACTAATCATCAAGCCAAGGTATCGGAATGAATTTCTTTGTCGCATCTCTTGAGCTTCAATTCTCACATTAATTTCAATACTTTGTCCAAGTCCACTGAAGTTGCACTCCATTATATTCCGTCTTTGTACGACTTGTTTTAAAGCCCTAGGATTCTAAAGCCTCCCATCATCTCTCAAGCTTCGCATTTACATCATCTCTTTATTCATCCACCAACACTATATCATATGAAAACAACATTCACCAAGGTGCCTCCTCTTGAACATGACCAATTAACTAATTCATAATCAATGTAAAGAGATAAGGGCTTGAGGCTGACCCCTATGCAAACATGTGGTTACTAGAAACTCACTTGTCTCTTCATAGGAAGTTCTTACACTCGTCACTACCAGTGTTGAGAAATTCATTTCGGCCACTGGTTCGGTTTGGCACCCAAATCGAAATATTTCAGCCGATTCGAGATTTCGGCGAAATGATACGGATTTATGTTTCGGAAAATATAAAATAAAAATATATACATATATAGAAAAATATATGAATAATATTAAAAATAAAAAATACGGTTTCATACATATAGTTTATTCTTCTAAATCATCTCATAATATGGCACGTGTACGGTATACCCAGCAGTTGTAAAGAACAGGAGACTGACAACAGTTGTAAAAAAAAAAAAGGGGGCGGCGAGCTTTTTAAAAAAAAAAAGCTGACCCAGCCCAGCCAGCAACAGAACAGTAGCTGAGTTGGCCCAGCCCAACCAGCAGATAAAAAGGCATCAACAGGTGTTGGCTTCAGTTCAACAGCTCTGGAGAAGAACAAAAGGGAAAGGGGAAAAACAGCAGACGTCGACTATCGAATTCAACAGCAGTGGTAGATGATGAAAGGAAATAAAGAAAGAAAAACAAAAGAAGCAGCTGCAGGTTGAAGAAGAAGTAGCAGTACCTGGTTCGAGCGACAGCAGTAGGTGGTTCGAGTGGCAGCAGCAGCAGCAGCAGGCTTGACCGGCAACAGGTGCTTCTTCTTCTTCCTCTTCTTTTTCTTCTTTGTTTTCTTCTTCTTTTTTTTTTCTGTAAAACATGTCGACCAGCAGCAGAAGATTTGGCTGCTGCCACTTTTCTCCATCTTCTTCTTCTTCTTCTTCCTCCTCTTCGATTCAACAGACCCTGACTGCAGCCCCCTTCTTCTTCACTTTTACTTCATCAAATGAAAAGGAAAGGGGATTTGGGTTAGGGTTTTTACTTTTACCTTTAAGTTAAAATAAATTATGTTTTACCCCCTTCAGTTTTTTTACTTTAAGTTTTAAGTTAAAAAATTACATTTAACACCCTCAGGGTTTTTTTTCTTCTATATTTTAAGGCAAATACAGAATTCGAGCAAATTTCTGAAATTCACCCAATTCGGCCGAATAACTTCAATTCGTTCTGAATTTCAGAAATTCGTCCGAATGGATCCGAATTCTGGAAGGAAATTTTGTAGAGGGGTTGTTCGGTTTGGTAGAGGGACCGAACCGAAATTATTCAGAAACGAACCAAACCGAATTTCGCAACACATGTTACCGCTCCCTCATACATCAATATAACCTCTTGAAACACTTCTTCTGTTTAAACCCACCATATTACATCTCTAGGTACCCTGTATAAGCATTCTCTAAATCAATGAAGACGATATATAGACTTTTCCTCTTTGCTCGGTATTTTTTCATAATTGCCTAAGTGAGAAGATAGCTTAAATAGTTGACCTTCCTAGCATGAAACATAGATATATATATATGGGAGATGCTCCTATGAGAGATGCTCTCACCTTACTATGAGAGATTAGGTGGGGGCCCTCACATCCATATCCAATGCACGCAACTTAAATGTGAGGGTCCCCACCCTAGCTCTCATAGTATGGTGAGAGATGCTCTCATAGGAGCATCACCCTTTATATATATATATATATATATATTTATATATATAGAGATACAATAAAGAAAGATATGAGGGTTGGACTGCCTAATACTATCCAAGCCCGGCCCTCAAATTGCAATGCCTAAAAAAAATCAGTCCGAGCCCAACCCTCAGGCTTTTTCTTAAAAATAAAAGCCCTCATTTAAAGGGCTTTTTGAGGGTCAGGCCAGGCCAGGCCAGGCCAGGCCCCCTCATTTAAGGGCCGGATTGACAGGCCTAGTCGTGGTTCAAAAGAAATATACTACCAAAACTGTGAAACAAAGATGACAACAAGCCGATGGCCTGAATAAAGCACCATAAGCAACATCATCCAAAACTTGACCCACAAACATCGATACTATATCAACAGCCACTTTAGCCAGGAAAGCCATTAGTTCATTTGGCCCTCAAAGTGTACGATGTAACCCCAATCTAGAGACACAGAACTCTCTAGTCCCACTTAGCAAACTTCAACTTCCACAGGAATTCCTCTTGCTTTCTTGGCCCATGTTACAGTGCTGTCCACACCAAATTCACAGTAAGGTGATCATTAAAGAAGTGTTTTAGGAAAACTCAAAACCTCCCTAATAGCCCAGAGCTTTGCTCCATACACTGCACCCCAATGGTTTCCAAAAACTAACTTTCTCCATGTTTATTAAATGGGACTTCCCACTAGGTGGCATCCACTTAATATCTCCTCTCGTGGATCATCTAGAATGAACGAGAAGGTAAAAATACAATTCAGCAAGTTGTTTTTTCTATCAAAATCTTCCCACAACTGCCTATTAAACATCAAGGAGAGTGAGACAAGTAGAGATTTGAGAAGCTCTAGTACTGTCGAATGTGGCAACATTTTATTGGCATGTTGCAGAAGACAATTATTTTTATCTTAGAAACTGTAGCCTAATAAGCCAGCATGTCAGTTGTGCCCATGGATGAAAATATCGGCCGTCGCACCCGTAGCAGTCGCTACGCCTGCTACGGGGCCACTACACCCGCTACGCGGTCGAGAAAAACTCCTACTTTCCAAATTTTTTTAAAATGCATGATAATACTTATTTCTTTTCTTCTTCTCTTCAAATAACATTTCTACACAACTCTTCTACCCTTTTATGTTTAAAAGAACACCAAAAAGCACATGATCTCGCCAAATTATAGTCAATACAGAGAGTTCTACTCAAGGATTCTTCTCTAAGTACATCCTATTAGACACCCTCTTTGGTAGATGTATTTTTTTTCTCTAGGTATTCTTAAGTCTTGGCTTCATGACATAGTTTTTTCTTTTATGAGTCTTTCATTAGTTTCTAAGTTAGCATAACTAAGCATCATGAACACATGTGAAAAAAATGGACCTCATACAATGACGGGATCGCTACGCCCAATTATCTTAGTTACTTTTGCAAAAAAAAATACATTTTATCTCATTTTCCAATATTCTAGATTTATACAATTTTTTTGACGATTTTTCCAAATCGCACCGCTAGCCGCTACGTAGTACCCACTATGTAGCGTTTTGGCGGCAGGCCGCTACGCCCGTCGCTACCGCTATTTTAATCCTTGGTTGTGCCAAAATGATGATGAGATGGTCGATCACCTCATCGATCCATTGAAATATGGCTTTTGCCTGTTAAATCATTATTTTTATCAAAATGATGATGAGATGGTAGATTTGATGAGATGGTAGATCACCTCATTAATCCATTGCAATATGGCTTCCAAGTTCCAGTATCATTTTCTTAAAGTCTTGGTGAGCTTGGGCACAAAACAAGAGAGCTGGTTGACATTGTCAGCTCATGACCATGAATAACATTTGGTAGAAGGGGAGTTTTTTCTTTGCCGCATGCCTATATTGCATTGTACGGAAAATTGGAGTAAGAGACATGGTAGACTATGTAGGGATATGGGATTTGCCAAATTTGAACTTACTGGGAAAAATATAAAATCAGAGCTCCTCATGTTGAAGGAAATATTACCTAAGTCACTACTTTTTCCCATATTCGTTATTTTTTGCGCTGTCATATCTTCCCACACCTTACGACACACCTACCATTCTACAAACCTTTTAACACTTGTTTTGATCATTGGCATATTTCTCTTGTAGGGCGACATATGCCTTTTTCTTTAAGATGTCATTTAGTTATCAGAACATAAATACTATGATATCTTTTAGAACATAAATACCTAATCATGTAATATTTTCAATATGTTAGTATCAACAACTCAGTAAAAAGTTCTCAAAGCTTCCATCTAGCACCTTGTATCTACATCCCACACTTATGCCAGTTACAATGTGTTACATGCACAAAGGGTATGATCCAGACTTACCTTTTTTCTTAGCAGTCTACTCACATCCTTCTAGCTCACTAAGTTAAATTAAGTACTATGTCCATGTTTGGCATCTCTATTTCAAACCTCTATTTCTCTAAATGTCTAAATCAGACAGAGGTTTGAACAATTAGAGCGTTTGGCACAAGATTCTAGACTCTGTCCAGTTTAGACATTTAGAGGCAAATCCTCTAAAATCCAAATGCTCCAAAAGTGGGCAGATGAGAAATAGAGCTTTTGAGTCTTAAAATATAGAGGCGAGGTATTTAAAATAGATTCATACGATGCCAAATGCGTTTTTTTTTATTCTAGCCTCTTTTTTTTATGGCTCTTTTTTTTAATGGCTCTATTTTAGATGAATCTATAAAAAAAAGAGTAGAGATACCAAACAAGCCCTATATGTGCTTAGTTAAAGAGTTCTTCAGCACCTATATACTGCCTTAAAAGTGATTTAGAACAAAGTGCAGACAAGCCGTGAGTAGTGAATAAAAATAACAAAAATGATACATTCATTCCATTTATGCAAATGGAGCGCAGTCCACCACGTTGTAAATAAAAGATTCAATTATATGATGAAATTTCACTGGATGCCAATTACTCACCTTCACAACTAATTCGGTCACAGAAACTGATAAAAATCTTGCCATGTTAGCCACAACCATCCACTTCCCTCTGCCTGCAGAACGCGGTCTTTGAGTTCTTGTCGTCTTCAATTTATTTTCTGAAGGCCTTATTACAACTTCCAAGTCACATATTAACAACTGCAATTTCGGGTCCCTTGAAATAACACTGAACCCAAGCTTGACCAAAGACTTACGCAAGCTAAGCTTGATTTCACCAATGGATACAGATTCTATAGCACCCTGAAAATCATCACAAAACACGACCCTCAAAAGTGGCAAGGCCATTAGGATATTTGTTATAACTAAAAATATGTGAACCGCAAGCTTAAGTTATAAAAAATAGATAGAAGGAATGTAAATTTTGACATTTTGAAAATAGCTTCTAATTATAGTTCTTAAATTTTAAATCTTTCATTATTGACTTGCTGAAAGCAATTTTTTATAAGCAGAAAACCAAATGTACCTTATCTATTAAAAACCTACCAAGTACAATAGATGAAGTGAGGGCCTAGAAGAAAGAATTTTAAAATAAAAATAGCATCTTAACTTGATACCCCAAGTTGACTATCATTCCACACTGTTTTTCACTATCGACCACCAATGATCACAAAAGTTACTTGCAAACAAAGAGATCAAATAGCTTCATGTTACAGGGGAAGCAAACATAATAGTGGATAAACTCGCAAACTCCAGGTTAACAAGATAAGAGAATTTTGTTGACCCTATGTTGCCACCTGTGAGTCCCTAATGGAGCTGCTCTTCTTGTACTCTTTACTGTATCTAACAGATTTCATCATTAAATTCTCCAAAAGTTGAGAGAATCAATCATCAACTATACAAAAGAAAACGCATTTTATCTCCATGATGGAGCATCCACTTCTTTCACACTTCCTTGATTCTTTGACCCAAATTTTTCTCTCCACAAAATATAACAAATAAAACATTCAGGCTAAAGTTTCCATGGAGTGTGTGCCCCCGCACACGCGTGAGAGAGAGAGATGTTGATAACATCAATGTTGTGAGGGTTCCCTCATTCACTAAATAATCGTTCACTTATATATCATCCTTAAGTGATATAAGCTTGAAATAGTTTGTGCCCCAAATGCATAACGGAACTAACTAATAAAAAATTAGCACCCATCGAATTACTTCTCTTTATTCTCCATCTTATATGAATTGCCTTTTTTCTCATTTCACATTTTCTTGTGGATATAAGAAGAAGAAGAAGAAAGAAAGAAAGAACAGCAAAAAAATATAGAACTTGGTAAATAATCATTGTACAAGATCAAGCTGAATTGTCTAAATTATGAAGGTCTACATCCAGTCGAGGTCCTCACAATAAGGTTGATCACAAAATCAAATTAAGCAAGATACAAATTAAAATATCAAACTCAATTACAAATGAGAAGAGAGAGAGAGAGAGAGACCTTTTTGAACTTCACAACCACGTCCCTTAAACAATTGCATCCAGCAACTCTAAATCCAACAGACGCACCCATAACTCTGCTGAGAAACCACGCCAACATCCTTGCAGCAAATCTAAGAAAAGATGCATGATCAGAAAAATGAAATTGAAAGGGATACCAAAATAACTGAAAATCATTGATGGAACAGAAAGATTACTGGGAAAGTTTTCAGCAGCATCTAAAATAATCAGATTAATCATCAATAGAGTGATGAACCGGCACAATTGCAGCAGGCAACGTTAAGGGAATAAGCATCTACTGTGCATTATCTAATGTAAGGTGTGCACACATCTGTGTGTGTAACTGTGTATTGAAAATCATAAATTACTTCATTCAATTAATCACTGAGCATGATGAAGGACCAATGTACAAATAAACAATGCATAGTCAAAATCAAAATCAAAAAACAGAAACATTCAAGCATCATCACCCACCACTCCTCTATAGGTCAGAATTAGAGAATCAAATAAGCTCTTTAAGCTGTAAGACCCAAGAAATAACCATTTGATGCGCCTTATTTGAAACATCATGTGAAGGTCAGAATTAGAGAATCAAATAAGCTCCTTAAGCAGTAAGCCCCAAGAAATAACCATTGGATGCACCGCACCTTATTTGAATGGTAATGTGAAGAAGGCAACATATTTTGACAGGGCCTGTTGTGCTATAACCAAACTGACCAAAATACAGCAGCAACCATTGGACTCCATAAAATAGAGCCCCTATGAGGAAAAAAAAAAAGCACATTACCAAGATTCAATAAGAGATGTCACTGTGTGTATTTTAACTCACGTGACTCCAAATGGCCTAAAGAAATGATAAATGATAATACCACACTTCACTTGTACATAAGCAACCTAAAAATAGCTAGACAACATCTTCCACATATGCTAGACATAAAATGCAATCATTTGGTACCTCTAATTCTCTGCTGCATTTGTTATGCCTGTAATCTTCTTGAAAAACATCATCCAACAAAAGGCAATAACTCTAGAAGCCTCAATCTTAAATGGTATGTGTAATTATATACAAGTGTTTGTTAAGAACAAGATAATGTTAAGAGGATGCTTCTTCATCATCATCATGATCAAAGCAGTCCCAAGCATGTTGAAGTCGGCTACATGCATTTTGTTTCTCCATTCCGATCTATTCTAAACTAAATCCTTGGTTAGGTTGCACTTCTTCATATCAATCCTTACTACTTCCACCCCTGCCCTCTTTGGCCTACCCCTTCTCCTTGGTCGGCGACCAATCTGCATAGAAAAACTTTTCCTCAACTACGTTGTTCTTGGCCTACATTTGAGTTTAGAGGGCACTTATAAGTGGATTTTTTATTCTTGGTAAACTCTTCTTCTTTTTTTTCTTTTTTTTATAGGTAAATGACTCGAACTCGCAATGTCGTGGTTGAAATTTTGGAACACTTCTGGCACAAGCCTGGATTCGCGATCGGATAATAGACCAATCTCCGGAGGGATCGATCGAATCCAATGATGGATTCAGACGCTAGGGCGCACTCATGATGATGAGAAACACCATAACTAAAGAGGAAACTCTCATAACACAAAAGATTAATTAATAATAAACATTGCATCACAATGAGGTCTAACATCCTTATATAGAGGAGTTGGCTTAATCCCTAAGCAACAATATTTCCTAATATATTAATAATGCCTAAAATAAAAAAACACGCTAATATTAATCCTAAACAAATCAAACTCCTAAATAAAGGGATGTCTCGTTGGGCCAATAGACTAAACCCAATGGGTTGTCCGACCTATTATCCGGCCTACATCAACTTCCTACCCCAAGAGCACAAACTGTCTATTTCTTTTCTTTGTTTTTCATTTTTCTTTCTTTTAAAAAAAATATGTGCATATGGTCGATTTCTTCCTATTCCAACCAGAGCTTGATCCTTGTTATGCCTGCTTCCCCAAGAAGACATGATTGTGTGTGTGTGTGTTTGTTTTTTGTTTTTTTTTTTTTTTTTTTTTTTTTTTTTTTTTTTTTTTTTTAATAACAATAAGATTTCATTGTGTGTCACCAACTGCACTAGACACAAACACTAACTAAAAGGGATTTCATCGATCAGTGGGAATGATAAAAAGTGATCGATGATTGAAGAGCCTCCCAAAAATTGCACATGTTTAAACATATCCTTCGAGTTTAGCTTTTGATGGTATGTATTTGGGAAAGCCCAGCTCTCTTTTAATTGTGTGTTTCGTGGGTGGGTGTTTGGGGCAAGCGGCCACATGCCGGAGGGGTGGATGGTTTGTTGGAGCAAGGCTGGGATGCATTCTCCCTGGGTTTTTCTTAAGAAGATCGTACATTGTTTTAGTTATTTGATTATTGAAAAAGGAGATTCCACATGCAATTCTTGAACCACATGCAATTCTTAAATTTAGATTCGTGTCCTATTTTTCTAAATCTGAAGAAGGGCATCATTGGACTTTTTGAGATACATGTTTTCTATAGCACCTAGTGAAATGGGTAGAGGTTATCAACAGGTGCAAGTGCATCAAATACTTTGGGTCGGTAGGATTTTAGTAAAGACTAATAATTTTTTAATGCTAGTACCTCTGAGCAAACAGAAAAGGCAATCCTTCCAAAGACGAGAATACACCTAAAAATCCATGCCACAGACCCACATGCTCAAACCAAAAGGACAGATATGAAACCCCTTGTTTGACAAGACGACCACACAATAGGCCTCTCGGAGGACATGAACAGAAGAAACATGAAATACCTAACCAGATCATGGAGTCACTGATATCATCTCCCAATACCCCCAGGCCAGCACTCCACCTCTTATCGCATCCAATTGTATAAGCGTCGAGGTTGCCTTCAATGATGACCAGAAGAAGATTAAATAAAATAGCTTCCTGACTTACCAAAGCATTGACAAAAGTTCTAAATCATTGATCGCTTGAAAGCCCATGGGCCCATGAAGCTACAACGAGCCATCGAGTTGAAGGTATCCTTTAAGAAGATAAAGGAGAGGTGAGGCTGGACTTTTGTACTTATAGGCGTCAAGGAATCTAAATGAAATGAATAATGAAAACGGATATGGAGGAATGCTTCCTTTTTCGCATGCATGAAAGGTAACTGAGATCTTATTGGGAAGGAAAAACAACAATAACAAAAGTAACAACCTCTTATAACAAGATGTCACATAGGCAAGTATGACGACAACCAGGGCTGAGAATGGCTAAAGCTCAAACTAAATTATCACAGAGATATCATTCACAAACAACAATTTAACACATGTAGACCGCTCATGCCTCCCAATACATTGGATGAAGGATGCCAGAAAAATCTCAAAGAAAATTCTTCGTTAATAAAACCAGCCGGCCTCATGGCACTAATCTCTTCGAACATCCAAGTGCACCACACGAGACATATCGCCCTCAATATTAAGCGGAAACAGCAGTAGACTAATAGCCTCTTGCAACCACCACTACCATCACAAATCAACTTCAGGTCATCAATCCCTTGTCAACCAACCAAACCAGAAAAGCATTGTATAACTGCCACTTCTGAAATACGAATCAAACCATCTACCTCAGCATGTGCCCAGACCCTGATTTAGGGGCTAGAATATTTTCTAGTATTTATATATTTAATTTCCTAGATTTCCTGTTCTAAATATATATATAGGGAAATTCTCAAAAACTCCCCTATCTCAAAAGGGGAGTTTCTGCCCCTATCTAATAGCCAATGATTTGTTAGTATTTTAAGAGATCCACCTTTGTAGGAGAATATTTAGGAGAGAATCGGATATGTGTATCACTGATGACACGTGTCACACTTTTATTGGCTAAAAGAAGGGTGTTTTTTCTTAGAAAAACGCCCGGGGAGTTTTGCAACGTAACTCATATATATATATATATATATATATATAACTGGATATATAATACATGTATATTTTCATGTAGCTACAAATATTAATTATTTGGATGATTCATGTTAATTTCTTTCTCATAATTGGCTGATTAATATTGGTGGACCCTTTGAATTAGAACTAATAGCAATATTATGAGAAGTGATTTGTAGGACCCAGACTTATTGACTAATTAGAAACCTCATGGGTGAAAAGTAATGGGACCCATAGCTATGTATTAAAAGAAATAGGAAAGGCTTGAGAATCAGTCTGATAGGAATTAGGAAGTGCTCTTGCAAACCTGAGACCAAGGATGAAAATAGCGATAGCAGCGCTACGTAGCGGCGTAGCGGTGCGATTTGGAAAAATCGTCAAAAAAAATATGAAAACATTCTAGAAAATCTAGAATATTGGAAAATGAGAGAAAATGTATTTTTTTTGCAAAAGTAACTAAGGTAAGGAGGCGTAGCGGTCCCCTCACTGTATAAGGTCCTGTATCGCTGTATAAATAGAAAATAATAGTAATGATCATTTTTTTCACATGTGTTAATGTTCCTTAGTTATGCTAACTTAGAAACTAATGAAAGGCTCATAAAAGAAAAAACTATGTCATGAAGTCAAGACTTAAGAGTACCTAGAGAAAAGAATACATCTACCAAAGGGGGTGTCTAATAGGATGTACTTATAGAAGAATCATTGAGAAGAACTCTTTGTATCGACTATAATTCGGCAAGATCATGTGCTTTTTGGTGTTCTTTTAAATATAAAAAAGTAGAAGATTTGTGTAGAAATGTTATTTGGAGAGAAGAAGAAAAAAAAATAAGTCTTATTATGCATTTAAAAAATTTGGAAAGTAAGAATTTTTCTCACCCCGTAGCGGCCCCGTAGCGACCGCTACGGGTGCGACGACCGATAAATCGGCCATAGCGTAGCGGTGGCGGCCGATAGCGTAGCGGCCGCTATTTTTATCCATGCCTGAGACTCCTTTTAGAAATCGTGCAACGTATCCTTTTCCTCGCAAAATAGAAGTTCTCAACTTATAAAGAGAGAATGCCTGGCGTGAACTCTTCACTCAACCTCTTCCCTTTTCTCCTCCTCCAGCAAACTTGCCCCTAGAAGCCCTAGTTCTAGAGTTTCCCGAGCAAGAACTATACTAAGATGTTCATCTCAATCCACGTCTCAACAGGATCTATGTTTTGGTTCCTACTCTTCTTTTGTAACTCGGCCCACCAAATCGCAGCATAATTGCGAAATCAAGTTGCCACCAAGGTAACTTTATGGCCATCCCTCATTGGCTTGTACGCAAAAATATTCTCCACACACACTAACAAATCCATAAATTCATCTGGCTTTAATTTTCCATCATATTCGGGAATCACGAGTTTAATTCATAAATCTCGATCAACATTATTTACGGGCTGATCTTGTTGATTCCAAATATTTTCTCCATCATCTCGGTGATTATCTGCACGCCGATTAGTTTCTAAGTTGGCTAATCGAGTTTCCATTCTTGCAAGAGTTGCTTGCATTTGGTCAATCGTCGTGGACAATTCTGCAATGGTGCCCGTCAATTCTTCCGTGGATGAAGATGAAGATTCCACTTCTACATGCTTCTTAGGAGGCATTTTTAATTTTTTTAATGCAAATTAAATACTGATTAACATGATATGTAGATATGTTGTCCACGAACACGATGGCGAAAAATTGATCTATAATCAGATCTTGGACCTGCCCAATATCGAGAAAACAAATTATGTCCTTTGATCTGGTCAAAACCCGTCTTTGACCACCGATGACGTCACTGGCTGATTTTCACAGTAGTGTTGATGTGCTAGCTGGATATTCTCTACAAACGGGTAGGACTAACCTGACCCAAATATAGAACCTGTCATAATAGTGGTCCAACAAGTGTTACTTATTGCACTGTACGACTTTCTTTTCGCCTCATTACCCGTGTCGAGAACATAAGAAAGGGTTTAATAAACCCTTCTTGCCTTTGTCGAAGCAAAGGGGAAAGAGATATAGATGGAATACGAGACCGGTGGGGTGATGATGGCGATCGAGATGATGGTGATGGAGATGGGAGACTCCGATCAAGTGGGGCAAGTGACGGCAGATGCAACGCCTATGACGAAGATGATGGTGACACTAGCAGTGACCGTGCCATGACACATGACAACAATCGTGCTGGTGGCCTAACGACGATCACGGCAAGCGACGGCTTCTCGCGATCTCCTCAGGCGTAGCAGCAATGGTGTGGTAAAGACAAATCAGGTACGTCGTTCTCTCTCTGTTACTGTAACACCCCACCCCACACGCATGCATGATATTGTCCGCTTTGGCACACGAGCCTCACAGTTTTTGTTCCTGGTAGGCATCAACCCACCAAAAGGCCTCATGCAAGATAAGGGTGCAAGCTCTATATATAATCCCAGTCACTTTCCTCTCTATAGTCAATGTGGGACTCCAGGGCATCACAATCCACCCCCCTTAGGGTTGCAGGTCCTTGTGCAATAGCCTGCCAGTCCCTGTAGCCTACCAACCCTCTTGGTTCCTACCTTTCTAGCCGGGAGTACCCCATACATTTCATCTATTGTTCTCTAGATACAAAGGCCCTTTTTAAAGCAACTGTGAAAGTAGAAGGGTCGCCCAGTTTTACATCCTTCTTGATATCCGGTTGTAACCACTCGATGAATTTATTCCGCTTCATTGCATTAATGGCTACCAGTTCTTTTGCAAAATGAGACAGTAAATCTGTTGGAGTACTTTGTCACGGTCATAACCCCTTGCACCAGGGTCTGAAACTCCTTTTTCTTCCTTTCTATGATATGCTCTGGGATGAATTTCAGAACAAACTCTTTCTTAAAGAATGCAAGTGATTTCATTTTCCGGACCCTCGAAGGTTATCTTAGCAGCTTTCCACCATTCTTTCACGTCTCCTTCTAGCTTGAAGGCGACCAAAACTGCTTTTTTTTTTTCTTTTGTTCGAGCATCCCTTAACTTTGAATATCCCTTCCATGTGATCCACCCATTTGTTAGCGTCACAGGGGTTGGTGGTTTCATCAAAGTATTTGGGTCTCATTGAACCAGTTATATAACATGTCCCTGCCTCCAGTGAAATTTCCACCTTCCCCTCTACTAGGGCCTATCAGTCCATCATTGTTCCCACCCTGACGCGTTGCCCAGGCCATGATCTGCTCCTGAACCTAATTGTAAGCCATCATAAATGATGTAAACACCTGCCGAGCATATTTTGGCAGTTCGGCTTGCCCTCTAACAAGGTTAGGGTTGATGCCCCGATTGCCAATTAGGTTGGCATTCTCGTTCCGCTTATCATTGGCATACTGAATATTCTCTCGGTTGTTCATGTTCTTTCCCCTACAAAAAGGACACAATTTAGCACACAGTCACAGAGAATAAACCTCAATCTTACTTATTTCCCCTTCCAACGTCCTCACCGTGTATCCTAGGGTTTGCTAAATCTTTTGTATTGCCCAAGACCTTGCTTTGATACCACTTTGTAACCCCCCAAAACCTAGAGCTCTTCAAATTTTGGGACATTACTATAATTATTTCCAGATCATAATATAATTCAAGTTCTACAAAAACTTGAGCAATTCCTCTAATTTATTTGGAAATATTACTCACCACTCACCAGTGGCCTTGTGTAGTTGATCGTGGCACGTTTGATGTGAGGCCTTGAATAGTGCATCCACTAGGTCTTCCCAAGTTGGCCTTTTGGGATTAGTAATATTAAGATGATGGCCTTCTGTAACTTATCAAGAAGGTGGCCTTCCTTCTTTGTTTCTCTCATTCACTTCTTCTTCTTCTTCTTGGTCTTCCGAGGTACGATGGCTTCTGCCGATTAAGAGGGTTTAAGTGGGTTTGGACAGCGGATTGGATTCGGCCGGGGTCGATTGGTTTTGGGGTTGCGACGGGTTTCGATTTGCATTGGATTGAAGGGGGGTTCAGGCGGGGAGAGGGATCGATGGGGATCTAGCAGTAGGTTTGGATGGACTGCGATGGTTTTTTTTTTTTTTTTTTTTTTTTTTTTTTTTGTGTGTGAACGTTTAGGTTCGAAGAGGCTTGGGAACAAAAGGATGGTTTGAAAGGGGATTGGATCTTAGGTAGGGTTTTGGAATAGTGGGTTCGGATTCAGTGAATGGAGATGTGCAATTAGGGATTGTTGGGTTGGAATTGGGATCAGCAGGGAAGGATGGTGTTGGTAGGGGATGGACAGATGGATAGGGGTAATCATGCCGACCAATTGAGAGATCGTTCGGCTCTTATACCAATCGGTGCAAATCCTAAGGTTTAGGACTTGGATCGAAGGTGTCGCAGCACAATGACGGGTTTCCTCAGAAACAATCACGATGAAGATGTCTCTCAAACGATAAAAGCCCAATGGGAATTTCTATTAAACTTTAAACTCTGAGATTTTTATCTCTACAATGCAATATATAGGGAAAACAAAACTTGGTTCCTAAGTTACCTAATCAAACTAGGAATGTAATAATATTGGAAACTACTCTAATAAAATTTATTAAATAAAACCAGAAACTAATAGCAATTAATAAGAAAATCCTAAACTTCCATGGGTCCCACATGTGGACCACGAGTCTTGTTCCGACAACATAGTAGTGTTGCTGCATCAGCGCCCCACTGAGTGATTTGATTTAATAACATCCAATGCATGGCCTTCCACAAATGAATCCGTACCATAATACATCATAGTAGTGTCATGCTCTCATATAACAAATCATCGAAAAATGGATCATCTTTTGGCACATCCGCAATAGGAACTTCTAATTTAATATTCATTATATAGGTTTTACCAGTTGGGGGTTGACATTTAAATTATAGGCTGGGGGTGGGGTTTAAAATATAGGCTTTACCAGTTGGAGGACGATTAGCAGCCACCTTACAAAGTTGCCACACATTATCTACATATTCCTTTGCCTGATCAAGAACTCACGGATCTCTTTAAATGATGATTCCAAACTAGTACAATCCTCTCCACAAAACAAATTATTGGATTTTTTTGTTCGATTATCCAAATGATGGCTTTTTGTATGGATTCTCCAATCATCAAAAGCAAACTTTTTTTTTTTTTTTTTTTTTTTACCTCTATGGAATCAGAACTTGCTCTAATATGAAATTCGATGCAGGACAGATCAAGACTCTCATGCCAGCCCCTGAATCAGATTCTATCCAAAAGAATGAAGGATCTCACACTAGATTTCCATACAGAAACAACTGGTATTCTTCACAAAGAAAACAAGTCATAAATTCTTGAACTTAAAAGAAATAAATCTATCCATAGACGTTCCTATTGTTTACTTCTCTTTACAAAGAGAAAGGAAAACCTATCCAACTAAATCTTGCCCATAATTTAAATCCTAATCAATCTAAATCACTGCAATTAAAAATAATACTAATAAAATCCTAATCTTTAGTCTAATTGGATATCTACTCCTTTACAACTTATGAAATAAAAGTCCCAACAGAAACAAAATTAAAATGCTGTTCTGGATTGGCCTTGGTTGCAAAGGCTTCTCAGGGCAGACTGTATTCTGGGCTGCCTCCTGAGTTGGGCCAGGTTGGGTGTAGGCAGGGGCGGACCCAGAAATTCTTCATTGGAAGGGCCGAGGGCCACTATGAAGGAGAAGTATTTTGGGAGGGCCACATATAAAAAATGAATATAGTTTTAAAAAATATATATATATATACTTTTTTTTTTTTTTTTTTTTGGGGGGTGGGTGGGTTGGGGTGGGCATATGTAGAAAATTATTTTTAACAAAAAATTAAAAGGTAAAGGGTTTTTTTTTTTTTTTGGGTGGGGGAGGGGCGGGGTTGCGGCTTTAAAATATACAGGGGCTTTTCTGAAAATTTTTGGGGGCCATAAGTAGAGAATTATTAAAAGAATTTGAAAGGTAAAGGGTTTTTTTTTGAAATTTTGGGGGGGAGGGGGGGGCCATGGCCCTGCCAGCCCCCCTCTGGTTCCGCCCATGGGTGTAGGTCCATGGGCCTTCATCGGAGTCAGTCAAAATCATAATGAGTCCAGGAACCAAGTTGGCTCGCCCGGGCCCATTGGGTTCATATGTAAACTATGCCTAAAGTGTTATTGCAACCCCACACACATGTGCATGATGCAACACGGTGCACCACACCATCCAAGCCATGATCCAAATATAAGTTAAGTTAAAGAAGGTGGTTCTACAATCCAAATCCAATATAAAACGCATCCCACTTTCTATCTTAACCAAAGTGGGACAAAAGGGAGAAACTCGAGACACCCCAGTGGCTGGTTAAGGGTGTCTCATCTCACACAGCTATCCATTGATCGATCCTTAGTCAGGCGGTTCTTCAAAAGGGTACAACGTCACTCATCCATCTAGCAAATAAAAACGAGACAAAAGGACGGCAAAGTAGGGTGATTCAAATCATAAATTCTTTTGCAATTTCAAAGAGATTTTCCTTTTCCTTCCCAAATTCCCATAGATAATATATAATATTGAAAATATTTTTCCACAAATCAAATGTTTAAATACCATATCTAGAGATTTCTGAGAAAGCTCCAATGAGTTCCATGTCTAGTCTCTCCATTATGTTCTCTCGTAAATAGATGCATCTTTCCGTTTGTATCTTTTTAGCTAAATTTGATGAAATTCTTCACTCCCTACATTTCTTCAAATACTCTGTTAAATATGATAGTTATTTCACCAAGCATGTGATGCTAGCGAGTTGGATCACAGAAAAGCGAACGGACCCCATGCAGGTTTTGAATTGGGTTTTAGTACAGTACTTAAAACACCTTCCAACTGTGCAGGGGACTGTTACCAACTGCTCAAATCGTTATGCCATTGGCTCTTCATTCTCAATACCATATACAAAATTCACAACACATCAAGTACATAAAAATCGAATAGCAACAATATCAACAATCCTAAGCATAATCAAGGCTTAAGACTACTCATACTATACAACACAACAGCTAAATCAAACACTAACACTCAAAACAAACTAAATCTTCCAGACCAAGTTAAAATCCCATCGATCTGCATAGACTTCACCACACACACACACACACACACAAAAAAAAAAAAAAAGCAAAGTTTTCTTTTTGTTTTTTGAATAATAAACGAAAGCAAAGTTTAAAAGCAGCATTCAACCAAAAATTCAAGTACTTACATGAAAATGATCCATCCGAAGGCGCAAACAATCAAGAGCGTGAGCAAGAACTTAACAGGCGACAGCGCCATCTCCATCTTCGCGAGGGAGAAACCCTAGCGGTCTCTCCCAAGTGATCGAGCCTCCTTCACAAGGATGCGGTCGCGATCGCAATAGCAAGAAGCGGATTCTGCCCTAGAAGTGCGTTCTTCGATGGATTCACATCAGAAACCCTAGCTTCGTGCTTCATGTGAGTGACCAAGTCCATTCAAAAGGAACTGCGTTGAAATAATGTTGGGGATTGGTTTTGGATCCGTGATTTGATGAGAAAGACCAAGTAATGGAAGAAGAAGGAGGAGGAGGAGGAGGAGAAAGACAGAAATAAAGAAAGAAGAAGGAAGTGCTGGGACTTTGGGACGGGGTGCGTTGAAGGGATCTGGTGGAGTAGTTCACGGGGAAAAAAAATATGGAAGGGCGTTGCAGATATGCCCCTGTTGTTTACTGTGAATGGCGATCGTGTCCTTGGAACAAAAGTAGAAGGAGTGAATGAATCCGATAAAAGGTGCCGTTTTTATTCTACACTTTTTTATACGGAGAGACGAAGCGACTGACTCTCGAGCATACGGCTGCAGTGTAGACTGTAGAGTCGATGGTTAAAAAGAACTCACAAAACTCGCGCTCGCGCCGAAAATGTCACTCGTGCACGGCTGTGCTGTATATAGATTATACATACTCTAGAGTCAAACGGTTGAAGTGAACGGCGCGTTTGGGAGCGTCATGTTTGCCGATCAAATTCTTGGAAAAAGATTTTCATTTCTACAAAATTGTGGAAAATTCACATTTGGCAAATTCAGTCCTTTTATGATGTGGATGGATAGAAATCATCATTTGGTAAGATTTTTAAATTTAACCTCTCTCGATTAGATTTGGAAATCCTCGCTTTTGTAGAATCTAGTTCTACTCGCCTATATGCATCAATGTGCACTAGATATCAATGTGAATCCTCAACTATGCAAATCCTCACCGAAGAATCTCTGCTACAAGGGTAGTGAAGAATCCCCACATCTTTAGATTTCTCACATGTTACTTCAATGTTCTTCGAGGTTTTGCCTTTTATTTCACATGGGATATCAAAATGAGTCTTCATCTATAACTTTTCATAGACAAATGTTATTGATCTAAAATACATTACCTCATTTGTTTGGAATCTCTATTTCATCGGGATGTAAACAGTAATTTCGGTACAGGCCCATGGTGAACCCGGAACATGAACTGTTAAGAAGAAGGTGGAACCAAATTTGATCCGAAACCAAACTTGTTTCTTTATTCTAGAACCGGAACCGTTAATGAAAAGATGGAATCGGAACCGTATATGGGATGGGTTTGTATATAGCTAGAGAATGATATGGGAAAAATCGAGTTTTTAAAGGAGATTTTTGAAAATTGAGGTAATATGTTAGGTATTGGGTCCATGAGTCCGAACCAAGGTGAATCCGGATTCAGACTCATTTACTTATCGAGACCTAAACAAGGACCCAAACCCGTTTTTTAACGATACGGAACCTCCAGGTAATCGGAGAATCGGGAACTCATTTACATCCCTATCATTTCACATGAGAAAATGAGTATATCTAAAGATTTGTATTGAACTTTTTTCAAAGATTTGTCAAAATCTATATAGATTTAAAATATGAAGTTGGAGGATTTAATGAAATCACTAATATGAGACCATTGAACAATTCGGATCGTGAGTTCGTGGTCCATAAAGGTTCAAAACATCATATCCATATATTGTGATTTTTTCGACGTTTCTTGTAAATTTCTCAAAATGTATAAGATACAATATTAAACATCCAAGGGTCGATAGATTAACAAAAAGACGAACTGCTTACAATACCAATTTGGAACCAAAGAAGTGCCAAGAAAATGTGGTTAAAAGGATTTGATCGGGGGAACCTGTGTACATGTACGCTTAGGTGTGTTTGAGACATCTAGGCAGAAGTACTACTCCTTTCTAATTTAATCGAGTGTCAAAACTAGGTTAGTGATTTCTATGTGAGGAGTTGATAATTGCAAAAGGGCTCACATTAACTGTTAAAGGAGGAAATGTAGGCTAATATATGTGAATTACTCCTAAGCTATGAGTGCTTGGGCATTTCCGAAAGACATATATTATGTAATAAGACTATGTGGCCTTTTGGAAATTCTAATATAATTAATAAGAGCTAATTATATTAAGATCTAAAACAAAAGCTCTGATTTTTAAGTTCTAATTTATAATTAGTGCTTTTGATAAAATTATTTTAAAAAAGTTCTAATACCATGAGGTAATTGGGGGGCCACCTTTAGGAATTGTGGTAATTAGGACCTGTCTTTTTAAATTTACAATGTAGAATCTGTATTCATGTCATTTTGAAAATTTCTTAGGTTATTTTCATCCAAAACACATAAATTTTACATTGTCAATCTCTATCCATTTTGGGTAAAATAAAAAAAAATAAAAAAATCTCTAAACAATAAGTAGCACCCCATAGTTTTTTTTTTTTTTTTTTTTTTTTTTTTTTTAAGTGGCAAAAGCTCTAATTTGTAAATAAGCTCTAAAATTAGATAATCAATTAGATGTTTACCAAGCACTTTAATGTGTAAATAAGCTCTAAATAAAAGCTTATTTTTAGAGTTATCAAGCAGGGTGATGATGACCATGATAATATAAATATATATAATCATGGGCCGACGGGGAGGGGGAGACTTTGAGGTTTCACTCACATCATAGGGACGGGTGTGAAACTTTACCATAAAGGCCTCCCTATTGAAAGTTTGAACCACTAAAAATGAAGATCTTGCCCTTTGGTGGGTTAATCCCAAATTTTACGTCAATGTGAGTAGGTCCAAAATTACCTATCCTCAAGTGAAGTTTTCTCAATTTTTGTAATTTAACTACACTCACAACATTTTGAAAAATTATGTATTGGAGATTATTGAGGTATTTTCAAATTTAGATTTTTTTTTCATTGGATGTTATTAAAATATATGCCAAAAATGCTGGTTTTAAATGATTAGTAACAAATCTAAAGATATCAAATATCATTGATCGACTATTACTCCCCAAGAACAAAACATTGGCTGCACCGCTGAATATGGTAAGTGTGTATGTATTAAAAACATCAAGGTATCAATTAGATCAGGTCAAATTTTGCTAAGCTTGAGAATGAGCTCAATTCATAGCTATCAATTCCGTTCCATTCCAACCGAATTATTTGGAACGTTTTGGAATTGACCTTGGACGGAATGGAATGACCCCCTAAAAGTTTTTGCTTTGAATTCTAGTTCGTTTTGGCCATTCTGGTCCGTTCCAGTCCCTAATTCCATTTCCAACTTCAGACCAATTCAGCCCCCATTTTGGCCAATGATACATACTTCCATTCATATGTAGTGAAAATTAAAAAATGGTCAATTTTAAAATGTAGTTTAATTTAAGTGACGCAAGTATGCATTTTTAGTATTACCGCAGCATTCGACTTTTTTTTTTTTTTTCAATTTCACTCACACAACACATATTCATTTTTCAAATTGCGTCATTTTTGTAATGGAATACCATAATTAAGTAGAATGCAAAAACGTTTCAATATAGGCCGAACTGGAAAGGAATTGACAACTATAGCTCGGTTACAAGAGTCACAACTTGAGCTCGAATTGAACTTGAACTTCGACTCGATTTGTCTTCCTCATGCATACATTTATGAATATAAGCTTAAGTTGAACTTGAAGTTAGTTACATTGAAAATTGTCTCTTACCAGCAAGACTCTGCATGTGCAGCCTGTACATAAGCCCCATGAGACATCGCCACGCTCTTTTCACCCCATGACTTGGCAATATGCCCAATTTTGCACTCATTTACCTTCTATTATTGCTTGATTGAATATTAAAAAGAATATAAGATTAGTGATTATAAAAAAATGACCCTATCTAGTTTTTATCCTTCTTTTTTTTTTTATAAGACCTTATCTAATGCCAGACATCATTGATGAATCCATCTATGAAAATTCATCGTGGGACCCCTTTGACATTGGTAGTCATATTAATACCAGAAGAACTATCAAATATTGAGACTCATTTAATGATGTCAAACTGATAATTACAATCACATAATATAATCTTGATAATCAGTATGAGACCGGATTAATTTTGGTAGAATGGGACCTATTCAATGTTGGTAATCACGATAAAAGCTCCCTTAGTGTAACATTTGTAGGACCCATCTAATATAGATAATTAACAAAATTTATGTAATTGTGATATAGCTATAGTACCCCACATTAAATTTGCTAGCACTATGGGGCCAATCTAATATTTGAAGTAATAGTTGCACTCTTATAAAAAAAAATCACTAATGTTAAAACTTACAGCGGGCTCTATGGGGCGAATCTAATATTGGGAGTCATAGTTGCACTATTATAAATATCAACGATGTTAAAACTTATAGCGCTTCTATAAGTTGTTTGTGAATTCAATAATAGTATTTACTCAAACTCTCCATTGGTATTTAGCAAAGATTTTTTTAATAAAAAATTATTTTATACAACATATTCTTGAATAATCTAATATAAAAGTTTTTAAAAGAAAGTAAGATATTATAAAATACTTTCTAAGTTATTCAATCATCTTCTTTTTAAGTGAATAAATTATATTCTAATTAGTAGATAATATATCAAAATCTATTAAAATATCTTATTTTCAAATACCCTTATGTTTTAACAATGTGAAATAAAAAAGGGCCAGGAATATCAGGTGTGGGTATAGTTAGCCAAAAAAAAAGTTCTCATGCGGCTAATTATTTGAAAGCCAAATTCAGCCGGCTCGGCTTGTTGACAGCTCAGCTATGAGCCCAAAGCAGACCCGCTGGTATGTTCGACATTTGCGGAAAAGAGCAAGGGCATATATGTCATATCAGTTATGCTTCCTTCTGGGTGTGCCGAAAGCGGAACTGTTCAACTTCAGCTCGTAACGTGCGCCCTACTCAGTTAGCCTGTAACAGGCCCTGCTGCTGCTAACGTGCGCTTACAAGGCGCACTTTTACTTTCCATATCCCGTACATGTAATGCGAGCGCGGGCCGTTTTAACCGGACATTTCGAGGAGCCATCGGGTTCTGTGACGGCGACGTGTACTCCATTCAATGTAGGAGTCCTGGCTCGGATCCCCTTGAGTGTCTCAGACACGTGTGGCACGGCATCATTTCCGGGTAAATTATATGAAGCTATTTATTTTGAGTGATTTAAATTTAGAGAGTTGATGAGGTAATTAGAATCCGAACTCCCTCATTGTCGTCTACATTCGGTCTTTCAGGTAAGAAAGGAAGTTGATCTAATCATAAGGGTAGCTCAGTTGGCCTAGGACCACGGTTTGTATCCGGAGATTGTAGGTTTGAAACTGCACTGATACTACAGGAGAGTTTACTCAGCTTCCATCTGGGCCCCGGAAGGATTAGTTCGGCCCAAAGAGTTTGGAAAAAAAAAAGGGGTTTGATCTTTTGTAGGCCACCTAGACCCTAACCCAAGCATGGTCTGCATTGGACTGGACTTTAGCAGTATTTTTAGGCTATTAGTCCATTATCTGGGCTAGTTTTGCCAATCATTAAATGGGCCAGGCCTGAGCCTGATATATATATGCTTCTGGTTTTTTTTTTTTTTTTTTTTGGGTTAAAGAGCATGATATATGAATGCCTAACTTGGCATGGCATTGTTTAACTCAGTGGGATTTTTTCAAATGGGCTCGATTTGCATGATCTTCAGGTCATGTGGGTTGCACTTTAGTCTTAGTATTAGGTCTGATAACTGCATTTCCTTGGCTTCAACAAGCTTTGTCCAATTTAGCTGAGGAATTGGAGTAATGGACTCTTTTTTTTCTTCTTTTTTTTTTTTGAGAAAGTGGAATGGACCTGAATGAAATAAAATCATCATATTGACATGAAAATGGAAGTTTCTCCATAATTCCCCCCATGATGATACCATCTTGCTTTTAAACCAATTAAACAAACGAGGCAAATGCAAGTAAAAAAGCACCTTTGGAAATTAGTGTGAATGATATGAGGTGACGGCTGAAAGATGTAAAGTAGCAATGTAGATGGGATCTTGGCTCTCCAAGGTTTTGAATTACTATGGTGACTATGGGGCATTCATTCCCAACTTCCCTTGACTCACATTTTATTTGATGGTTATTTTTGTTTCAGCATTGTTGGAACTTTATTTATTTATTTTTTTAACGGTAGTAGGGATTTATATTAAAGGAGGAGAAAACAAAGGGAGAAAAGAATAAGAACAATGAGATACAAGAGCATTGTACCCCATTCACACCTAACTAACAAATAATACCCTCCCATGGAGAGATCCTCTCATTCACTTATTTGGCTAGAGCATCGACTATAGAATTAGCTTATCTAAGCTCGTGACAGAAGCCAACATTAATGGAGGGCGATAAAACCCGAATCTCAGTGAAGATATATTGAAGTTTCCAAGGGTTGGCCTTTCCGATTAGAGAGCCATGCGACAACATTAGAATAATCATTCTCAACAACAAGATCACCATGAAAGAACCTAAAGAAGCAACGATGAGCTTCCAAAAGGAGATCTTCATTTTTAACCACTTATGCCATGAACTCCAATGTATTTGATTCATATGAATTCCGTGCAAACAAATAGGTTACAAAATTCTTAGAACTCAATTGTGAATAGAATTATTAGATGGAAAAATTTACATCAAAACACATCCATTTTATAGCCACGGAGAAGAATTCATCTTCATAAATTCATAGGATTTATCAATTATTTATTTAGCGCATATTTGTGTAAGGCATTGGAAAAGGAAAAGCGATTCCAAACTCCTCTCAACTACACAAAACTCCTTTTAACTACATAGGGCAACTCCTTTCTAGATAGTTAATTTAATTTATCACTAGTTTATTTTGGGCACATATGTGTAACGCTGTCGAATAGCAATCCCTACCTTGCTCTGTCAACCCAATAAGAAATGATGTTCCATAGATTCGAAGGAAAAAATAAACACTATTAAATTTTTTGTACAAAATTGTCACACCAAATCATGAAAAAAAAACAAAAACCAAAGAGGTGTTTTTCTCCAAGGAAAAAGTGTTGAACAAAGGATGAGATTCATCTATGAATATGCCTGACACAGTGACGCTAGAAAGAAAAAGAAAAAAAAAAAAAACTCCCTTTCATTAGAGCTACATTCATTTCTTATCTCATGTACTCTTTTCCTCACTGTTCTCTTGTAACTACTTGTATCCTTCTTAGCACAAACATTGTTTTCTACTTTATTCATTGCCCACCACTCACTTCGAAACAAAAAAAAAGCTGGTGTACTTGCCGACTTAGAAAAATGTCTTTGAATAGGACAACAAGATAAGCATGTCTCTACCTTGTGACACTTCCAGAGTTTCTGTTGACCCGGATTGAATATGAGGCTCAAATCAGATCTTCATAAATATCCGTCACTAAAAATTATATCTTATTAAAACATCTCTCCCCCATAATAGTTCTCGCTCATTCCTAGCCTTACAATGGACACATCTTTAATTTATGAATAGTTAACGGCACTAATGACTTATCATAGGCTTCTCTCTCTCTCTCTCTCTCTCTCTCTCTCTCTCTCTCCAGTAAGGTCCACAATTTTGCTAGTTTGACCAACATCTTTTCTTTCAGGAAAAGTCTTCCCGCTGCAGGTTTTGATTAAGACGGGGAAATCGAAAATTATACACAAAAACAATGTTAACCAATGAGTGGTAACTCAGTCGATCAAGGACTTTGCACCTCAAGAGGCAAAGAGGTCTTGTGTTCGACACCTACTATCGTGAGCCATCTTTCATAGTTTTTTACCTGGTACATGTGAGGTCATGTGTTTGACACCTACTTTTGTTAGCAATCTCTTACAGTTTTACCCGGTGCATGTGGATAAGAAGGGTTAATCGAATGTCCATCGGGCTTAAGGCCAAAGGCTCCTAGGCTGGGCTGGGCGGGAAATATTCTGGGTCATCAAATAAAAAAACCACAAAAACCAATGTCAACAAGAATTAGAAATTTGATTATGCAGTCAAGGTGGAACCAAAACCAATGGCCCTTAGGCTGTTGCTCAGCTAATTAGGGCCACTTTGCGGTGCGCATGAATGCATGAGTTCGAGTCTCTAATAGAGGAGAGGAGGGGGAAAAAGAGGAAGAAAGAAACAACACAAAGCCCAGCAACAACAAATAAGAAAATTGACAGCCCCACACAAGTGAACAACGGCATTTCAACCTTGACTGTAGACAAGTTTATATGTATAACATTATAAATTCATCCCTTTAATGAAAATCACATTTCGTCTCCAACCAGGAGTGTATCTCACTATTTTTTCTCCTTTAAGAGAACAATCAACTTTAGGGGAAAAACATTGCCTTAGTATCATGAAAGCAAATGTAATAATGCATGCTGCTCCAAGCACTTACAGCTCTACAGTGGGATAGGTTCCCAGTCCCAAATGATGTCCATTAACATCCAGAGATGCTTGCTCCCCAGAGTGGGATGACTTTCTTGGCTTTGGGTTCTTGGTGGAAGCTGTGTGAGATGAACTGTAATCAGGGCTAGTTGCATAGAATGATGATGTAGGCAGGCCATGGATCCTCGGCAAACCAGTGGGATCAGATACCAGACTGTAACCTTTTGCAACAGTTTCAGCTTCAAGTGGCAACTCATCCAATGTCTAGCCCAAAAAGAAGGATAACAAAAGGAAACAGATCAGGAAAAGAGAAAATCTAGCGAACATACCTCATGGCCCAGTTGGTGGATCTCTGGAACTCACAGAAAGGGATCAGTGAAAAAACTGAATACTCAAAATTCTAATACTAGAGTTCCTGGACCAAAAGTGCTGCTGTTTTCCTCACATGCAGGAATTTACAGAAAACAAGGTCTTGTCGGAATCCACTTCTCCAGAGACTTTCCACTCTTAGAATGCTCATATATTTTCTCAAACTCTTGTAGCTGAGAATTTACTTCCTTGACACCTCAAACCATTTCTGATGTGACATGAAAACAGCAGAGCACTCCAGTTCCAGTGAACACAAGTTACCTCAAAGTCCAATCCCAGCCAAAATAATAAAAGTAGTCTATAGCTAGTCTGTACTAAAAGTTTTGCTAATCCTGGGAGCATGCAAGAACCAGCTCACTAATCAGGCAACGCCCACTGTGGATGTTCCACCACAGAAAGCAGGCTTGGCTTGTCCATTATTGGTGGACCAGACATGTCTTGAATGTAGACTACTGGACTTTCATTAATTGGCAACTGTTTCAATTCAAGTTTGAGCACATAAGTGGACATGCCACAATTTTAGGGGACAATTTCCATGCTGTCAACTGTACCTAAAAAGTAGACTGGACCTCACTTGCAAGTAGGGCAAGCAAAACTTGAAATGTCAAACAAAATGTAAAACATGGTTAACATGATCATGCCATACAGGATGCATGTGAGGGTTCGCTGCAGTTGTAATATTAAAGTTAAAAAAAAAAAAAAAAAAAAAAAAGGTAATCATGCTGTGACATGCAGAACACATATATGACACTCACCCGGAATGCCTGTTGCAAAACTCGCAATGTTTCTCGAGTTTGCTTCCTCTTGATAGCTACTTCTTCTGGCTCCTGCAGCATCTCCTCAAACAGGTTCTCTCTACTCAGACATTAAGGTGCCATAAAAAATCATCCAATTAGAATATAGAACAGTTAGTGCTACATATCTAAATTGACCTTTTCAACAATAAACGGAAAGCATATCACATGTTAAGAAAAAGTTTAGGTATCACTCTAGATCTTTTAAGAGAAATTTATCTCAATCTGCAGAATCCCCCATAAAATAGGAGAATTTTTTTTTATAGCATCTATCTTGTTTAGGAGAGGATTTCCTCTTGCCTGAAAACTGGCAAGAGCAAAAGAAGCCCTCAACTGCTTCTTGTTTCTGTGCCATGGTACCTACCTGTATAGTTTTCGGATGAAGACATTGTGCAACTCTCGTTTTGTATGGTTGACCTGGGCAATATCAAGATTTGTATCAGTGTATAATAATACATGACAGCTGCATTTAAGCAATGAATCATTGGACTGTTAAAACTAGCAACAGCATGAAGTTTTTTTTTTCTTCTTCTTTTGCTAAAGAGTGATTCATTAAGAACCAAAACCAAGAAAGGTTAATCTAACAAAACAAACTACAAAACTATCACATCATAAACAAAACAAAAGCATAAACAAAATTATCATAGAAAACTGTATTAGCTGTCTAGAGTTTGGTGGGTCCCGTCTCCTGCTCGTCCAACATCACATGGTCGCCAGAATGGATGTATCATTTCACTAATGCAATTTGTTAAGGTGGGGATGTCTCACAACTAACAATCGTAGCTTGTCAGCCAATCCAATGAAGCAATGTTGATACTAATCCCGCCATCAATGATCCAACTGCACACCTTGTCTTCACACTAAACAGGTTTATGGAAGATATAGGTGAGTAACCAAACATCTGGCTCTTCCTCCTCAAGACCCTCTTCAAATGTGTACTTTCCACCTCACATCCTATTTGATTTTTCTAAAAAAGATAATAATAATAAATTAATAATTCTGGTAAAAGATAATAATAAAAAATAAATAATTCTGGTTCACCTTGTTGTCACTAATAATTAATAAAGGCTCTTAAGTGGCATTCAGATGCATAATGTATCAGCTTTTGAAGCATTTAAAGCATCACTGCATTCTTGACGTGACCTTATGCAACAATCGTCCATTTGGCATCTGCACATCATTAGAGTGCTCATGTTACCCACTTTCAGCATCTCCTGTTATGCATTTCTCTGGCTTGACAACCAAATCTTCACTTGATGTTTCCACATCTGTTGCATGTTTTCCAAGTTGAACTGACACAGCCTCAGCAATTCCATATAGCCAAAAAGTAATCATCTCTTGCCTAATTTCAGCTGATTTTGAAGCGTGAGATGACTTGCCAATTGTCTTCATTGACTTGACATCACATGCAACTTAATAAATTTCTCCATCTACTGGCATACTGCCAAAGTGCAACCAGTTGCTCAAAGAGTATCTCCTAGTAATCCAAGGGTAATATTTTTGCTTAACCTTCAGTTTCATCTCCTCCCAGCAAGATATGAGAGGTTGCTCGAGCGTGTTCAAACTGCTTTATACGCTTGAGCAAATGTGTGCATGCCCATTTCAATTTTCAAATTGGACTTGTCGATCTTCACTCAACTGTCATGATCTGATCAAGGAAAAGCAAACCAATTTTCCTACAATGTCGGGATGCTGACTCTCACCTTCTTTGTAATATTATCTATTGGCAAGCAATGGTCAGTCTGGTCTTGTTCCAACACCCGTCACCATGCACGTGCAAAATCCTCTATGCTGTCAGCATTCTCGTGGTGACATTTGATTTGAACCAGACACTAATTGTTGATCACACTGCCATCTCAGACCTTCTTGTGGCCCATGTCCTCCCAAAGCAATTTTAATAATGGATAGCAGAGGAGGAAAATTGGCTCATAGAACAATAGCATGGTTTACATAATGCCAATACATTTTCAAATATATAACTAGCAAGAAGTAGACAGAAACATCTTATCAATAGCCACAAAAAGCACTTACCAGGAAGTGCATAATTGCTTTGGGTACAGAGTCCTCAATATTCTTTCTGACAACGTCATAATAGGATTTCAGTAGCAACTTTGTAACCGTTATTTCAACCGCCTCCTGCTCTGTATGAGTTTCTGACGGCCTTAAGATGGAGGGAGGCTGCATCATATGAGATCTCAATTACACACAAGCCAACATGCAATTAACTATGTCTAAGGTGGGCTTAATATAGAATGCGTGTTATGCAAACTAACCTCTTTCAATTGTATGATAGAGAGGGCGGGATCCATTGCATGCGCATGTTCACCATATGACTTGTTAACTGACGTATCTCTAGCAGCAGTACGGTTTTCTCTACCATCTCTACCAAAAAATGATGAAATGCCCCAGGATGATCCAACACTATTTCCTGATTTCTTCAAGTCAGTATAATTCAAATATGAAGTCTCTACAAAATACTCCTTGAATGAAAGTTTTCAACAAAAAAATATTTGAGATGACCATGATGAGACACAAGATTTGTGGATGTTAGAAAATAAATGGATTGGGTGTGTAATATATATATATATATATATAAAATACTTTCACGAAGGGCCAGACAGTACTGATCATAGGAATGGTTCAGCCTGTGGGGCCAACCTGCCTGCTTCACATTCATTACACCACCTCATTATCTAACACTAGGGCACAGGCGTGCACGCATTCACGCACAAGCACTTGCGTGCACCCACCCACCCACCACTCATCCACAAACATGCATGCATGTGCACCCACACATACCCACACAGACAGACACACACAAATGCACCCACACAATGCACGCATGCGCAACACACCCACACACAGACACAAACCAATGCATGCACACAGGCATGCAAACATTCAAGCACGCGCACTCGCATGCACACACCCACCCACCAGGCATCCACAAACATGCATACATGTGCACCCACACACACACACACCCATGCAGACACAGACACACACAAACGCACCCACACAATGCACGCATGCACAACACACCTACAACACATAAACAAACCAATGCATGCACACAGGCACGCCACAGGCACAATAGTATCTCTCTTACAGGAGGGCATGGACAATTTGAAAGTCCTCAAAACAGTACCTCTCTTATCAGACAGTACCCAATTTTAGCACACTGGTAGATGTATGGTGACCCTTCAAACCCCTAAAACCCTTGATTGTCATGCAGCTCATGCTCACAAATGGGCCCCACAGTCTATTCTCTATTCTGTCACTAAGAACTACCTAGACCTTCCTGAAAATGACTGTACACATGTATGCACACACACATTCTCTTACACATTACCAGATGGAGCAGGTCTATCATTATCCGCGACAGATGGAACTCCCTTCTCAGCATCCATGTCAACATGTCAGGACAACAAAGCAAAAACAATAAAAATATAGAAGCACAAAATATCTGAATACAAAAAATAAAAAAAAAAGAAAAAAGAAAACAAAGAAGCATACCTGGTCAGCAGCAGCTCCATTTGCATTAGGTCTAGCAAGTATAGCTCGAGATTTTCTTTCCGATGATTGTAATTTATCAGTTTCTGCAGCATCCTGGATCCCCATGCAAGAACATTAATACAATTTAAGTGTAATGATTCTCAACTGGAATGCAAATACTCTTAGTTAACCAGTCAGGGAAGCATACCTTCGTTTTGGGCAGAGATACATGTATCTTAGATGATTTAACTTGCTGAAGTGCGATCTCTACAGCTTTGCTCCCACCAATGAAATTTGGGTGTGAAGTGTTTATATAATCCATCTATAAAATTGTCACAAAATGTGGAAAATAATATAAGAATTGATGTTCCTTGTAAGAAAATAATTAAATCAGTGAATGGCTCTAACCTATTGTGTGTGAAGGTGGAGGCTCCGATGATTCCAATCAGAAGTACAAAATTTCAACTGAAATGATATGACTTTGATTTTTGGCTCATCAGAATGATATCTAAAGCTATTAGTGATGCCCAAAATAATAATAAAAATGCAATATAACAGAGAGGCAGATGCACCTAGATATCACAGGAGGGTGGGATTTGTACGAGACCTAGATGTAACGAAAGGTGTGATAAAACAGTGAAATTATTGAGCCTATGTGATGGATGCTATGTCAGGAAGGTAGGATGTGTAAATGACCATGTAGATAGTGCGTGGGTCAAGAAACACGAGACACCCCAGTGGCAAGGGTGTCTCATCTCACACAGCTATCCAGGGATCGATCCCTTGGCAGACAGGTTGTCTTACAGTTGTGTACCATTCCCCTATCTAGTGAAAGAAGAAAAAGACATAGTGGGTGGGCCAAGTTTTACCATCATCCATTCATACTAGGGCATATATGCATGCAGTTCCAACTCCAAGCAAAAATTAGATAAAAAACCTACATTAACTTAGGAGCTAATCAGAGGCCAAAATTGCAAAGCACCCAGGTCTATATTCGAAAAAATGCACCCATTTCAAATCCATATGAAATGGCCCACTTATGATCAACCCAAACCACTGCACACCTACCACCCATAAATTGGCATGCATTCCAAATTGACACTAACCTGACAGACAGACACTGTTGGATTCCATGGTCATCATTGATACATCGGTAACAAGGAATCACTTTTTGGCATTACCCCCCCACCCCCCAATCCTCACCAAGAATTCCTATTCCTCATTACCCCCATCTTTGGCATGCATCCAGGTGGGCTCACAAAGTAGGGTGTAATTGTCAAAACCAAGCCGATATTTTTTGTAATTGTCCTCATCAAAAGAAATATCTACCGTTAGAAATTAGAATGATATTACTTTTTTAAAATCTTGCAAACCAAGAACTTATATTGGATAACAGGATAAGGTCAAAATGATTCAAAAGATGGAGGAAAACTCAAAATGCAAGATATGACCATTTGCAGATGTAAGTGCACCATTTGAAAGAATCATGCGCCTTTTTCAGTGTAAAGAATCTATGCACCTTATATTCAAAATGGAACAATATTATGCATATACAAATTTTGATATTTATGTGTCGTGTGCAAGTATGAGTGCACTCAATAAATGCATGCACAAAGGCCACCGAGCCACATGCGCGCGACACACACACACAAAAAAAAACTAAAAAAGATTTAAGCACTGTGGTACCACCAGATCTCAATCATGGACCACTCACTCATAAATGGTGAAATACCTGGATTCCAATTCTTTGTTCTTCCAGTTTGATATTTGAACTTCTGGCCAAAGTTCCTATATCAAATGCAAGATTTGCCCTTAAAGAAAGAAAAAATTTACTAGTCACAATTCCAGCATTGATGGAGTCAAATAATGCAACTTCTTGGAGCGAAGGTGAACAACCTCAGTAGGTTCAAACAAACAAACCATTCAAACACGTGATTGAATTTCCTGACATTATACCCTTTTAAGCAACAGCCATCAGCATACCTCCATTTCAATGATGTGTCCTATCATTGTCTCTGAAGGTTCTAAACCTTCTCGTAGAAAATTTCCAATAACTTCATCCATGCGTTTTCGTAGAAAAGGAAACCTCTGCATCTCATTAGCTAGACAGCGGTGGCTCATCTGAAATAAAATAATGTGGTTCAGTGTTAGAAAAGGAGGGAAAAAAAAAAAAAACTAGTGCTGCTGGGACAACTTATATTTTGTAGACAACAAATAATGTGTAACCAGATCAGGACCTTGATCAATTCATCATAGATAAACCTTGCACACTGAAGGCTCGGATCTAGCAAACGGGCAATCTGCCTTCGAACTAGAACTTCAAATGGTACCTAAAGATTTACAGATAAATAATTCTGAACAATCAGAGAAGAGAAAATGAATTCATCCGGCATATTGGGGAAAAAGAATATTGCTTCTCCACATCTAAGACTCATCTCTAGGAAATCATGAAGACCCTTAACACTAACCTCAGGTACGAATAAAGCACTTTTTGGACCAGTAGCATTTTGGATAGCAGTATGAATGTCATCATCAGTTAAGTCATCGCATGGATCTACTTCCTGCATGAGATCCCAAATAACATTAGACCTATAAGGTTGGCAGCAACTTCAAAGCAAGGACAGCTACTTTTAGAATGGTGTACCATGACCAAAGGGAACGCTAAATATAGGGAGCTTATTCATGCATTCATATAAATGACGTGGTGAGGTGGAGCTATAGACAAAGTAACCTATAGGTTCCACACAGTTCTAGGTTAAACTCAAATCATTTTAAAAAGAACAAAACAATTTGAAAAACTTTTACATGAACTACAATGCCCAAAAAAGACAGGGAGATAAGCACAGATACGACCCTGTACTTGTTAAAATCCATGACACATACTGATACGGGCATCCTATCCATGACATGTCATTTCATTATTAACACGATGGTCTTTATTAGAATTGTCCACATGATGTAAATAACTTGGCTTTCTTAAAAAGACAGAATTACTTATGACCAATCTACTTTAGAACATTCTAAAATTTAACAAAAGTATTACTAAATACATTCCTCTAAAACTTTTTTTTTTTTTTTGAAAAGCAAGAAAAATAATAGAATTCATGAAACAATAAACTTGTTACAGTTGGACATACTACAATGGTATCCTACAAGTATTCATGCAGTATACACTACCAATATTAGCATACAGGTACGCTCTTTTTTTCTGAATTTATTTATTGGTAACGTGACTTGAACCACAACCTCAAGCTTGCAAGAGTAAGCACCTTCAACTGTGCCACAGGCTCACCATATATAGGTACGCTTGGCATCAGTGTAATCAAGGAGCAAGGCGCAAGCTATGCATCAACCCTTGTTGGAGCTTGAGGGTGCATTCTTTCACTTGCTCCCTTGTTGGAGCAAGGAAGGAAATAAGCATATGCATCTTTAGCTTCCATTCTTATGCCACACCATTATTGACTACATAAAAGTCATTTGGCACATTTTGGAATCAAGATTGCCCTTATGTAAGCTTATTCAAAATAGGAATATAGAGTATAAAAAAATGAGGGAAGGAATCATAATACTAAATACTGATAAATCATAAATTAAAATAACAATATCAAATAAACTACCACAGTCATAACTCACTTATTTCAATCAACGAATTCTATATGAAGTAGGCGTACAGCCTCGTTTAAGTATGGTTCAACTTGACCCTTCTAGAACCGAGTTGTATTTAGGTAGGCTCAGTTTGATTAAAGTCAATGTTAAGATATACCCTTTTAGTAGTTGGATGACTTGGTTGATGGCAGTCTAGGGTTTCTTTTTTTTGAAGGTCTGAGAAACCCTTGAATGAAAGAAAGGGAATAATAGGGAGAAAGTGAAAGAATTGAGAGAAAAGTAGTATATGGTTGTGGTTGCTAGGGTTGGGTGACCACAACCACATATAATTCATTAATTTTTTAAATTACAAAAACTACCCTGCACTTTCCCTAAATTACAAGCAGGCCCCTGAGGTCTATTTATTTATAAATAAGTCCTACTCTATCTCAAAACACTCTTCCTCAAGCTGATGCATGTGTATTCACTGTGCCAAGCTTAAACAAAACAACATTCAGTTATTTCTAGTTAATGCTTTTGTGAGGAAATCTCCAGTCTGATCACAAGTACTAGTGTAAGCTAGCTCCACATCTTTTTCTTTTGATTTTTTCTCTAATGATGTGGCAGTCAACTCCTACGTCCCATGTCCACTCATGATATATTGTATTCTTAGTTTTATCATTGACATACTATCACATTGTAGAATGTAGAGTCATAGGTCTACCTTGCTTAAACCATAATTCTTGCTAACAATACCCTCAACCACAATAACTCTCAAACATTCATGAGCTATAACCTGATGCTCAGCTTCAGAGCTTGATTTTGCATCTACTGTCTGTTTCTTGCTTTTCCATGAAACTAAGCTTCACCAGCGAGAGTGCAGTACCCTGTAGTCAACCTTCTATCTGTCTTGGATCCTGCCCAATCAGATTAGTATGCGCTTCTGTTTTCATGTGCCTATGAGATGTATATAGGATGCATTCCCCAGTGCTCCTTTCAGAACCTAAGAATTCTATGAACTGCACCCAAAATGATCAATTCAGGGTATACATGAATTGGCTTACTAAACTTACAGCATATGACATATTGGGCCTTGCAATGGTTATACAGATTAACCTGATATGACCTCTGAACACAGTAATTCTCTGCTATGAGAGTGAAGACTGCAGACCATGATTTTGTTCAATTGGAATGTAAACCAGTTTAGCCCTTAGCTTTCCTGTTTTTTCAAGAAGATCCAGTGTATACTGTATACTTATGTTGCGAGATGATAATTCCTTCCTTGGATTTAGCAACTTCAATTCTAAGAAAGTATTTTACTGTACCAAGATCCTTGATTTCAAACTCTGATTTTTTATTTTTTTATTTTTTGGAATGGTAATTTGTATTGAGAGAAAGATTAAAGAATACAAGATTTCGAACTCTGATCCACATAGGACTTCAAGCTCTTAAATTCTTAGTAATCATTTTTGTTTGCCCCAATATCATTGACATACAGAACCAACATTATTACTTTTAACACCTTTTTTTCTTCTTACAAAAACAGTATGATCTGTGTGACATCTCCTGTATCGATAGCTAATCACTGCCTCACTAAACCTGTCACATCAAGCCTGAGTTGATTGCTTCAGCCTACATAGAGAGTCTTTGAGTTGAGATATGCCTTTCCCTCATGTTCTTTTACTATGAAACTGGGTGGTGGATCCATATATACTTCTTCCTGTAAAGTCTTAATGAAGAAATGCGTTTTTTACATCCATCTTCAAAGTTTAACTTAGCAACTGAAAAGTAGGTCTCAAGGTAGTCAATACCATAAGTTTGTGCAAAACCTTTCGCTAGAAGCCTGACTTTATATACTGAATTGATCAATCTAAATTATGTTTCGATAAAACACCCACTTACATCCAATGGTTAATTTCCCTTTAGGTAAAATTGTCAATTCCCAAGTGTCGTTTTCAAATTATCGCATTTCTTCAATCATGGAATCTTTCCAATTAGGTGAGACGGCTGCAAACACACGTGTAGGTATACGTTCTGACGACAACCAAGTGATAGTAGCACGAAGGGTAGGTGACAAACAATGGTAAGAAACAAAATCTTGGATTGGGTGATGAGCAACACAAGACGTCATACCTTTACCTAGTGCAATAGGGAGGTCAAGGTTAGGAGGATTACCTCACTGAGGAGGATCTAAATTTGCCTGAGGGTCCAAGTTCAAGGCTATAGATGATGATATACATGAAGAGAACAATAGCCTAGCTTTGTCATTTATTCGGGAGTACACTTCTTCGGGATTACACTTGCAAAGGGATCTAGAGCCATGAGGCTAAGGTTTTAAGTTTCGGTGCCGGTTTTTGTGCCAGTCGGGACTAGTATGAGTCCATGCTAGTCTGTGTCATCCATGTCAGACCGGTATCAAAATACCATTCATAAAAGTTGTCAAAGAAATTTCAAAAATTAAAAAAGAGAGGAAAATAATAGAAAATTATTAAAAATGTGAAAGTCAACCAATTTAAGTAGTATCCTAACTCAAATAATAGTGATGTACTGATGTTTAGTATTGTCGAGCACTGAGTCCGCTCACTCGATGCTTGTGAGTCTGACTTCATGCAACTGGATTTTAATCATTCAAAGAGTACAAAATTATTTGATTTTCATGAAATGACTTACAACCATAACTCTTAGTCACCTCTTGCATTGATTAAATCCAGCTATAATGATAACGATGATAAATCCAATGTTTTCACAAAAAAACGCATCCATCCCATCCCTGAATTGACAATGATTCTACTAGTTTGAACCTATGTTATACGCTACTGACCCTTTGAAATTGACAGCAAGTGTAATTAAATGAAGTGATTGATGACATCAAAGGTATAGGAAATTAAATAATATAGAAACACTTGTGCGTCTTTTGTGTTAATGAATAATCAAAGATTTTTCTCTGCATTTTCAATTTGTTTAGGGATCTTGAGTTGGGTTAGGTCAAATAACATGTCCATCAAAGTAACTAATATCAAACAGTGAGAGCAACCTTGAATTTTCAAACTGTCTTCCAACAACTTTGTGTTCCTATCTTCAATCAAGAACAATGGATATAACAATGACAAGTTCATGGGTCTTTAGCAGCAATGATAATGAAATAAATAAAGGACAAATAAAATAACTACAATTTGATTTGACAAGTACAATGAAAATAAGAACATAAAACAGTGTATTTGATTTACCATACCGAGAGGCCATGATATATTAGAAGTAAAAGAAAATACCTTTAACAGAAATTTTAAAAAATAACATCAAAACAATGGTCATACATTTTGTGAGAAACTGGAAATATCATTTGATGGCTCATCACTTTGATACAAAGGGGCCCTAAATGTCCCTAAAATAAGATTTAAAATTTGAAAACATGATTAAGTAATGCAGTTTTGGTTTAAGCCATTATTAAAAAGGAAAAAATTGTAGTACACTGTTGTTTTACAGGACTCAAACTCACGCACTATATTGCATGAGCTACAGCCATCCTGATGTGGATTCAACAGAAAATAGAAAACACCACTCTTTACTTCCGGTACCAGGCCATTTCCTCTACCGGAACCCGACCCGACTCGGGCCTGGCCAGCTCCAAGTCAACTCGAATGAGTTGACCTGGTGCTGATTGGGAATTTAAAACCAGGCACGACTTTGAAGTTTGACTACACTGCTGGGCATATATAAGTATCTCAGTGTCATACGATGGAAGACCGTAGAGAAGCATGCACACCTCCAAACTCTTCACAAAGATAGATTGGAAAATGTAGTGAATTCTTGCACCGCCAGAAAGCTCTGTTGTTGACATCTCTTCATTTTTACCCTCCACCAGCGAAGAAAAGGCTGTCATAAACAAACAGTATTGAGTTTCAACAAATGCTTAAGCCACTGAACAAAGATATCATGTAAAATAATGACAAGATCTAGACTTCTTCATATGCACGAAAAACTAAAAGAAACAGCTACATTTAGCAAATGGATACACACATGAGACAACCCAGTTCGAATGAACTAAATTGCATGTCTAGGTACGCGTGTCACAACAGGCACGCAGGATGTGTGTCAGGTTTAACAAATCCAAAAGTATAGGGGACTTACAGATTCCAGAGAATATTTAAATTTTAAATTATTTTCTAAAATAATTGCCCTTTTTAACTAAAATAATATGCAAGAGTAACAATTAACTAAAAAATAATGAGCAAAATTTACATGAACACTTGATACCCCCATTTAACTTCCAAGGGAAAAATGTACACTATTTTGTCACTACAACAAAATGATTAAACTAGTACTAAAAGAATTAAGCCATTCTGTGAAGAATCAAACACATGGTAAGTTGTTCATTTCAAAAATACCTTGAAGTAATTAGAGAAAATAACCCTGCTGTCATTTATCAGGTTACATCTGGTTTACATCCTATGTAGATGGGACCCAGTGCTGTGTCATTATCGTTTTTGTGCCATGAACCCTCCTATCATCCCAAATGTCTCTATTTAGTCTATGTTCAATGTCACTCCGCAATCTAACATGTTACTTCATTCCAGGGACAACAATGAGCGAGGTTTGACTTTTGAGAACATTATGAATGCATGCCACAACCATGTGAAGCAGTTTTAAAATTTTGAAATTTGAAGTTCTAACTATCAATAAAAAATTGTGCTTCAAACTTTATCTGTTGATGTCTTTATGAGATTCGAGCATGTATGCAGTTTGTGATTATGTCATAAATTAGACAAATCAATGACATGTAGAATTAACTTATTGCATTCTATATATTCAATTTTTTTACTTGACAAGATAAAATGAATTCTGCCTTTATTTTTTCTGTTTTTCTTTTAATTTTTCTGAAACAGAGGACCGAAATGGCAGAAGTGGCCAAAATGTTTCACTGCATAAGCTAACCAAAAAAGGACTCCAAATGAAATTGATAACTATTATTGCAACTCGCGTCTTCAAACTGATGGAATCTGCATCCACCTACATTTTAAGGTACAAATTTTAGTTCTAAATCCAATCCCATAATCAAACAACTATGATTCATTACAATCTCTCACCTTATCTCCATTCCATTGTCTTGACATTGAACAACTTCAAAACTCAAACCCTCAACCCAAATAATACCTTACACTTTGCAAACACACCTTTCGGATCAGATTTGAATCACTATCGTCCACATCTTTGCAACAAAGGTACAAAACTGAATATCAGCCTATCAAAGCTGAAAATCCCAAACATCGATATTATCTGAAGCTCCTAACCCACCTTTACCTATAATAAATCCAATAAGTGTTATCCCTGCAAATATTAACTCAAATTCATTTCAAAGAAAAAAAAAAACCCCAGCACCCATTTCACTTTCAAAAAATGGAACTTCCTTGGGCTTTCATTGGCTTCCATGAGACGTTTCGTGAAAGCAGGTTGTGCAAGTTTTATGCCAGGGTTTTGCTAACTACCTTCCAGGTTTTGCAAGGTTGCCGCATAAGAGAGGAGTTTCACAAGACTTCCACAAAGAAAATGGTTCCACAAATATAAATGCTCACTCAGACAACTGTCCCTCTACATGAAGGCCCTCTCAACTCTAAAGGATATCCTGACAGATCCTCAATGTGAGATCTTATACTTTCTACATGGACGTATCTATGCTTTGATTACAGCTCGAGATTGGGGGTGATTGCAGTCACTAATGATATGATACAATCTTCTAAGATAATCCTCTTCATAAGGTATTCTATAGAATATAAAATAATGGTGCCGTCCTCTCCTCACTATGTTAGTTCGCATGGCTATCTTTCTAGTGTTCTACGACTCAATGAGCCTCTATTTTCCCTCACCATTAGAAACTCACCAACATTCCCTGAGGAAGTGATAACTCTAAATGCATTTAGAATAAAGGAACTCAACGACCTTTTGGATTGTTGGCAGCCCAAGTTACACCATTCTTCGAGTCACTTTGACCACGAGCTGGCCAGACCACCTAGTTTTAAAAGTTTTGGGCCACTTTAATCAACATAACTTCTGCCTCGTTAGTTCCCACATGTACCAAGAAGGGGGATAAAAAAGAAGAAGGATCAACTCGCCCCTATCATGTATAATATGCCCAAATTCCTAATGAACTTCTGTCTTAAATTCCAAGGAACAATAAGAAATGTCAAACCACATTAAGATGTGAGCAAATAAGCATCAGCAAGAAAGCCAAAAATAAGCATCATGTTAAGCTTTTGAGCCGGCTATAAACAATATATTTCTTCAAGTTAGGTGAGTGTACAGGCCTTCTCCAAGGTTCATAATAAGAGGCAAAAGTTAAAGGAGGCAGAAGCAATTGAAATTAAAGAGGTGAAAGGGAATTAGAGGCAACTTTTACCTTCTGAATATTTTGAAAGAATATTCAACAGAAGAGCTCCTTGACCAGCCTGTGCTTTACAAGACATAAAAAGAAACATCTAATAAAATAATGGATCACCACTATTCTCTTAATTCAGAAAGTAAAGGATTATTAAGAAAAACAGAATGCCAACAAAATACGATGAATGCAACACTCATGCTTGCAATAGGAGACTCAACTTTCTGGAAGCAGAAGATGAAAAATAGATGCAAAAAATAAAATAAATAAGCTAAATTAACTTTGCATAAACTAGAACTGTACAGTATATTATTTAAAACTAATTGAAGTGGCACAAAAATGCAATACAGCAGATCTATGTTTCTAATCAGAATCATTTTCTATGAGCCATTTTAAAGGATAACTTACCTTTGACTCAGTGATGTCACCATAAGCAGCATGTTCCTTGGCAACAGCAACCAATTGAGCATTGATGCGGGCTTTCAATCCTGGAAGAACTGTCTTGATATGCTGCACTAGAATCTGCAAACAGAACGTGAACAAGAGACTCACGTTGTTAAATGTTAACAGCAGACTCTCAAGGGCCCATCACCATGGCAGCATCATTCATCAGTCATTTAAAACAGAACTAGGAAAACCAAGAAATGAGCTTCCTGAACACATACGGGGTCATCCAAACATCAAAAGAAGACATTGTATAACAAATAAATAAAAACTTAGTAACAGATGAGAAAATGGAGATCAGTAATACATATACAAGGTAGAATCAGATAAATTTAGATTTAAAATTAAGGTCCACAAAGCATCATGATATAGCATAGCAATGCTCCTACCTGGTTCAACTTCTTGGCCAGTTGAGGAATTCCACAACGATCCGAGAGACCATGGTATACCTGCAGTCAATGTCAAACTATATAAAAAGTTGCAAACTAGGGTGCCCACCAGGGTCTTAAGTAATCAATTAAAAATTACAGAGTTATACAGCATTTTTGCGAAAGAAGTCCTCTTCATAGGCAAGTGCTTCCTTGATGCTGTGTTTCTGCATGATAGCCTGTTTTTAAAATAACATAAATAAAAAGCCAATTAGAAGACTCTACCATGAAAGATATGTGCATCTACAGATGAATATGAATATTTCAATTGAGAAAGAACATTCAACATTTGTATATTTGCATCCCTTCCAATACACGGATCATCTTCATCATCAAGGCCTTGTCCCAACTATGTTGGGGGCAGCTACTAGAATTTTGTTTCTTCATTCCGATTTATCATGAGCCAATCCTTGGATAGTTTCCACTTCTTCATATCTATCCTTACTACTTCCATCCATGTCCTTTTTGGCAAACCGTTTTTCCTAGGTGGGCCATGCATAGAAAAACTTTTCCTCAACGGTGCCATTGCTTTAGACATGCATATTAAGTTTGTATGCATATAGCTATAGGTACCAATATTACCAAAATAAAAAATGTGTCACCTTTAGTACTAATTCCACGAAATGCAGTTCCAGGTTCCAAGCAACATATATCACCGTCAATGTACTTGATTAATTAAAAAAGAAAGAGTGCATTCAAGCAATGGAAAGATAGAGCTTAAAAGTAGTGCTGGTAAATGACAAGCCAACAGCATCTTCTGATATGTGGAGATTAAGAACATATCAATAGTTTATGATATTTTACGACAAGGCCTAAACAAGAAAAGGTCATAAAAACTCTAAAAAGAAGAGAAAAGAAGTCACCTCCTGACTACGATTCACAACTCCCACATAACCAAGGCGAAGAGGGATCACATTTCCAAGCAAAAAATTGCGCGCATCAGTACCTCTGTCCATGATATCTAGCTGAAACCATATAACAGAATCACATTGAAGAAATATAACTGCAGCATACAAATACAGCCAAAATATTAATAATTATTATAAACTACAATGAATGTGTGTTACACCTTTGTGATGACACCGATTGTCCGAGAACCTGTCAATAAATAGTAGCATAGTCAAGGATTGGCACAACAGCATAAAAAACTATAATAAATCTGTCATGGCCTTTTTATCCTTCTTTATTCTCCTATAAATAACCAACTCATAAAATAACAACAACAATAGTGCATTTTGCAGATTTTACCATCAGGGTCAGCAATTCTTGCCATCTGAAGTGCATCTGAATTGGCCAGGTCTGAATTTGCTGGTGTAACAGCTAATATTATACAAGTATCATGCTTGATATATGACAAAATCATCGTTCTGATTCGGGCCTCAATATCGCTAGGCTGGTCCCCAACTGGAACCTTTGTTATTCCTGGCAAATCCACCAAAGTGATGTTAAGAACATTTGGAGAGAACACCTTTAATCGTATCTGTTTGTCAGAAACTCCCTTGTTTACCCCAGCTTCTCTCTCTGTTTCAGCCTACAGTTTCAAAGCAATAAGTTAATGGTAGAAATCTAAAGGCCACGAGAACAGTTTCAACAAATGTTCTACAATGAAAAAAATGGTACACCACACACAAATACAAGTATATAACCAACCACGCATGTTCTGTGTGTATAATGTAATATGTACTGATGGGAAAAGGGGAAAAAAGGAAGAAGAAGAAGATAGCAAAAGGATGTTATATGAATTCATAGACCCCTGATGGGCAGAGATAAATGGAGTTCACCAGATGTTACCAGGGGAGCCCCTTTTTCCCAAGGATTTAAGTATGGCAACGTTAAAATGATGATACATGTCCATAGCTGACCAGCAATCAATAACATACCCATTGCAGTAAAAATGCTTAACAGGGCTGGCAAGATTTCTCTTCTTTGTTCTCTAACAGATTGCACAGGATGGGTTCGGGAAATGAACATTAGTTTGTAAAGAGTTGGATTGATAAACTAGTGGATACGAAAGTTTTGAAAACTGAAGTAAAAGAACTGTGTATTATAAAAAGAATAACTTTAAAAAAAGTCTCCATAATAAAGGATCACTGCATCTATAACCAATGAGGTTTCCTTTGGCTTCGAGTTGTCAAGAGATGTTTCGTAAAATGGTTCATTAGTAATAATAATGATAAGACCAACAACAACAACAATAATAACAATAATAATAACAAATTAAAGATGTTTTTTTTTTCTTATAGGTAAACATGACTTGAACCCACAACCTTGGGGTAGCAAGGATGAGCACCTACCAACAATATGAAAACAACCAAGTGAGAGAACAGAAACATACACCAAGAGGGGAAAAGCACTATAAAAGTCTTAAAAGAAAAATTATATTAAAAAATTATCGGAAGAAACAAAAAATCACCACAAAAGACGCAAATACAAGCTATCTCTATCAACTTGTTTGGATGAAAACCCTCCACTTCATTAGTCAAAGAAGTGAGCACTGAATCTATGTTTATAATCCAGTTCTTGGCACATCCACATTCTATAGAATTAGACTATATCCATACTTCATCCACTGATCTTAGTGCTATTGGTGATTTCCATTTTCCACGTGGTCATTAGCCATCTCAAAATATGAAAATAATGCAATTCGCATGCACGAATAGATTCCATTACATGTAACCTTAACTATAAATTTTTTTTTTTAATTTACCACAGAAAAGAAAAAAGCAATTCAAAAGCATGTTTCATGACCCAAGCAGTAATTTAGCAATTTTCAAAGAATGCCGTGTAAATTATGAATATAAGTTATAAAAATTTAACAGTGATTACAATCAATACATTAAAGCATCATTCTATTTTCATGAGTTTCACTATTAACTGAGCTTCATGTTTAAGAATTTGACCAGTAACCATGCATTTTGCTTTCATTCCATAAGGGAGGACCCACAAATCCATAGCATTTCCAAAATGAATCAGACAATCTTCTGTCTTTCCATGGAAGCTTGTGCACACCCATTAAAAAAAAAAATTCATAAGGAATTGGGTCAAACCCAATGGTTGGATGTGTATATCAAACCAGTAACAACAAACTACTTCTAACAACAAACCCAATGGTTACAAACATCATTCGTCTATAATCATCACAGCATCAGAAGTCAGAGCCAACCAACAAAATCACCCACAACAAAAGAAAGGAAAAAACACTTAGCAATGCAGAATTATAAAGTCCATTCAATTCCAATAAACCGAAAAAACCCACATGAATTTCCCTCCGAATATCAGCGAAATCGAAGAACCGCTTCCCGGGCAAGTGCAGGAACTCGCCCCACTCGGACTCATCTTCCCCACCGCCAGCGCCGCCTCTCCGGGTCGAGTGCACGAGCTGCAGAACCAACGGGCGGCGCGTGCAGATGTCAGAGCCCCTCGGAAGGAAATCTCGGCCGACGAGGGCCTCCAGGACGCTGGATTTTCCGCTGCTCTGGCTCCCGACGACGGCGACCTGAGGCAGGTCGATAGTCGACGAGCTTCCGAGCTGAGCGAAGATATCTTGGAGCTTGTTGACCATCGGAATCATGGCGTGGCCGAGAGGGTTCCCGGGAGTGGAAGAGGAGGCGCGAGGTGTCGGGTCGTCGGCCATGGATTGGGGTTTTGGAGATTGGTTTTAGGGTTTAAGAGAGATGTCTTAAGGGGTTTTTGTTGAAACCTTGGGACTGGGAGGGAGAATTTCGTATGGTTTCTTTTGTTGGTGTTCTTATTCTTCTCCTGTGTGTTCTGGTATGATGCTTAGGAGAGAAGAAACGAGTAGAAGGAATAGTATCATCACGTTCAAAAGTTAAAAATGTGTCCGAAATATCGTCCAGCTTTCTCCAAGGTTCCACAAAGTGGGGAATTTTCTATTGATGGATGGAAACTTCAGTGTAGGGATGCATCAATCCCTTGGTGGAAATTTTGCATTACTGAAAATTGACAGATCAATACTCATTTTCAATGTTTAGTAGTTATACTAAATATGAAAATCTCAAATGATAATTAAATTAAGAGTTTTTTTTATGAAAAAAAAAAAACTTTAAACACTGATTTGATGAATTGATTATTTAGAACACGGAATTGATGGATTAGGTGCAGTGCATTTAGCAATTTTTTAAGAAATAATTTACTGGCACAGTAATTTCTTACTTATCTCTTGCCTTTTAAAGAAGACAGTGAAGCATCAAATTAAGAGAGAATAAATATAAAGGGTTATAATGGTATTTTATTTTAGTTGTTTGGTATGAAATCTTTTTTACTTTTTGTATAGAAAAGTGAAATTTTTTTGTTTCTTAGTGGAGAAAGGAGGTTGTTTTTTTATTTTTATTTTTTTAAAGATTGAGGGAATTTTGAAATTATGTACTTTTGATATGACCCTTGTCTTTTCTTGTCTGGATAATGGAAGTCTTACCTCACCTCAGTTCACCACACATCCAAACACGCCTTCTAAAAGTAGGCTCCATGTTTACAATCTCAAAGACCCCACTTTGTAAATCTTAAAGATTGGTCACATGGATAGTGGAGGTCTTACCTCACCTCAGTTTACCACATATCCAAACACGTCTCCTAAAGGTAGGCTCCATGTTTACAATCTCAAAGACCCCACTTTGTAAATCTTAAAGATTGGTCACATGGATACAATCACAAAAGGTGGGCCCATATTATAATTTCTATAATGGTTGGACCACATTATAATGCATAATGTCCTAATTTCTAAATGTGGGCACCACATTGTAATTTCTAAAGGTGGGCCCCGTATCTAGAATTACAAAAAAGATGCCCCACTTTTAGAATTTTTAAAGATGGGTCATTAGAATTTTTAAAGATGGGTCATATGGTCAAAATCACAAAGGTGGAGCCGAGCCACATTGTAAATCTCATGAATGATGGCTCACATTGTAAATCCTGTGAATGTGACCTCGTGTTCTAATTTCTAAAGGTGAGTACCACATAATAATTTTTAAAAGAGTGCCCCGTGTTCACTATCAATAAAAAAGATGTTCCAACATTATAATTCTCATAAAGGTAGGCCCACATTGTAAATCCTATGAATGTGGGTTACATGATCACAATCACAAAAGGTGGACCCACAATGTAAATCTTATAAATGTGGTCCCCATATTTTGATTTCTAAAGGTGTAAACGATGTTGTAATTTCTAATGGTGGGTCACATATTTACATTCACAAAAAAGGTGGACTTACATTAAAATTCTTATAAAGGTAGGTCCATGTTGTAAATCCTATGAATATTAGTCCCATGCCTTAATTCTTAAAGGCGGGTACTACGTTGTAATTTCTACAGGTGGTTCATACATTGTAAATTCTATGATTATCTTGCTTCGTTCCGTGGAATCAAACTTTTATAATGTTGCCAAACAAGTTCTGTACAGCATATTATTAGCAGACTAATTTAATATAATGTTACCAAATAAGTTTTGCAGAGTATAGCCTCGGCACAACCCAATCCCAGCACAATCTTATCTAAGCACAAAATTGAGAACAACACGAGAACGTTGCTAAACGGGCCCTCATTTTCCCATTTTGCATATATCTTGCCCAATAGAATGATGTTCTGGTTTCTCCATCTCTATATTCAATGAAGTTTCTCTGAATATTGAAGACTAATCAATAGTTGCAATAAAAAAGAAAATGAAAATGAAACCCATTTTTGGATCCTGCAAAAATTTGGATGTCTTAAGTGTTCACGGATCGTGTTGGACTACCGGGGTCAGCGGATGTGAGAATCCATGGGATCCAACCCTTTCGTGACTGGAGACGAGCGAACAACCACTTTTTCTTAAGTGTACGAGTATGCCAAGTTTTCTAATCCACTTAACAAGCAGTGATATGTAGATCAACCTTTTCATGTAAAAAAGAAAATAAAACTTTTCTAATTTTCATTGTACATGTGATTAAAAAAAGAGATATAGTTTGAATTTTGGATGCTGTGAAAGGAGAATTTCATTTGTTTGCCGTGAAAGGCAATGTTGTGTTTGCCATAGGAGGCGATTTTTTGGTGCCGCAAAAGGCGATTTACAATTCTTATAAAAAAAAAGTCAAGATTTGTGAATTTTGTGTCTCTTTAAAAACACAAATAGAATGAGAAGAAAGAAAAGGAGATCTAACTTCATAGGAGATTGCGGGGACTCGTTCAGATTGACGGTTGCAAGTCATGTTTGGACTTTGCGGTAATCTTTCTGATGAGAACAATGGATGTTTTTTATTCTCTTGGCTAGACTTGAACTTTGAAATTTTAGAGAATAAGGATCAATGAGAGATCCTATATCCAATAAAAATCCAAGTAGACAGGATAAACAGCCGCGTCTAAGCCATAAAAATAGAATGAGAGGGCCTTAAGGGGTGTCCCCCAAGGTTCTTCAATCACCTTGCAGTGGTGACTGTTGAAGAACTTATTCAACGAAGGAGATAAAGTCATAGGAGCGTAGTAACAACGATGGAGAGCTTGTGAGTCGATCAGAAAAGCATGCAAGGTTGGAAGAACATGCTCTGGAATGGTGGAAATGACCTCCTTTTATAGGCTTTTGGTTGGGCATAGGGGGAGTTTATGAGCTTTAAAAGCATTAATTGCATTGATGCTCCATGATGGGAGGAGTTACACATTTGGATTTATGTTTTTGTAACTCCTTTTTCTTGATTTTTGATTGGCCGTTTGAGAATTAATAGGAGGAGTTACATTGTTTAATAACATAATTGCTTTGACTTGTAACTCTCCTTTCTTGGATTTTGATTGGACCGTCCATGATAATGGGCAATTAACCATATTAATTTGTCAAAAAATGGGTCATTAACCACATTAAGTGGCTGCCAAAGTGCTTGAATAGTCACGGGCTATTTCATGGTTTTTGAAATTTTACGCGCGACGTAGGAAGCCTTGATCACCGATGAATTTCTCACATCAATTGTTGTCGGATGATCATGTAATTTCAGACATTGATTGTTATCGGTGGGCCAATACTGTCCATTCTGTCGATTTCTTGATTGGTCGGGCAGAAGGTATGCTTTCTTGGTTGGCTGGATGACGATTTCGAGGTGTTCGATGACGAACCTATGATTTTGACAACGAATCCATGATGTTGTCAAAGATCGATGGATTTCGTGCCCTGAACATCAGATTTTCAAAAATCATAGAGGCCAAACGGCTCGAAAAGGCAAAAACGACCAACAATAGGTTTTCAGTGAAATCCGGTGACTCAGATTTCTAGGGTCACCAGCAACCATGGGGCAATTTTGTCCGATCGGTTGCCTTTTTGGGTATTTTTTTGGTTTTTTTTTCTTTTTGACATATTTTTCTTGGTATTTTTGCACATTTTTTGGCATAATTTTCCTACAAAACACTTGACGAGAAGCCGTGCAGAATGAGGGGCAATGTCTCTGATATTCCGGGAAAGCCGAAGACTTTGTCATGTAGGGGTGTCGATTTGCCGCCAGAAGCCAAAACTAGGTCAAACAATGTCGGAATGACCTGAAATTCGAGATGAAGTTTCATGGACAAGAAATAAGACCAACCATAGGCTTTGGTTTGAATTTTTAAGCCATCAGGGGTCCTGTTGCAGGAAGACTTGATTTTATTACGAGGAAGACGTCGCGCTTGATGCACGGTCGATAGATGTTCGATTGACTTGAAATTTGATAGGAGCCCTATGGGATCATTTTAGGATGATCCATCAACTTTGATTTGCAAATCATGGTCCCAACGGGCTCCGTCGCCAGGAGACCTGGTTTAGCAATTGGGGGGGGGGGGGGGGTGTCAAAGCTGGGTCAAATGATGTAGAAATAGCCTGAAACTTGATATGTAGCCCCTTGGAGGTATTTTAAAACCCTAAATTTGATGCGGAGCCTTTTAGTGATTTTTTGAGGCCAATTGTGTGCTCTATTTTGTGAAATAAGGTCCATAACTTAACCGCCGTCAAGAGCTCCTATTTGGCTGTTGGAAGAGTGAAGTCAGGCCAAATGATGTTGAAATGACCCAAAACTTAATATGTACACTTCTAATGATTGTTTTCAAGGATTTTGGAATTTTCAGATGGTTTCGTCAAGATCTGATGCTTGAAGCAGCTTCGCCCATTGTGGCCTGATGCAGCTTCATGTGACTTCTTCAATGTATGAAGAGGCGAAGTGACATTTTTGGTGTCAACAGATGCTCCTTCGAGGTACAAGGACAAGTTAAATAACTTTGTAGTCGGTGTGCCTCGAAGAGAACTTTTGAGTTTTGAAGGAGAGCTTTTGACTTGACCAATAGTCTCGAGCAATTTTCTTTTGATAGAGTAGCTTTTTGAGTGTCCAAGGAAATTTTATGGCGGTGAGAGGGATCATGTACCATCTCAATGCAAAGTTTTGAAAATGACACAAGGGATTTAGATTTGGGTTTTTGGGAATTTTGGATTTTGAGTTTTGGTTTTAGATTTTGTTTTTTTTATTTTTTGGTTTTTTATTTTTTATTTTTTGGACCTTGTGAACTTAAAGGCTTTATGTTGCGCATTAGGCGGTCAAGAGGAGGTTTTGCTTTTGACCTTGTAACCTATCAAGTTGTATGTGGCAAGGTAGGAGGTCGGGAAATTTTATTTTATTATTATTATTTTTTGACCTTATGACCTAACAAGCTGTATGTGGCAAGATAGGGGGTTAGGATTTGGGTTTTGGTTTACTCTTTGGGACTATTTTGGGTCTATTTGAGTGATTTGGTTTTTTGTGGAATGTGAATTTCAAGGTTTTGGCTCAATTTGATGCATGAGGTGAGATGGTTTGAGTCTTGGAAGCCTGTAGGGCTTGCATTTTGGCTTTTTCAACGGTCCAATCGACTCAAAAGAGGCATGTGACCATTTTGTATGCTCTTGGTAAGAGGGGTTTTTTTGTTGGAAAATGATTTCCAAAATTTTGAACGGGGCTCAATTGGTAGTAAGCACCTTTAAGTGCATAGGTGGTCAAACCTGGGGCACACCCATGGGACCTTAAACCTTTCCATGGAAGTTTGCGCACACCCATTAGGGATTTTTGAGATTGGTTTTAGGGTTTAAGAAATGTCTAGGGGTTTTTGGTTAAAACCTTGGGAGGGCGAATTTCGTTTGGTTTCTTTTGTTGGTGTTCTTATTTTTTTTCTTTGTGTTCTGGTATGATGCTTAGGGCATGTTTGGATAAATGAGGAGTGGAATAAAATGAAGTGGATTTCACATGTGGAGTGGATTGAAGAGAAGTAGGTTGAAGTTAATGTAGAGTACTTCACTTCATTCCATTTGGATGCTTATTTTGAAGTTAAAGTTTGGAGTAAAATCTACTTTTAGTCAAGGAAATTGAAGCATTTAGAGTTGAAGTGAAATGGAGAATATGTGGCTCACAACATTACTTCATTTATCGGGCCAGACTCATTCAAATGGGGTAGAGTTGAAATTTTAGACTGCTAGAGCCCATTTATCTTCACTCTACTCTATTTTTTGCCTATCCAAACAGGCCTTTAGGAGAGAAGAAACGAGTAGAAGGAATAATATCATCATGTTCTAAAGTTAAAAATGTGTACGAAATATAGTCCAGCTTTCTCCAAGGTTCCACAAAAGGGAAATTTTCTCTGTGGGACCCCATTTTTGATTGATGGATGGAAACATCTGTGTGGGGACACACCATTTGTGGAGATTTTCCATTACTGAAAATTGACAGATCAATACTTGTTTTCAATGAAGATATTTTTATGAAAATCTAAATATGAAAATCTCAAATGATAATTAAATTAAGAGATTTTTATGAAAAAAATGATTTTTACACACATATTAGATGAATTAATAATTATTAAAAGCAGAGAATTGACGGATCAGGTGCTAATGATATCGTTATTCGCCTCACACAAAAAAAAAAAAAAAGTTATAAATTAAACTAATCTTTCTGAAAAAAAAAAAAAGATACAGATTGAGAGAGCCATTGAAACAAATGATATGACCCGCATGTGGCAAGCTGTTGTACTGTTGTAAGTTTTTGACTAATCTTTTAACACTATAACAATGAAACATTCATAATTTATTAATGTGAAAAACCTTATTTTAACTATTGATGAGACCAGGTGATGAACCCTCTTTTTAGACATGGAAATTCCTATTTGAATTAGCCTTGGTAAAACACAAACACCTTCTAAGTCAAGTGAAAGTCTCTTTTAATTTTGAAATACTTGGGTTAACTCGCAAGAGGGGGCTTAGTTGGATCAATAAGCCCATGTTGAAGTTCATTTCTTTTAATGATTAGAAGGTCTTACGTTGCAATAAATGCATAGTTTGCACCATTCATGAAACAAAATACATAGGTTACAGTCTATGGTAAGTATCTGTGGATATGGGTGCTGGATGAAGGTTATACCATATCATTTTCTTTAGAAGATAACTTAGTTAGATGCCAGCTTTAGGATGACTTAAATTTTACAGATATAAGAGACGGCGTATCAAATTGGAGAGACACCTGACGAGGTCTAAAATTGCTCTCTTTGTTGTTGGAACCACATCAATAAGTAGAGACGCAAATGGAGTATATATTACAGACATGCATCATACATACCTAAAGTAATGGCAAATTACATGGGTAATTACTAATTAGTACAAGAAGTTGTGAGCATGGTGAGAGATTTCAAAGATGAATTTAACAAATTTGTGAAAGAGATTAAAAAAAAAAGCCCGGGATTGTACTGATTGTGTGTCCTGCCTGGGATTGTACTGATTTATATTAAAAATAAATCTATCTTTTCAATTATATATATATATATATATATATGAATATGAAGCGAACTGATTCCAATTGAGGAATTTCAAATCTGATTTTGACGATCCTGCAATCTTGACTTTCTCTTAATAGCAGCCATTAATTGAATTTACTTTGATCCAAACATAACTTCTAAAGCTCCACCTCTTCATACACGTTTCTACTCCTGCAAACTTGCTCTTGAATTCTCCACAAACACCTCAGCCCCTCAACGTCCTCTTTTCATTCGCGAACGGTTCCCCTTCTCTTAACTCTCTACAGTCTTCCCTACGATTTTAGTGTTATTAATTTGGGACTTATTTTTTCTTCTTCTTCAACCATTCCTCTTCTTTGTAGTGTTACTATTACTCTCTCTGCAACTTAGCACTTGATATCACATTTCACAAAAATGGTGTGAAAAATGTTTTTTTTCTTCTTCTAATTAATCCAACTACGCTCTCGCATCCATGTTGGGATCCAGAAGAAATCGCAAGTAAATCCACTGCCCCATCTCCAGTCCTGAAACCCTTAATCTCCCTCTCCTGCATTAACTTAATTGGTAAAGCAGCCCCAAAAAGTCCAGCTCAAAGTAGCGGTTGGCAGAGAGAGATCAGAGATTCTTTTTCTTGTTAGGTTACAATAGAACAGAAGAAAAAGGAATCCAAAAAATGATGTACACTTACTCAATTCCACCAAAACACTATAACAAAATCTAAAGTCTCAGCAACACAATCCATGAAGTCCATGAGGCTCATATGGTGTAGTGCCAATACAAACTGTGTGGGGGCATTCTCCCAAGAACGGAACAGGCCAAGGGTTCGGTAATCCTGCCAGCTCGGTCTTTCTAAAAGTCTGGGGGCAATGTTCAGATCGGTAGCATACGAGCGTATCTGTGACACGGCCCCACCCCGCAGTTCGGTAGTAGTGTTGATATGAGGATAGTTCGGTAGCAGTACCGATATGAGGACAGTTCGGTAGCAGTACCGATATGAGGACTGACATGTCAATCCGCATTTAATAAAAGACTGACGACGTTGCAAAGCACGCTGCCAGAGCACCGATTGGAGATAAGGGGTTATCCTTATCAGAAGTTACATCCGCAATTATCTTGAAGGTCACGCTGTGTCCGACGGGACAATACCTCCATTTATCACCACTAGAAAGTACAAGGTATGGTGATGAGACCCTCCCTTTTTACCTACCTCCATTAAGAAAGCCCCTGATGGGACATCTATACCTATAAATACACGATGGGCGATCCCATAAGAGGTATGTGAAAAAAAGAACACACTACCATCTCCCCCACTCTCATTGATCTTTGCTTAGCGACTGTGCTAACTTAGGCATCGGAGAGCCTTCGACTGTCAACAGTCAGGGGCCTCTAACCTTTGCCTTCTCTCTCTTTTGCTTTCAGGCACCCAATCATACCACAAACAAGCTCGACAACAGAGTTTTGAGCATCATCATCTTACAATCAAGTCCATATTATTTTAGGCACTTACACAAACATAGAGATCTAGTGCCAACACAAAACAAAAATCTAATGTCTTACAACATATAGTCTCTAAACAGACATGTTACCATGTGTAGTTACCTTGTCAGCTTAATTTTGACCCAGTTTTAAAGACTTCTGAAAGGCGTGGTATTAATTGCATGGAGGCCCTCGTCTTTTCTTCTTCTTCTTCTTCTTTTAAGCTGTCTTTCCCATTACTCTCTGAAAACTTCTAATGATGGAAAGTGTGCAGAATTAAAATAGCCAGATGTAATAGATTTGTGAACTGAGTGATCCAATAATGCCTTTCCAGTAGAAATACGTAATTTTATCATAAAAAATCAAGATTCTGACTTTTTTCAAGTCTCTCATATTTCCTAGTCCTAAACTTGCGAGAGTACGATTATTTTCATCATAGGTTCTGATTTGACATTTTATATATAGGGGAACATTCATGTGCATCTATCCCTCACCATAGGGTGAGGGCACTTTTCCTTTTTTCACATAAATCAGAATCCTTCTTTTGTACTTCTCCCTATGTACTTGAAATCTCCCTTTTGTACTTGAAAATTTACATTTATGGAAGCATCCCTCACCCTATGGTGAGGGATGAATGCACATGAATATTCTTCTCTCTCTCTATATATATATATATATATATATATATGCTTCTTTGAGAGTATCTCTCATCTTATTATGAGAAATAAGGTGGGGCCCTCACATTCATATCTATACATACACACACAAAGTAGATAATCATGTCAAAAGTTGGAGTTGAAAGAATGGTAAATACGGTATGAAATCATGTAACCCGCATGCCACGGGTCCCACGCCGGTTCAAGCAGGATTGATCAGTGAATGCAATCCCACTTAATATAAGACTTGATCTGGTCCCACCTATAAGACTCCCAATAGGATTAGTAAATGTGGGTTTTTTGGCGAAAAAGTCTTCAATAAGTGTGACCTTTTGAGACTTGTCTATATAAGATAACGGAACCCTAGGGTTGGAATTCATTTCATCCCATAGGAGAGACAACACTCGAAGAGATTTGCGGAGCTTTCCAATTGCCGAAATACATATAGATCTCCGGCCGCGTGTCAGAGTCTCCGCATACAAATTTATCAATTAAAAAATCATATTCAAGAAGTAAAATGGACTTAAAGGAAAAAAAAAATGGGAATTGCAAATCCAGAAATCATAAAGATGTCAGTAGCAATTGGACTTTTATCATACATATACAAAATAGAAAGATTAAGTTCCTCTTCATTACAAGTTCCAAAAAATTCAAAACCATTAAAAAAGACATGATGGCTCTTTCCTTTATCAGATACTTGTTTTTTTCTGGAAAAAAAAAAAAAAAAAAAAAAAAAAAACAGAGAGAATAACATGTCCAAGTAATAGTGAAAAAAATAAAATGGCAAAGTAACTTAAACCCAGCAAGAAGGGGCAAAAAAAAAAACACTTTACTCTACCGAAACTTTCCTCACTTTGTTAAGATAAGCACACAGCCTCAACCATCCAAGCCCAACCACACAAAGGCTGGTTTCATCACAGATGTATGATAAACTCACAAGTAAGATCTCACATGATAAACTTTTTGTATTAGGAATATCCCCTGATGAGTAAATGATTTGTAATTCTTATCAACCAAATCTACACTCTGTAAATATACTATTAATACATGCATCAATGGGAATCAAACTATGGTGAATTCATTAAAGCCTTTCCCACTCCTCCAGCGAAGTAGCAGACCTAAAAGGGCCAAAAAAAAAAACATGATTTGGGCATTCTATGTGGTCTTTTTTTTTTCGAACGGTCTATACAGCTTTTATTTTTGTTTCTCTTTGTAAATAATCAAAATGCACTTTCAGAGAGTCCTATAGAAAATATCTACCATCAAATTCATCAATACTGAAGATGAAAAAGCTTGGACAAACAATGAGCCTGGCCTCATTTGTTATCACTAGTTTCTGATCATGTCTTCCCAATAAATATAATTGTCACTTCCTTAGATTCAGTGAGAAAAGAGATCCATTACGCACTAGAAAAACATGCCCGTGCTTAGCACGGGGAATATAATCATGATATTAAAATTTATAAAAAGAATTTTTTGATCAATTTGTTTAAAATTTAATGCAAAAGGTTATAGTCTGAGAGAGAGGAAAAAAAAAAAAAAAAGAAGTCCATAAGAATTCAACACCCAATATCATATAATTGAAAAAAAAACACAAGCCCGTGAAAATTGAAGATTAATGACCAAGAGAATTAAAAAACAAAATCAAAACAAACAAATAATATAAACTATTAATAAAATCCAATAAAAATTTGAAAAACAAATAAAAATAAAACAAAGAAATGAAAATCCATACTTAACTCAATAACATAAGCAATTTAAAATAATCAAACACCCATGGGAAAAAAAACTAGAAAATGGAGCACAAAAGGGCAAAGACAAAAGTACCCATAAATTCATGAATAACAATCATAAAAAAAAACCTAAAAACCCATCAAAAAGTGAGAAATAATAATAAAAAATACAAAATAAAGCAAATTTTATTTTATTAAAAAGGCTATAAAAAAATATAAATAAAGATCCATAGATAATACAATGATAAATGAAATTTAGAAGAACCAAACCAACTTATGATAATCTAATACTCAAAAATGGAAATCTGAAGCCACAAAATAAATAAGAGAAATCCATAAAATGATGTCACAAAGAAAACTAAAAGTAAAATAAATAATTAACTCATAATGATAAGCAATAAAAAAAAATAAAAAGTACAACATAAAAATGAGAATTCATTGAAAATCTCATGATAAAAAGTGATTTAAAAGAAAAAAACCAAGGAGAACCCAATACCCAAAAGTTGAAACAAAAAAGGGAAAAAAAAGAAACTCATAATCTATGAAAACCATAAAAATACAAACCATAAAAATATTGCAAATCTATAAAAAAACTTAAAAATGATGATTCTTTTGTATAAATTATATTAAAATGACATAATTAAAATTTCTCAAATAAAAAATGATGAACTCAAAAGTAAATGAATTAAAATAGGTTTAACTCTTAAATTGAAACGTTTAATAATTGCACAAATTGTCTCAAGATGCTCATATTTTAAAATGGGTTGAACACTGATCTAAACTAAGCATGCAAATGAGACCTGAGATGGTACTAAAAAGAGACATAAAGAAATAAAAGAAATATTGAACTTGCTATAATAAAATACAATGAACTCAAAAGTAAATGAATGGAAAAAATGAAAGTTCTCTTGTTGACATAGAGAAATGAAATCATATTGGAGAAAGTAGAAAATGATGATAATAAGAATGACTTTAATTCTTTATTTAGATGGACCAAAATTATTAGAGATTCTTTTAACCCTTACTTCTGCATTCATAAAAAAAGTGTACAAACAAAATCAATGAAAAAAAAAAAAAGAAACCCGACAACCTAGAATTGAGGGTAGATTAAATAAAAAAGACTAAGGATTAAATAAACCAGATGACTCAGAACTCAGCATCTCACATTCTAAAAAAATTAAAATTCATCTAGCCAGAACAAACAAAAATACTTGAAATTCCTTAGAGTTGTGGTACTTGGACACTGGGACCCATTGACACTCAAATGCTATTGCCTTTATAGAAATAGGATGATATTGAGAGTTTCTTAATAGACAAAAGGCATGATGGAGAGTCTAAATCACAGAAAAAAATTTCTTAAGAAAACTCCAATATTTTATATTTTTTATTAAAGAATCAATTTGATCGTGGAAATAACCCAGATTAAGATAAAAATTGGGGATATCCCATAAATAGAAATGATGTTTGTCTTAATGATTGTGATTTTTAATAAATGGGGTCTATTGTAGTGTTCCAGTCCTTTTACATTACGATTTATAAAAGTTAAAGCCACACAAAAATATGGTTACTTTTATAAATACCTTGTAGATAAATTCCAACTTCCGGTCAATATTCCAAGGTGGGCTGGAGTCCCTTCCTCATTAACTAATTTTAAGTTTTTGTTGATAACTATTAGCAAAAAGATGATGCCATGTGGTGTACTACCATTTGAAATCCAAACTGTCATGAGTTCAAATCTTGGCACATACCATGATTAATTTTTACCACGTTATTAAAAATACACATGTCAGGTCAGGTCGGGTCTAATGCGGGCTAGACGGTAACACTGTAGATCTAATCTCTGTTGAATGTCTATAAGGATCCATTTCTAGCAAATTTTTTTTTTTGGCGAAAATTGCGCCTGTTACTTTTTTGCTCAAGTCCTGTATCATATTATTGTAGATGTATCCAGATGCTTGGTGGTCTGTTTGAGTGAATTCCGATAGATATCCATCTGTATTCACCTATTGTAACCTTGTAAACAGATTAGCAGGTATTTTTCTGATCCTCAGTACTATGTTAAAGTGAATGACCAGTATGTGAGGAATAAGTTGAAGGTGATATTGTTTCCATTCCTATTTCCTACACAGGGTACGTAATGGCTGGCCTGTATTTTCCTCCCTGTTTTTCTTGCTTATAAGTTGATCAAATTTTCTTGCTTTTCGAGCTACGCGTACTACATTATTTGTGCTGCCCTGGTTTTGCATATGCATGGGGATTTTCTTGGTGAAGGACCATGAAAAGGGTTCTATTCGCAGATGTAAGGAGTTATGATAGGCATTCGACCAGGCACCACTATCTTCTGCTTTTCATGGCTGTAGCACAATTAATTATCATTGTTCTTCTGGCTTGGCAATGTTGGGTCATGAATTTTAACTGGATTATATTGTGTTTATGCGATGATGCCAATGCCATCTCAGAGTTCTGATGTATCTTGCTCTTAGGTGACATACTTGGTACTTTTACAAATCTTACTCTTAGCCATTTAGCCAATGATGAAACAGTAATGTTTTGGATCCTTCATTTGTTTCCTTCCTTTTTTTTTGGGCATAATATTTTATTTTCTTTATTAGTTTTTGTGTACCAGTCCCAATTCCGATTCAGTGTGACCTTATAAAAGATGAGACTCAAACGTTATAGAAAATTCCTGCTGTTACATCTATCTTTGTTCGTGGCTGTAGCTGTGATCACTATAACAAATACCACTTCTATTCTGTCTGTTGTGCATTAATGATGCGTTTATTTTCCCTTTCTGGAAATGTTAATGACACAATGATACTGCAATAAATTGAAAATAGAGGATAAAATTAATGGTATTTTGTGGTGACCACAAGGTATTTTCTTGAGATTTTCCTAAAATCTGTAGCTTTAAGATTTAGGGCCCGTTTGGATGGATGGATGGATGGATGGAATTGAATGCATAGGAATTCATTGTCGAATGGGCTCTAACAGAGGATTATTAGCAAGGGTGAGGTGAAAGAAAAACTGGACCCGAGCGGATCAATGGTGTGGATGGTTTGGTTCAACCTGCCTTGACCATTCGGTTTAACTTGGCTTGACCATGATATTATAATTCCATCTACTTCAACTGCAGGTTTTCACTGGGTGAGACTGGTTTTTATTGGGCTTAATACTTCATGCAAAAATGAGACAAGGACTGACAATTCTCGTTTTTGCATGAAGCCTCCTGTAATGTGCTCCAGCGCCCTGCATGTAATTACAGTAAGCTTGCGAAGGATCTCGAGACGATTTGATTAACACTCAAAAGGCTATCTAGATCTGGCTACACCATACTCCATAGGTGTGGAGTAAAATATTTAATTCAACCTATTACCATCTTTACTGAGAATTCATAATTGATATCGCTATCTTTGATGCTTCAACATATTATATATGCTCAAGATTTTTCTTTAAAGGGTGCGGATCTTAATAGGTAGTTTGGTTTTGGGGGCGAACTGAGAGTTTTTGTGTGGAATTTGAGCGTGGATCCAAGATTTTACTGGGTTTTATTAAAGTGTAATGCGGTTTACGGGTGTGACCGTACCCTTGTAGTTGTGCTTGGGTCCGCCCCTGTATATGCCCCTTGAGAAGGATAATTCAGCATTACTCAATTTATAATAATTATACGATTTCTAGTAAATATTACAAGATGTGTCGCATAAGAAGGTGCACATTATTGCAGCCATCAAGGATGTTCTTATTTTGAACATGTGCAAATGTTCTAGTTCTTAATTTGGACAGTCGACCCAAAAGGAGCGACCCTTGAGAAAAGCCAAGCAAAGCCTCTTCCATGCCTCCTGGTTAGGTACATATGCCTCCATGCTTGCCTTTGCCAGTTCAACATCATCACTCTGCAAAAAGTACAATTGATTTTATCAATGAATTCTTCATATTTTAAAACTAGTTACAAGTAATTTTAACAAAGAATTCTCCATATTGTGAAGCTCCAAAAACCTTAAAATTTTCTTTATCGTTTATTATTTCGCAGACTTTTTTGGAATGCTTTTGGCTTCATCCTTAAATGGACAATCCTTAAACACCAATATTTATTAAGTTATAAATATAAGTCTGAAATTTTTATTTAAATAAATATTGACCTCTATTGTGACTGATTAAGTTTGTTTCCATCCTTTCTATTTGCCAACAAATTAGTTTTAGAAAATGTTAAAATGATGAAAAATGGGCGAGTCTTCAAAAATAATATTTTGAAGGTTATGAGAAAACAGTTCCACTACAATTATTTTGTCCCTGACTGAATTTAACAAAAACCAATATCATTCATGGCCAAAACATTCATGCATCAGACATATGACTTGATTTATTGAGTTTAAAAATCATGGTTTGTGCTGAATGTAGGGAAACAGAGCTGCAACATAGAATGTTACTTGAATGAGATGGCATCCTTTGAGACGATCAATGAGGTGCAGGAGTATGTCTTTGGAGTACTCTGGATGGCCTTGAATGCCCATTATGTGGTCCCCACACCTAAACATCTCGATCCCTGTCTTCTTCGAGCAAGCCATCACCTCTGCGCGTTTTGGTAGTTCCCACACCTGCCATTGCATTAACAAAAAAATATTAGATATAGTTACCATGGTTGTATATATTGAAGCAAATTAAACTGCCCTTTATTTTAAGTTGCTTGTATCTAGGGGTGGCAATTCTTCTTTTTTTTTTTTTTTTTTTTTTCTTAATTTTCTTTAACACAACTCATACACTCTATGTAAGTCCCTAACTATTAGGGCTACAGCTAAGGATTCAATTCTGGTAGTTTATGTAGAGAGGGAAGTGCCTCACCATTGAACTACTAGTGGAATTTGGGGTGACGATTCATGACTTTGACATGGTAATTTAGGATTTGGAAAAAAACCTTTTTTTGTTTAAGAAGTAAAAAAGAGACTCTTTATGTTGACATTTCCAACCCTATTAGCTAGCAGATATGATGTTCATGCTTCATATTGGCTGACTAAAACCCATTCTCACTCCAATCTTTGTACTGTGGCCCACCAATTCATCAAGAACTTGTAATACTGGTTGGATTGACATTTTTAACTGTTTCAGGTTTGTTTTGGGTTCACATTTAATTTAAGCCGAGTACTTGGTGAAAGAGTCAGATTTAGGTTGAGCAACTACTTTTAGTTTTTAGTAATCCATCTGATCAACTTGCATCACCCAACTCATTGGAATATCCTCAGTCCTATATATATATAAATAGTTCATTGCAAAAACAACGTTCAAATCAAAGGTTAGAAGTCAGCATTCCAAGAAAAGGAAGATCAGATTTAGCCCATGGTGGAGCTTAGTGTTTAATTACAAACCTCATCTTGATGGCATTCAATTATGTTAAGCACAGAAGGAATTTGGAGAGCTGAGAGTAACTTTGAGGGAGATAAGTTGACAGTGTTCACTCCCACATCCCATCCGTTGATTGCACGCCCTATCTTACCTCCTATAGCCCGGCTCAAGATCTGCACCAAAATAAAGTAAATATCTTAAGTTCATTAATTATATGGATTGCTAAGATAGAAAAGAAAATAGTAGAATACTACCTGGTGGCCAAAACAGAAGCCCAGGAGCTTCTTGTGCATTGAATCGAGTTTCTTGAGGAGGGTGACGAGCTTGCAGATCCACGGGTCATTGCCGTGGGCATCTTTGCAGCTGCCTGTTATAACGAAGCCTTCGTATTCTTCAAGTTCTTCGTCTTCAGGAAACTCTCCAAGAGAGACCCGATACATGTCCCAGATCTCTCCTTCTTCCTTAAGCAACCCCAAGAACACTTGAAAATAACCCCCATATCTCTTCTTCACGTACTCCGAATCCTCTGCGCACATCAGCACTGCAAACCTCTTCTTCTCCATTTCCTCTCTCTTTCTATCTCTCCTCTATATATATATATATATATATATGCGTGTGTGTGTGTGTGAAGAGAACAAGAGGAGAGAGAATAGAACTGAAGTGCGGGAGAATGCAATGAGCTTCGGTCTAAGAGAACAAGAGGGGAGAGAATAGAACTGAAGTGTGGGAGAATGCAATGAGCTTCGGTCTATATAAAGGGGTGGGGTTTTGGAAATAGCTCCATGGTTGGGTATAAATTACTTCCTTTTGTCCCTTACAAGTGTGGCTTTGTTTTTGGAGTATTGAATTGCTTTGAAGAGGTTTGAAGGGGTCTTTGATGTTCTTCCACTGCATTTTGTCATTGAATAGGACGTGTTCTTCCCATTCTCACCGTTGCAATAGGAGAACACAATTAATACATAATATAGCTTTTTGTATATTCCTCCATAAGGTTTTTAGGATTTGTAAATAGCCCTTGATGTTTTAGTATTTGTAAATACGCTTCTGCCTTTTCTTTTTATACATTTCATATTCCAAAAATCAATATTCCTAACAAAAATGTGCAGCTAGATGAGATTTATGTTGGATTTTTATATAAATGATAACTTTGCCTTTACATCCATTAAAAAAAAAAAAAAGAGTATATTATTATTTTATCTCAAATTTCTATGATTTCAGTGAATAACTCTCTCCTGCACATGACTAAGGGTGGACTCAGGTACATGGGCCTGGGGACTGAAGCCCCACCCATATCCGAAAAAAGTTCAAATTCCGCCCCTTCCCCCCGCAAATTATAAAAATTAATATATATGTTTTTTACATTTACCTTTTCCCTCAATATTTCTTTTACATAGAGCCAAACACGCCCTTGCAAATTCTAAAAATTATTATTATTTTTTTACATTTTCCTGTTCTCTCAATATTTCTTTTACACCCTACACATGAAGCATAATCATGTGTTTTGAAACTTTCATCAATCCAACGATGGGTCATATTTGGAATGGATAAATCATAATTCAGTTATAAGTACTTGTGTTGATTGTCCTCCTGATTAATTTGGATCTAATGAAATGATCCATAGAAAAAATAAATTTATATATGGTTATTCTCTCCCACCAAGCAATCATTAATGTTACATATTTTATAAAAAGAACCAAGTTCAAGCTTTTGAAATTATGCATATAAGGACAAAAGAGATGAGCAATAGTGTTATTTCGCTCTAAAAACTTATGATGGTTGGAAGACTATTAATTTTGAGGACCGGAAGGTATTAAAATGATGTGAGGGCCTATTTACAATTACTAAAATCTTAGGGGACTTATTTACAAATCCTACAAAACTTTAGGAGGCTATATAAAAAAAAAAAAAACTCTATATAATATAATATGGAAGAATGCAATGAGAAGTTTCCATTGACTAATCACAAGTCTTGCTGACTTTTCTTTGTTTAGTGGTGAGAGAATTTTCATGCGACAAGTTCAAAGGATACAATTCATACAAAGTGTACTTTCCCAATATCGCAATGCGCCTCAACTTATACGCTACGCCCTTTAATTTTTTTTCTTCCCCTGTGTCAAGATTCTCTTTACATTGGCATTGACATTGCCATCTTATGTGGACCGAGACCAGAGAAATCTACTATTCTCTTTACATTGGCATTGACATTGTCATCTTATGCGGACCGAGACCAGAGAAGCCTACTTATTCTCATGGGTCCATGCACTGAGTCACATGCCGGTTGGAGAATTAGGGATGCAGAATCGGCTCACCCAACTCAAAAAAACTTGACTCGGACACTCAATTAATTTGGTTATGGGGGAGTCATTTTTTCATTTGAATTATCATGAAAATATTCATTAAATTACGCGCTCGCACACATAGAATTCTTGTTATTTATGATAATCAGTGCAAACTAATAAAATTTATATATTAAAAAACAAAAATAAAAAGAATACAGAAAAATTCGTTCTCAGAGCCTTAATTTTTACATATATACCGAGTCTCCCCTTCATTTGAATGGGTCTTTGTCCAACATGAGGTGACTCGGTCGAGTCACAACTTAATTGGTGAGTTTTACAACCTTGATCTTATTAGATTGTACAGTTCCATGCAATAATTTAACTTCAGAAGGGTTTCAGTTTTTTGTTCTTTGATGTTGCTAAATGTTTTCGTTTTTTCACACTGATGTTTTTTTTTTTTTTTTTGGCCTAGTGTGCAACACTTAAAAAAAAATAAAAAATTGTTCTCTAACTATTGACTCTGAATTTACTTGAAAAATGCAGAATATGTTTTTTAAATCTAAAAATAAAACTCTGAAAAATATTAATATGAAAGAACACAAATCAATCTCAATTGCAAGCCAGTTTCATTTTCTTCATGAAACATTCTTAAAAAATATACTTTGAGGGCCTGTTTGTTAGCAGCAAGTGATAATATACATTAAATATTCATTATCAAATGCATACGAGTTTCATTTTCTTCTTAAAATGCTCTGCAAAATTATACTCTAAAAGGACTTGTTTGAACGTTAAGAGGATTCTATGCACGCTCCGTAGAATTTTGTTTGCATAGGAGAGAAGAATTATGTATTCCTACCTGATCTTCAATAAGATCGAAATCCTCTGTATTAAAAAATTCAGTTCATTTTTTCCTTATTCATGAGAAAAATGTCACACCAAATAATGCAATAGTGTCAGCATGAAAAATCAGAATATATAACTTTCCTCTTTATTGCTGAATCCTCTAAACACACAAACTCAACGGCTACATTAATTCTCTCACATTCTTAAAGTTAAGAATATTAACATGTTTTTCACACTTATATGGAGATGGGTCCAATAGCATTGGTCATCAACAAGGAAAAAAGATACGGCGAACAGCGAATTGAGGGAAGCACTTGAGTAGTTTGACAAGCAAAAACTTTAGTCCATACTTTACACACCGTTAGATTTGTGGCATGTTTTTTTTGGAACCAACTAAGGGAGCCGCACACATGAGAAACTAGATAAATGCGGGGGTGAACCTCCGCACACGTTAGAGAGAAGACTGCCCATGTAGGAGAGAGACTCAAGAATCGAACCTTGGGCAGTTGGTGAGAAATGAGATACCAACCAATTGGGCTATCCTTATGTTCTTGAATCGGTGGCATGTTGGAAGAGCTCATTGGTTATGCAATTTGTTAGAATTATTGTGGACCATCCATTATTCGATCAAATACAAACTTCATCTAGTGAAATTTAATTGTCCTACCTAAGGTGGTGATGTGAGTTGTTACCTAGATGATCTTGAACCTAATTTTAAAAGATGAGAGTCCCCAGATAAATCTTGCTCCACTTAAAGTAACTGAAAATAAATAATCATAATAAATAAAAAAGTGGGAAACGATGATAAGCTAAGGTGTAGTGATGACAAAAGTGCATAAATACAAATTTACAAGGTCATTACACAAAACTATCACACTACTATGCAATAATCTTACTTTTGCTCCTATATATATATATATATCTCTTCATCTTATTCTGATACTTTTGTGATATCTTAATTTAAAAAAAAAACCATGAAAATATCGATATCTTAATTTAGAAAAAAACCATGAAAATATCACCGTAGTGAAGTTTTCCTGAATGATAGAATATTTTGGGAATTTTGAGCAGTTTATATTTTGAAATCAGGCCCTGTTGAGTAACTCATAGTGATAACTAAGACAGTTGGTATCCAAGCTCCCAAGAATTTGGCTAGTTATTTTGAAGACATTTGATAAAAAAAATTATTATCGAAATCATATGTTACAAATAAGCTTCAAATATCAATAATGTCACGCTTATTTAAAATTGTATTTTTCTGATAATATTATGATATTCTCAAAACACCAAAATAATATTTTCGAAAAAATATGAGAAAATGGTAATAAAAATGTTATCTTTCTAATTTTTCCCAGATTCTTAGTTTCGTGTATATTTTGTGATTTTTATAATCTTTATAATATTTTCTGGTGTTTTGTGTTTATTTTATATTTCTTTATTAATTTTTTATTATTTAAAATTTAATTAGATACAACGCAAATTTCCCAACAATATCCCCGGAAAACCCCATTGTCGAAAGTATTTTAATATTTTTCTCATGTTGATAATTTCCTTAAAACAGTATTGGTGACAGTTATTACAAACACTATAGGCCATCAACACTCATGTCAAGAGAACCCTAAGGGGTTGACTGAGTGGTTAGGACTACGGTTCCTCCCTTTTCCGGAGCTAGATGTCAGGACCACGGTTCCTCGAAAGTTTCTTACGAAGTCTAGATGTATTGGTATCGACCCCTGGTTCCCCCTTCTTCAGGAATCGAAGGTTGAATCCATTAGTGCTACCACCTTGGGGCCACAGGGGTGTTTACCGGGCTTCCCTCTGAGCTCAGTGGGATTAGTCCAGCCCAAAGGATTGAGAACCCTTTGATAGCTTAAAAAAAAAAAAAAAAAACACTCCTGTCAAGAGGCCATCTCACTTGCTTTGTGACTGAGTTTAGAAACTGGGTCTAAGACACATCACAGAAATTGGGTCTAAGACACATCACATAAAAGGTTTCGGCCATGACCATACAATAGTAAAGCCAATACGAAAATCTCCTACACCTTTGTCAGCCAATATATACTTTACATTTTTAACACTCTAAAAGAAGAACATCATTCTATAACTTTACTAATCTTCAAATAATTTTATTTAATCTTTTTAAAGGAGGACAGATATAAAAGGTTTCATCTTTGACATACATAGAGACCAAATTAAACGGCGTGAGAACATTTCTTCCATTGATCATAGTTTAATGGTGAGACATCTCCCTCTTTGCGGACACAACCTAATGATCAGGATCTCCTCCTCAGCATAAACAATTAGCTTGTAGCTATGTTTGCTAAGGACTCGGGTAGAAAGAGTACATGGTTTTGGGCACATGAGTACTGACCATGTAGGGAAAAAACAACTTGGTGTACAGAGGCCCAAACAGTGTTTTTGGTTCCGTGGAAATATGGGGATAGTCGGTCAAAGTCATCCGAAAGGATCTCTTGTCATCACCATTGTACATGGCAGCTGCTAGATTTGTTCTGGTAGCAATTCATTAATAGGAGGACTTAACTGGTATCCTTAAAAAGATCTACCATAATTCAATGCCCATAATTCAATGCCCATGCCAATGCAATGTGGGGAAGGCTTGTAGATGTCATTTTTGACCCTTGACCCATCAATGGGTAGGTTTTGGTTGGAGGGTATCTTTCATTTTCTTGGAAGCAGTGGTGGAATATTCAAAGCGCATGAATGATGCTGGAGTGGCAGACTAATGCCATTTAAATAAATAATGTTTATAGTGTTTTTCCCTTCATGTCATGGAGAGTTCTTATGCCTGGGCCTCCCATGGATGGATCTTAATTTGTAGTAAGCTGTCCTAAGTTCTTGGGCTGCCTGAATCTCATTCTGCTCAGCCCATTATTCGGTCCATTGGTGAGCATGTTCGACCCATCTTTTTCTCGCAATTACTTTGTGTATAGGGTCCATTGGCTGCCATTGATGTAATCTCAATTTTGAGATTCTTATTCTTTCTTTTAATCGGTTTTTAAGGGTCTATTTGTGTGCATTAAAATACATAAGAATTGAATACATAAGACATTCATGGTGAAATGAGCTCTACCCATGGATTATTAAAGAAATGAAGGGTGTAGGATATAAGGTAGATATGTATATAGGACACTTTACTTTCCTATGTATTGAAATACTAGGGTGATGGCTGGGTATTTATTTTTCATATTTCTTTTGACTCTATTTTTGAAAACTTACATTTGATCTTCATTTTTAACCACTTATGATTTAAATCATATGTATTCTAAATGAATCATTCTACGCTGTCTTTTTCAGCAAAAAAGTTTTTGAAAACAATTCACTTTTTTCCTTCTTATGCAATTTGGTGAAACACTTTTCCACCATAAAAAAGGATAAAAAGTAACTTATTCCTTGGGCCTGCAAAAATGAATTTCCTTTAGGGGGTCATTATGGCTGTTAGAATTACTTTTCTATAAAAGCATGGAATGAAAAGTCAAGAGTTATAAACTGAATTTCATTTTTATCGGTAACATAACTTAATTGAACCTACAGTCTCAATGCAAGGTTGTAATAGTATGTTGAGGAGTGGGCTACACCCGATGGAGAGTATTGGAAATGAAAAATTTATCTTTCTATCTTAACACAGCAGAGGTCCTAATAACCCGATCTTTATTGAATATCAATTCACAAGTGATTAAAATAATAATTAATCCTAATCCAAGTTAAAAATAATCAAACCACAATGAGAGAAGGACGCATGATTTTTACGTGGAAAATCCTGCTTGGAAAAAACCACGGGCTTTATTGTCTAGGCCAACAGACAACCAAACACTATATGAATCGAAAGTTATAGAAACACTTACAACCCTTTCCCAATTGTTGACTCAACCTAAGGACTGCTTTGGTTTTGCCGACTGCTTGCTGTGCACCTTCACAGTATTTGAACCAACCACCTTGAACGGCTCTTCAAGACGTCTCTATTTTAGAGGAGTAGAATGGAGCATGAAACTAAAGCTTGAAACTTCAGCACAACAGATGATAGTCTTGGGGGGAGATGAATCTCTCAAGTTCTCTCTCTCTAAGAATTTTCCTTGTTGGAGAGATGCTGTTAAATAGAGAGATAAAAGCTTTATAAAGGCCTAGATTCGTGCCTCAAGGGTTACAAATTTGATTAGAATTAGTAATTGCATCTTAAGACAAATTAGAAGAGAGTTCCGGGCAAGTTTCTAATTTTGCGCCCAGGTTTGCTCGAGCGAGCAGGGAGTTCGCTCGAATGAACTGCTCTCTGTTTGCAGACGTTCAGCACAGAACCTTCTTGGATCGAGTGAAGTAAACGGGCGGTCGAGCGATCATCGTTCTGTGAGGGGTTTGCTTGAGCGGTCATATGGTTCGCTCGAGCGAACTACTTTCTGTCTTCAAATTTTCATTTCGGAACCTTGATGGCTCGAGCGAGCTGGGAGATGGGTTGAGCAAAGAAACCATGTGAAGGGTTCGCTCGAGCGACCTCTGTCAATTGATAGAGTCCGGAATTTCTTTCTATTTTTTGGAAGAGATCTTGAACAGTCATTTCCTAAATAAAATACAAATTTAAAGAATCCCGGTTTTGTCCATTACCCAATGAATTAGCCAACTTAAAATCCTTATAGAAAAGTATTTATACTGCGTCTACTAACGTCTCGAGGTTTTGGCATAAATGATTAGTTAAAGAAACTTAATATGGTATCAGAGTTGGTCGCGAGTTTGAATCCTTGGATGAATGACTTGAAAAAAACTCGAATTACCAAAAGTGTACCGACCGGGTTCTAACTGAGGAAGAGTGTTGAGGAGTGGGCTCCACCCGAGGGGGAGCGTAAATGATTAGCTAAAGAAATTTAATATAGTGAGAACCTACCACTGAGCCACGGACTACTGTCAGATTTACAGGTTGAGCCTCCTTCCGGGTCATCTACTAGTTTATCATAGCTGGAACCATGGGCCTCTTTTTCCCCACTCTAAGTTGGATCTAAGTTTATTACATAGGCCATTGCTGAATCCAGATCATGAGATTGATCCTCCAAAAAACCTATCTTGATCTAGCTACACCACAGATTCCACCCAATAGACTATGCACCTTGAGATGGGTAATTCAATGTTGTTTCTTAAGTTGTTAACCAATACATTTTAAAAATGCCTAGGCATTAAAGGTGCGGCAAACTAACTACTCAACACCACCCTTTCGGCGGGACATTGCCCGGATTTGAAACACACGCTCGCACAAGACGCGGCATGGGAATCTTTTTTGTCTTGCGTAGTTTCAAATCCGGGACGTGCAGGCTCTAATACCATCTCAAATTACTAACCAGTACACCCAAAATGCCTAGGCGCTGTTAAATGATTCAATAATTTTATTGTTACAGTATAACTATTACAAGATCCAGGTACATACAAATATTATTTCTTGGAGGGGAAAAGGAAATTTGAACACAGGGACCAGGTACATGTACAAATCTTCTGGTTTCAATTTGGATTATCAATCCAAAAAGGCAGTCTCTACAACAAAGGACTGCCCTTGAGAAAAGCCAAGCAGAGCCTCTTCCATGCCTCCTGGTGAGGTTCATATGCCTCCATGCTTGCCTTTGCCCCTTCAACATGATAACTCTGCGAAAATATAAAATCAAAATTAAAACGCATGCCCTGTAATGTAAAACTTCAAAGTAAGCATCCAATATCCTTTAATTCTTTTTGGATGCTACATTATGGAGAATTTTAAAGATATCCCGCCTAATATGTTTCATCTCGATAATAACAATAATAATAATAATAATAATAATAATAATAAAACACTCATGCAGTTCATCTTTATAAATAATCACACCTCTATTAATATGAAATTCTCGATTAGCCACTTGAACATTAGTTAAAAGACTAGTTCATTACCTGTTGACAGAATCCAGCTCTGTTATGAGAGGCAAAAATGCCCGCAGATGTGATCTAGTGCAGATTAAACAATGGCCATTAAACCTAGGTTTTTTTTTTTTTTTTTTGTTATCGGAGGGTTCCAACCCCTTGGGCTGGACTAATCCCCCTGGGCACAGAGGGAAGCCGAGTAAACTCGTCAGTAGCCCCAGTGTGGTAGTGCAATATTTAAACTCCAACCTCCGAGTGCAAATCGTGGTCCTAGACTAACTGAGCCAACCCTTGAGGATAAACCTAGTTAAATTCGCTCATGTTTTATAGCAGTTCAGTCTTGGTTTTAATACAAACAAGATTAGATCTAAAGGAGTATGATTTTTTCATACTTTGTAGTATGATATGTTGTATTTCGTCTAACTGGCAGGAATGTGAAGTCCCCTTTATTCCTCACTTAATTGGACAAACAAAATTGAGGCCAAAAGGGTATGTATGTAGCGTAGAGAAATAAAAGAAGCAATGTAGAATATACTGGGATTTGGCATCTCTGGAGACGATCAATGAGGTGCCAGAGTATGTCTTTGGAGTATTCAGGATGGCCTTGGATCCCCATTATGTGGTCTCCACACATGAACATTTCGATCCCTGTCTTCTCTGACCCAGCCATCACCTCTGCGCACTCAGGCAATTCCAACACCTGCATTGCATTCAGGACATTTTTCCTTACTGATATAAACAAAAAATGTGGTATCATATCAATGAATGTAATGAAGCAAAACTTCACTTGATTTTAATTGCTTGTATGCAGGGGTGGTAATTCTTGACCTGACATAATCCGAGGTTCAAGTTGATCTTGATATTTCCAACTTAATTAAAAATATGGGTCGGGTTTATATTGGCTGACCGAAACCGAACCCGATTCCAATCATTGCAATGGTTCTGGTTGGCCTTTTTAACTTTCGATATGGTTTTTGTGTTGATATTTTTAAACCGAGAATGGGTCAGGTTCGGGTTGATCCCCATATATGTTATTTATCTATGTTATTTGCATTTGTCTCCCACAACTCGATTGGGTTGTCCTCAGTACCATGGATATAGTTCATTACAAAAAAACAAGTTAAAGTTAAACAAGTGATATAATGGATGTTTCATGGAAAAGAAAGAATATAACTTCTATATAAGTTGATGGAGCCAAGTAGTGTTTGCAACATACAAACCTCATCTTGATGACATTCAATTATGTTGAGTGAAGAAGGGATTTGGAGACTTGATAGTAATTTTGAGGAAGATAAGTGGACAGTGGTCACTCCCACATCCCATCCATTGACTGCGCGCCCTATCCTACCTCCTATTGCCCAAATGAATTCAGATATCAAATCATCATTGTTGTTGCTGCTGCTGCTGCTTTTTAGGGACAAATCCTGTAATCCCTCTAGCAGAATTATCCGAGTCAGATAAAATATAATTTCATGTTTATTTGATCATTTCTAGAAACAATTATTTCTTTTCATTTAGGGATAAAGGAATTAAAATTGAGTATCCTTGCTAATGCGGGTGAAACCCAATACATGTGGACCTATATGGCCAGGAGCAGAACCCAAAAACATGCCTTGGGGACCACTGTAGGATTTTTTTTTTCTCTTGGGGTCTGAAATGAAAAACTGCTGAAAATCTCATTAACAATAAGGGTTTTCTTTATTATTTATAATTCCAGGGTGGGATAGCCACCCCCAACGCTTCCCACTTCATATAGCCATGGTCAAAACCGAGTAAGGCCTGCTTTGGTTTGAAGATTAAGAATGATTTTTTTTTTATTTGTTAGCTTGGGCCATTAGCCAAAAGTGATATTTTAAATTTGGAGATTTAGGGATTGATCACTAGGTATGTGAGTGATAACAAGGTGCTAACACCACTTGATCGTGATTTTGATTGTGGTATTTTACCCTCTTTCCATGATCAACTACTTCATGGCTGGAAAATCAAATAAAAAACTGCCAAAATGGCCGTCGATAGGGGATACTATTTCTTTCAAATAGGTTCTTTGTACCATTTTAAAATAATTATTCTATGAGATTACCTTTTTAAAAACTGACAAAAACCCTTTATGCTATATTGAAAAACTTCGTGTGGACACCCTTTTGCCATGGTTTGTGAAAATGACGACTTTGGATGTAGATGTGTAAAAGTAAAACAAAAAATTACATTTGTCCAACGTCAAAACCAACAAACAATCCAAGATCCTCGTGCCGGAAACCCGGAGCATGTTTTTTGAAAAGCACGCGTGTGAATGAAGATGGAAATCACATTTGCTGGAATTGAGGTTTCCCGACCGCAAATCATGCCCATGAGTCAAAATAGAGGCTGGAATGTCTGAATCATGGGAAATTTGAATTGAGGTTTCCGCCGTTTGAATTGAATTAGCTCAAAATAAATGTTCTAGTGAAATCCTTCATGCTAAATTCTACTCTAAGGAATGCCGGCGGTTGCTGTTGAAAAAGTTGAGGCTTCCGGGAAACAACACTTTAACTCTTTTATTTTATTAGGCTATTGGGTACAAATGTACAATGTGTTATATGTGGAGCCGGTTACACTCGGATTAGGCCGTTAACTCAGGCCATTGTCGCCAAACGTGCAAGGGTATTTTCATAATAATATTACCCTACTCCTTTTCTTAGCCACCAGAGAATTTGTATTTTGTATTCTCATTTTCTGCCTTTGAGCATAATAGAACCGGTGTGATTCCTGGACGTACCTCAATCTAGAGGGAACCACGTAAATCTTTGTGTGTTCTTTATCTTGTTTGGTTGCATCTTTGTTCTTACTTTCCTAATACAATGCACTCTCATTTTTACTACTGCTGTTTTGGATAAAGTTGAATTCCTAAGAAATTTATAGTAATATATGATCTACAAAAGAGTTTTGCTTCTTTTTTCTAAATCGGAAACAATGTGCATATGGTGTAAGATATAAGATGAAGATGTAAATTACATCCTCACTTTACCAAACATCATGGGTCGTATTTAGACCTTTGAGCAAGGTCGTCAGCGGATACTGTGCACTAAAAAAAAAGTGACTAATAGCGGCGGAGAAAAATGCATGGGTTTAGCAGCAGAAAGCCCACAAATAGCGGTGTAAATTTTGTTCTTGCGCTAAACTTACTGTGTTAGCATCATAATGAACCATCTTAAGGTAAAATGGCAGGATTAGCGGTAGAAGTTTTTTCGCTTTAGTGGTTGAGAAAAAACACTGCCGCTATATCCATTTTTTCTGCTGCTATTTGTTTTTTTTTTTTTTTTTTGGGTGGGTGGATCATTTGATCAAGCCCCATACAAATGACTTCTTTACATTTTTGAAATAGTTACCATTCAAAAAGACTTCAATTATATATGCACTTAAAAAAAAAAAACCTTTTAGAGTTATTTTAATCATCTATAACTTTTTCAAATTGGAGACCCGAGAATTTTTTTAGGATCACCTGTCTTACTGATAGGGCTTTTGATCTAGCTAGCTATAAAATCAATTTTGCACCGATTTCATTAAACTTATGAAATGATCAATAATCCTTTTCAACTGTTCATATTAAATGTCAATCCACTAGTAGCTCAGTGATGAGTCACCTCTCTTCTACGGAAATAATTAAAAATTCATTCACATGAGTAGTGAAATGAAATAAAATTAAGTGATAAAAAGCATGGGGAAGGGGTTGTAAATAAATGCACCAAATGACAAAAAGCTTCTCTTAAAAAACATTAAATGATAAAAAAAGTACTCTTAAAGGTACTAAATGATAAGAGGGGAGGAGAGGAGTAATTTTGTCTTGTGCTTTTAATTTTAACTCTGTCTTCTTTCTCTTACCTTTGCTTTAACTCTTGTCTTAATTCATTTCACCCTCTTATGCAGACAAACGTGTGTTTGGTGGATCCGGATCTCCCGTTTAGATTAATGAGAGGATTTTTTTTTTTATTGGAGGAGATGGGATGTCATTTGATTTGATCTGATTTTACATCCTCTCCCCCATGTGGATCTGTTTCCGTGTTTGCTGGTGAGGGGGTGTTGTCACTTGTGGGTGTGTGAGTACCTTTCACGTACGTGTTGTATGACCATTGAATCAAATTTCCGAATGAGGTGTTGGATGCATTAAAATCCAAACCCCACTCACGTGAAATGGTATTTTTGTTTGCATCCAAGGAAGGGTCACTTCGGATCATGGAGATAGACAGACTTATTGAGGAGTGGGCTCCACCCGAAGGGGAATATTGAAAAGTATTTCCGTTGCCTCTACTAAAGCCTTAAGGTTTTAGTAGCAATGGCTAGCTAAAGAAATTCAAGAAGACTATAGGTAGAAAAATCTGACCATATCACAACATCCAAACAAACGTAAAGAGAGTGATACCTGGTGGCCAAAACAGAAGCCCAGGAGCTTCTTGTGCATGGAATCGAGTTTCCTGAGGAGAGAGACGAGGTTGCAGATCCATGGGTCATTTCCATGGGCATCGTTGCAGCTGCCTGTGATGACGAAACCCTCGTAATCTTCAAGCTCTTCTTCTTCAGGAAACTCTCCAAGAGAGACCCGATACATGTCCCAGATCTCTCCTTCTTCCTTAAGTAATCCCAAGAACACTTGAAAATAACCCCCATATCTCTTCTTCACGAAATCCGAATCCTCTGCACACATCAGTACTGCAAACCTCCTCCCTTTATCCATTCCCTCTGTGTGTACAAGAAAAGATATTTATTGAAGACCTTTATCTATTCTGTAGGGGAAATATACTGCGACAAGAGAGACGATGAAGAAGAGAAAGAATGGGAAATATAGTGTGGGAGCATATTACAAGTACACGTTTTATAAAGGTGTGGGGATTGGAAAACAGGCAGATATCCCCATGTCCATGTTTGGTTAAAAAATTTACTTTACTTCTGCTGCCCCAACCAGGCTGCGCGTTTGATTGGTAAACGAGTATGTTGATCAGCTATGCACTATCCATGGTAGAGAGTGCGGATTTCGTGTGTGTCATGCACGCTCTCGCTTTCCCGAGAGGGGATTGGGATTTCCCCATACAGCCCAACTATTGAAATCATACATTGCTTAAAATAGATGCCCTCTCGTTTAAATGGGATATACTCGTATTTAAAATGAGGCAAGATTTGGGACATCTCTTTATTATATGCTCAATCTTACATATGTTTACTTTCAGTGGTTAGAGATTATAATATGTGGGCGTCACTGTGGAGCAAGGGGTGTTAAAGGACTGTGTTGCCACGAAATATGTTGGGTTGCAAGCAAGGGAGAGTGTTGGGAAGTCCCATATTTCATATCTCACAAATTGTGAGTTGGACAGGGCTTCATATACGTATTGTTTATTCCACCTATCAACTTAAGCTTTTGAGTTGTTACATGGTATATATCTTAGATTGTGTTTAGATGGACGGTGAATTGAAGTAAAGTGAGGTGAAACATCAAATTAAGAGTGAATAAAATAAAAGGAGGTTATGATGATATTTTATTTTTAGTTGCTTGATAGTGAATCTTTTTGAATTTTTATGTAAAAAAAAAGATATTTTGTTGTGTCATTTAGTGGAGGAAGGGTTTGAATTTGTTTACTTTAGATATTACCACTTGTCTTATGTTGTCCGGATAATGGAGGCTTTGGGTGCGTTTGGCATCATGCCCTTTGGATGTTCCCATGTTATCACGAGATAAGGGTGTAGAAAACATGTTTGGTATCTATAAATGATTGTTTCGAATTTTGTTCTCATCGGAAGGAGTTTCAAAATCTTAACCCTCCAGCATAAAAAAGTTGAAACAATTTGTTTTTACTTTTTTAAGAAACAACTTGTTGGCACAATTGTTTCTTTCGTATCTCCTGTATTTTAAAGAATATCATTGGAAGATTCTAAATTCTCCCACTTATCCTAAATGTAGGCCCCACGTTCACAATCCCAAAGAAGGTGACCCCACTTTATAATTCCTAGAGGTGGGTCATATGGTCACAATCACAAAAGGTGAGCCCCTATTATAATTCTATAATGATGGGACAACATTTAAAATCATTTATAAAGGTAGGCATTAAGTTGTTATTTCTCTAGGTGGGTCACGTGTCCACAATCACATTTTAATGGTGGCCCCATGCTCGGATTTCTAAATGTGAGTACCACATTGTAATTTTTTAAAGGTGGGTTCCATGTTCACAATTAACAAAAAGCATGGCCCCACATTTTAATGATGGCCCCATGTTCAGATTTCTAAATGTGGGTACCAATTTGTAATTTTTTAAAGGTGGGTCTTGTATTCACAATTAACAAAAAGTATGGCCCCACATTATAATTTCTATAAAGGTGGGCCCACGTTGTAGATTTTATAAATGTACTACCCCCATGCTCTAATTTGTAAAGGTGGGCACCACATTCTAATTTCTAAAGGTGGGCCCTGTGTCTATAATTAGTTAATTACAAAAAATGTGACTCGACTTTGTAATTCATAAATATGGGTTACATGGTCTTGTTTACAAAAGGTGGACCCACATTGTAAATCCTATGAATGTGAGCCCATGTTCTAATTTCTAAAAGTGGATCCCATATTTACATTTACAAAAAGTTAGCCCACATTATAATTCCTATAAAAGTGGTTACACATTATAAATCCAATGGATATGGGTTTTCTAATTTTTAAAGGTGGGTACTGCGTTGTAACTTTTACAAGTGGGTCCCATATATGATAATAATAGCACTGCAAACAAAAGAAGGTGGGGTCCCACATTGAAAATCCTATGTTTGTTCATTGGAGCAAAACTTTTATAATGTTACCAAACAAGTTCCGTACAACATTTTTGTTTAGTAGAATAATTTAATATAATGTTTCCAAATAAATTCTGCAGAGAATAGACTCAGCACAACCTAACCCGAACACAAAATTAAATATAACACGAGAATGATGCCAAACATGCCCTTTACCTTACTTTATTTTACTTCACCCTACATCGAAACAAGCGGTCTTAGCCCAACTAAAATTGGGACTTTGGCCTACTTTAGAACTATGGGCGCGAACGCTAAATTGCACGCACCCCTTACCTCATGAGTAATGACATGAGACTACCGAGAGAATCCCGACTCCATTATGGGGCCCATCTCTTGAATATTAGAAGTGGTTCAGGCGCACCTAAATTGGTGCACCTGCGGTGAGGTTTTAATGTGAAGAGGTAGAGGAGCCACATGGAGTTCGTGTTTGGTTGTGTTGCCCGCGTTGGAAGTTTTTGAATGGGTCTTCTGTGTAATTCCACTGTATTAGATTAATAAAGTTGGCCACTTGATAGTTGCTTACTTTCACTGGTTCTCAAGGAAGAAAGGAATAAGAATACAGGGGAAAAAAATGAATGCGGTTTTTTTAGTTTCTATCATGACTTCATAGGTCATGTTGAGGTCTTCTTAATTCATGGTGAGAGAACTTTGAAGCAAGAAATGCAGATATTTTTCAAAGTGAAAAGGAAAATTTTCCGCGCACACCTTTTTTTTGTAATTAATTACAAAAAATCCAACTGCATTTTTCATTTTAATTAATTTTTACCACTATTAATCTCAATCAACCAACTTAATTTGGTAGTAATTGATGAAAGTTTTGACCACTTAATGAAATAGGACGAATTTTGCCCTAACAAATTAAAGGATAAAACATTTCTTAGACCTGATTTTGATTGAACCATGGGAATTATGCAATTTAGTTGACTTCTATTTAATGGGCCTTTTAGCACTGAGAACCTTCATTTAATTGACATGTGAGAAATTTTTTATGGAAAGTAACATAAAATCACCAACCCTTTCGAATATGTACAATTGACCCTCTCTTTTGGTCTTTTATGTACAATGACAGCTTATATACTCTTACAACAATATCAATCAAATACTTTGGTTGATAATCAGATTAAATTTCTCATTACTTTAATTGAAACAATTAATTCTACTTTGCAGAAAGACACTACCATGAATTAGTTTTTAGTGGTTTACTGAGAAGAGCAGTTTTCAGTGAACTTAGTTGTTTTTTTTAACCTTGGTTAGGTTAAATCAAGTTAAAATACAAAATCAACTTATCCTGCGTTACCCGACTATATATACCATGGTATTTTTTTCATAGTTTCTCAAGGACAAAATTAACCGAGCGTAAACAATGAGGAAGTTGAAGGGCATCTCTTTGTTCAAGTGGTTTTTAGTGGAAACCCACTCCAGTAGTCAAAAGACCTTTTTATTATTATTTATCCTTTGGTCTTTTGATGATTGACTGATATTGCTGAGGGGTTGTTTGTAGCATATGCAAATGTTACACATATGAAACACACTACCATGTTTGCTAAAAAAATCCATTTTCATGAGTAAATGATCCAATGGTTTTAAATGTGTTTCTATGTTTTTCACAATTTCCTCAAAATCCAAGTGGATTTCAGATATGAAACTAAATAACTTGATGCTTATCGCTAATATGAGAATATTGAATGTTTGGATCAGGAATCGTCAGCCCATGAAAGTGCAGAAAACTATACTTAAGGTTTGGGAGTTTTCAGAAATTAGTCAAAAATCTATAAAGATTGAAGATAATTAGCTTGGAGGAGTCTTGGGTTTATTGCATATGAAATGGATTGAAAAGTTTGAATTACAAAGATGGGGGCCAGGAATATAAAGAATAAAGGTAGTTAATAGGGCCTACAAGAATTGAATCACAATTACCACAACGCGAGAGACTGTACTATTAATGGGACCTAAATTAAGGATTATGGCTATACACTATTATTATTATTGTTGTTGTTGTAGCTGTTGTCGTTATTATTTAAAAAATCTAATACCACAAAATTCCCAAAGTAAACATAAAACGACTGTGGTACGGAATCCTCACCCATTTACTATGATACCAAAGAAAACCACGTTTGGTTTACACAAGGATCAATGAAAAGGTAAGTCCAAAATCCTCTAGATTGAATATTCTCCATGCCAGACCCTCCCCCATCGGAGCAAAGGATTCAACAGAAGCACATAACGCATTGCGACAATGAACACCACGGTCATGGTGAGTTGATCGTGTTTTTCATTTGTTTTCATTTTTGTGGGCCATAAAATCACAATCCAAACCGTTCATCCTCTTAAATGGCCAAACACGGCTATTTGAACAGATATCAACTGTTGAATCCTCATTGATTTTGAGATACTAGCAAAGATGTGAAGACCATTGGATGAAGACTTTTGAAGTTCTATGGGGCCCATATGCGAAATCCAAATTGTCCAATATCTTTAGAAGGCCTAAAATTGCTATGAGCCCAAATTTGGCAGCTTAATTCAACATGGATCATGATAAATTGGCCAAAAACTCCGGACTTTTGATTTCACATAGTGTGAAAACGAGATGAAGAAGCAGTTTTTTTTTTTTTTTTCATATGGGGCCCAGAATCATGATCTAAACCGTGAATTATTTTCGGAAGGTAAAAAATGGCTAGATGATCAAATTTCAGCCATTGATCCTCCCTAGCTTTCTAGATATTTGTGCTAAAGTCCAAATTCTAAAATATTAATTTGTTATTCCTGTGGGCCTCCTTTGCACGATCCGAATTGTTCAAATTATTTAGATAGCCAAAAACAACTTTGAGTAAAAAGCCGAAGTCTTGATTCTTCATGGATATGGAGTTATTTACAAAAAAAAAAACTTACTACTGTTGGGTCATACTTTATATCAATGGTAGGAATTATCTTTCAATACCAAACCTAGAACGATCATAAAAAATCCCAAATGAGGATATCATGATTCTAGAAGATGGACAAAATCTTCTAAATAGAGGATATCTCCTTGTTTAGAATTCACTAAATTCCATTTGTTACAATGCTTAGGACTATTTGAACATTTTTATGAATCTAGTTGAGGGTAGCTGTGTTCATATTATACTTTAGCCCGGCTCGTCTTTAGAAAAACAGGTCCATATCTCGGCCAAGCCCAATTCGAGCTCTTGGTGGTTGGTCCAAGCTCAGCCTGCTTGAAATATGTAGTCTACCCATTTAGTTATCGGACCGGGCTAGCTTTCTATAACTTGTTTGGGGTTTCAGGTGCCATACACGACTGTAAGAACAACTTTTTGGGCTTTTGTACAAGCATAATTATCTAGATTAGGGCACACATGTTTGGATAATGTCATCGACGAGGAACCGTCACTGGTTTTCCTTGATTCCGAGAAAAATCCACATTTGGGTGAAGAGAGGAAAAGTGAGAGAGGATTTTCCAAATCCTCCAAACCCATCAACAATCCTCTATTCCATTGACTCCTCCATCTCTACCTCCCCCTATCGAATTTTATAAATCCACGGAGGCAAAGAAGCACCTAATTATAAGGAGAGTGACTCCTCCTAGGTGTTTTCCAAATCTGGAATGTAGTGATTCCTCTCATCAAAAAACCTTATAAAGAATAGTATGGTTCCAGGGGAAGGAACCCTCTAGATAGAGGACTCCTTTTTGTTTACCAAATATGTAATAAAAAAGGAAAAGAAAATCTTGATGTGGTTATGTATTGTATTGGGCAAAAGCCGCATAGCAGCCTAGGTCTTTACCCAAAAAAAGGGGGAGACTCTAGGGTCTTAGGAGAGGGGATCACAAATGTCTAGTGGATTGGTAACATGAAATTTTGTATGTTGCAGAAGTGTATTGAAGCAATAAGTGAGAGTCTTTGTACCCCAAAAAAAAAAAAGAAAGAAAAAAGAAAAAAAATAGAAAAAAAGGGTTTATGAGCCTTGATCTCCGGTCCAGTAAGGGTGGTAAAAAAAAGAAAAAACTGAAAAACTGTCTAACTGACTATTAATAACCGTGTTTCATGGTCCGATTACGGTTATTAAGATTGAAAAACCGTGCTTTACGATTCGGTTGTGGTTTTCATTTTTTACTCATGGTTATTAATCGAACGGAACTGTAAATTACAGTTCGGTTAACCGTTTTCTCAAAATATACGGTTAACCGAACCGCTACACTAATAAAAAGATATTTTGTACGTTAAGCATAATGCTTTTCACTTCATGTGTATGTGCATTGTAAACTTTATTTTTGGAGTTATTCTGAGAATACAATTATTTTGTGGGTTGGATTATACTTGTCTCATGTTTCCTAGAATTGTATTGCATGATAGATATTTTGTAGTATCATTTTAGACTTTTCGTTGTGCTTATTTTTGTGAAAAATGATAGTGTTGTTTTGTTTGATATGTGAAAAATGATAGTGTTGAAAGGCAAAAATAGATTTTTTTAAGTGACAATTAACCGTAACCATACCTGTCTAATATGGTTAACTCTGGATCAGTTTTTAACGATTTTTTTAGGGTACAATTACGGTTGTAGTTTTTAAAAATTGAAAATCATAAAATATTATTCGGTTAACAGTCTTTCTAAAACAAACGGTTAGCCGAACGGTTACACCCCTATCGACCAGCTATTACATAGGAACCGTGTAATACATCCTGGGTTCTTCACGGTGGGCCCCATGTGGAGATAATCCCAATTGCTCAAGATGCATTCCTTCCCCTCAATGGATATATCCTCAAATCTCAGTTTAATACGATTGGTTTCACCGTCGAGTGCTCAATTGGATGATGTGATCCACTCCTATTAAACCGGAATTTGAGGATATATACCTATAGGGGAAGGAATGTATATTGCGCATTTCGGAAATCTCTACATGGGGGCAACGATGGAGATCGTAGCATATGTTATACCGTTCTCGTGTAATAGCTATCACAGGGGATTCAAGTTCTAACTGTATGGTCTTTGCAGTTAGAAAGCTTAGAGTTCACAGGCAGCCCTAGATACAGATAAATACTACTTGGGGCCCGGCCGGAGCAGGGGTTCGAGAGCTTTTTATCACATAATCCAATCCCCCAAAGTATACAAGGGCCCAAATTTTTTATAAGGCCCAGCGCATTTATAAAACCCTTATTTCTAAGCCCGGCTTAAACTGGCTGGCCCGGACCATGAACACCGCTAGCTGAGGGACAACTTTAGGAGGAATCCTCATATCTCCTCTAACCAAACCAGCCTATAGAGTGGCTAAACCGTTTGATGAAATGATGATGTTCATTTGCTGTAGGAAAATAAAAAAATAAAAAATAAAAAATGATGGTCATCGTTCATACGTTGACAGTGTGGGTCAATGTCATCTTGGAGGATCCGTTTCCGCTTTCGAATCTTGTCACCATCTACTTAGCATCATATTTATAGACAAAGGATGTTCATTATTCAATGCCCATTTGATCATGACGAGCCGATTCCACTCTCCAAAAGGTCTACAATTCCATTTCCATGTCATTGCAAGTTGCTTCTTTCATTAATTTAGAAGACTCCAACGTCAACAAAGAATCGCATTAGGCCTAATTGACCGTTATCTTGACTCTCGACCGGGGTTAGTAGACTGCGTTTAAAGATAAAACTCCATTTTCCACTTGTTATATGTATGTAACCTCTGGTTGGGTGATTGAAAAGGACCGTTGATCCAAGAATGATAGATTAATGCCCTAATGCCTCAGCATTCCAATTAGAATGAATAACATCAAGTACCAACACACTCAATACACTCATGGTTGAGCGGTGTTTGCACTTTAATTTCACACACATGATAGGGATCCATCTAAGATCCTCAAGTAACTCTCTTGAAATAGTAGCCCAAGTAGCTGGCAAAGAAAATTAAAGAACGAATACGATCAAGCAATAGTTGTAGAGAATAGAAATTGCCCTTAAGAGACCAGTTGTATGTATGTATGTATATATATCATCTTGCACAATCCGAGGATTAGGATTGTCTTTGTGCATTCCAACAACGATCATAATCTGTTAATAGCCTGCCAATGCTAAGGATCTTTGGATGATCTGACTCAAGTTTCCATCTCCCTATAAATAGCAATGTTGAGGTGTTACGCTTAAGATACAAGACTACTTTGCCAAGGAACTCCATGTTTGCCACTAAGATAGGAAGATAAGCTACTCATGAAACACTCACAGAGTCACTCTCTAAAGGGAAGATGATCTTGATATTTACCAATTGCTTAATCCAAGGGGTGCTCACTGGTCAGGCCAGCCTGGGCCCAACCTGCTTTGGGCCAGATTCTGGCCTAAGGTTTTAGACTCGGGTTGGGCCTGGATTTGAAATTCTGCCATGTTTAATATTTGGGCTGGGCTCAGATTGAAACTACTGCCCGTGTGAAGCTTGGCCAGGGTAGGGCATGTGTAGGGATGTAAATGAGTCTTCGATTATCCGATTACCCGGATGTTCCTACTCGTTAAAAACCAGGTTTCAGTCCTTATTTAGGCCCCAATAAGTAAACGGGTCCGGTTCCTTTTTTCGGACCTATAAGCTCAACAAGGCTGGGTTCGGCTCCACCTTGGTTCTGATCCGTGGAGCGGGACCCGACATATTACTTCAACTTTCGAGAACCTTTTCTAAAAATTAGGTATTTTTTTTTTCCATATCATTCTCTAACTAGACCCAGACTCAAATCATTTATAGTTCTGGTTTCTAAATCAGAAACCAATTCCAAACCAATTCTGATTCTGATTCTGATTCCGATTCCACCTTCTCATTAACGATTCTGGTTTACTCGGGCTCCGAACCGACCCATTTACGTCCCTACCAAATGATAACCTTTTATATATAATTTATGAAATATGGTAACGTATGTCAAAACGTTCCTTTCTTTTCACAATTGAGGTCTGCATTCCAAGTATGAGGAATATCCATAACATCATGATGAAACATTTTTTTGGTAGAATTTCCATTCACAATCGAGGTACTTGAGCAATCATTACGCCACCATAAAATGTGCTCATAATGCAAACGGACAAGGCTTTGATGATGTGCAACATACTAACATAGAATCATAACGTCATGAAAAATGTGCTCTGCAATTTAAAATCATAACGTCATGAAAAATGTGCTCGAACGCAATTTAGATATGAGTATATGACATACCATGCATTGGAAAATATTATCCTCTAAGTCCACTTTAACATCTTTATTCAGTACAGCCTTTTTGATAATTTTTCCATCCGTGATCTAACGCGAGGCATAATTCTGAACCTTCACTCACTGTTGAAATTGTATACGAAAAGAATTTACGGTTAAGATGCCATTACACTTAAAACCATTAAATCAAAGACTAGAATAATTTGGTGGGTTTGATTTTGTTGTTTTCCCCTTATCATAAGGTATCCTTTCCATCTACTCTCCTTCCATTCTAGACATCCATCTAAGTGAACCATCATAGTCAGTGGCATCATGAACAATACACCGGTCCTTATGTAATTTCGTGTATACACTGCAAAAGAATACAATTAACACAATTCTTTTCCTCCTACTAGAGACCGGCTTTCTATCAACGATCAGATGTAGAGGATCAAACTGGATCCGATCGTTGATCGCCATTCATATGATCCGAAGAAAGACACGATCAATTTTGAACAGTGTAGATCAATCTAAAAGAGAAAAATAATTGTTATAAATAAATGGATTTTGACCATCCCCAGCATATTTAGGGTTTTTGAAAATAAGGTGTAGGGTCAATATTGCTATCAAAATTAATCCTACGACTCGCCCTCAAATAGGCCACAAATAGCCCCATATTAGGCCCAAAGTAGTTCTAGAAAAGAGTCCAATATAAGTCCAAATTTGACCAGAACTGCGCTAAAAAAATAGCTGTAATTTGGGCCTAATTCCAATCTATAAAATGCAGATTTACTAGGTTAAAAACTAGTCTGAATCGTGCCCAAAACAAGGCCGATAGACTGCCCCAGAACCAGGCTTTGACAGGCCCAAAGATCAGCTCAATTGGGGCCCAAATATGTCCCTAAAATTATACCAAACAGGCCCAATATGAACCCCAATGAAGGCTTAAAGTAAGCCCAGTTTCTGCTAGTGACAGCCCTAGAGAACTGGTCCATTTCAATCCCTAAAACAGGTCCATATTGGGTCGTAACACTTAATCCTAAATAGTCTCAAGATTAATTCTTATTCAGGCCCTTTCACTAAATAAAAGCAGGCCCTCATAAGGCCATGAACCTGGTCCAAGGTAGATACTTAATCTGTGTCACAATGGTCCCCAAAGCAGTTTCATTTTCAGAAGTGAAAAAAAGAAGTGGCCCTGGAAGCATACCAATATATAATGAACCTCACTATATACGGGCCCATAGCCGACTTTATCAGTCCTAATATCTGACAGAAAACAGCACACAAAAGCGTTCGCTCCAGGCCAAATATTTGATCTTAAAAACAGGCCATTGAACAAGGCCATTGGTGACATTTTGGGGCTTTGAACAAACCCTAAATTCGGTCCCTTTTGGGCCCAGAAACTGGTCTAAAAGGCTTTAAATTTAATCCGACTAAGGCACATTATTGATCCATAAAGGGATATTAATGTATGCTGAAATAGGGCTAAAATAGGGCCTTAATATGATGTGAAACTGGCCCTAAAAAGAGAGAGAAATCGATCTTATGTTCTGGGCCTGAGAAGTTTAATGAGGCACCAAGACAGTCCCTTATTGCTGGTCTAGAATGGGCTCAACATAGATCCAAAAAAAGTCCCAAATAAGGATTGTTTATTACTCTGTAATGATCCCGAAAAAGGCCCAATAACTAAACCGGAATAAGCCCATCAGTCTAGTTCATTAAAATGGGCCTAAAAATAGTCCCAGAATGAGCTCAAAACAGACACCAATTGTGGTTTACAACCAAGCCCTAAAAAGATCTAAACAGGGCTGAAATTGGTCTTCAACATGGGCCTAAGACTATTAGATGTTATGGGCCAGGAAATGACTCTCAATCATTCTCTATTTCATGCACAAGATAATTTTCCAATTAGACGTTAATTTTCTATGTATTGTAAAATCCACGTTTGGTAAAGGTGAAAAGTGGCTGCACAGAATCCTTAGTTCTCTGTTTCCATCTTCTTTCCTTCCATTCTGAACCTTACCCTGTCATAAGGGCACGTTTGATAAACGATGAAGAATCCTCTATTTAGGGGATTCTCTCCATCTCCAAAGAATCAGGTATGATTCCTTTATAAAGAGTTCCATGTTTGGACTGTTATGCATTTTCTTTAAAAATTAATAATGTTTTGGTACATATCTCGAGATATAAGATGAATCAACGGCCAAAATGTGATCATCTTGCCGTGTCTGGCCTTCCCGAAATAATGAACGGTTTCCATCTTGATTGTGGACCCCACATAAACCAAAACAAATGGAAAGAACGGACTGTTTTGGCACCCGGTATGCATTTACTGTTAACAATAATGACATTTTGGCATATATCTCGAGATATAAGATGAATCAACGGCTGAAATGTGGTGAGGTAGCCGTGACTGACCTTCCCGAAATAATGAACGGTTCCGATCTTGATTGTGGACCCCACAGAAATAAAAAAACTGCAAAACACGGACTGTTTTGGCACCTATGTATATTAACCGTGAACAGTAATGACTTTTGGCACATATCTCGAGATATATGATGAATCAACGGCTGAAATTTGGTGAGATAGCCGGTTTTGAGTTTTTAATTGTTACTAACGGTTTAGATATTGGTTATGGGATCTAAAAGGTACATTTCCAAAGCAAAAACTTATTAGGGCCACATTACCTCCACTATTCATCGTTGCTGTATGTTACTGTCCAATTTTGTTTTTTTAAATGTCATGATCTAAAATGAATCAAGGGCTGAAATTTTGGAACATAGCCGTTGTGGACCTTCTTAATACAATCATCGGTTCAGATCTTGATTGTGAGGCCCATAAAAACCAAAAAACCGCAAAAACTGGTCTGCCTGTATGACCGTCCAGATTTACTGTAGCTCCGCAAATCCAATCTTACGTTGATTCCTTTGATCCGATGGGGGTGGTCCGACCTCTGAAATAATCAAAAGCGCAGAAGTCTGAAGTACATCTTCTTCAAATCCAGGCGAACCAAGCAAAGGAAGTGTACTTTCCCAATATCGCAATGCGCCTCAACTTATACGCTACGCCCTTTGTTTTTTTTTCTTCCCCTGTGTCAAGATTCTCTTTACATTGGCATTGACATTGTCATCTTATGTGGACCGAGACCAGAGAAGCCTACTTATTCTCATGGGTCCATGCACTGAGTCACATGCCGGTTGGAGAATTAGGGATGCAGAATCGGCTCACCCAACTCAAAAAAACTTGACTCGGGCACTCAATTAATTTGGTTATGGGGGAGTCATTTTTTCATTTGAATTATCATGAAAATATTCATTAAATTACGCGCTCGCACACATAGAATTCTTGTTATTTATGATAATCAGTGCAACTAATAAAAATTTTTATATATTAAAAAACAAAAATAAAAAGAATACAGAAAAATTCGTTCTCAGAGCCTTAATTTTTACATATATACCGAGTCTCCCCTTCATTTGAATGGGTCTTTGTCCAACATGAGGTGACTCGGTCGAGTCACAACTTAATTGGTGAGTTTTACAACCTTGATCTTATTAGATTGTACAGTTCCATGCAATAATTTAACTTCAGAAGGGTTTCAGTTTTTTGTTCTTTGATGTTGCTAAATGTTTTCGTTTTTTCACACTGATGTTTTTTTTTTTGGCCTAGTGTGCAACACTTAAAAAAAAAAAAAAAAACTGTACTCTAACTATTGACTCTGAATTTACTTGAAAAATGCAGAATATGTTTTTTAAATCTAAAAAGAAAACTCTGAAAAATATTAATATAAAAGAACACAAATCAATCTCAATTGCAAACCAGTTTCATTTTCTTCATGAAACATTCTTAAAAAATATACTTTGAGGGCCTGTTTGTTAGCAGCAAGTGATAATATAAATTAAATATTCATTATCAAATGCATACCTATTTCATTTTCTTCTTGAAATGCTCTGCAAAATTATACTCTAAAAGGACTTATTTGTACGATAAGAGGATTCCATGCACGCTCCGTAGAATTTTGTTTACATGGGAGAGAAGAATTCTGCATCCCTATCTGATCTTCAGTAAGATCGAAATCCTCTGTATTGAAAAACTCAGTTCATTTTTTCCTTATTCATGAGAGAAATGTCACACGTACGTACCAAATAATGCAATAGTGTCTGCATGAAAAATCAGAATATATAACTGTCAGCTTTATCGCTGAATCCTCTAAACACACAAATTCTAAGGCTATATTAATTCTCTCACATTCTTAAAGTTAAGAATATTAACATTTTTTTTCACACTTAAATGGAGATGGGTCCAATACCATTGGTCATCAACAAGGAAAAAAGATAAGGTGAACAGCTAATTGAGGTAAGCACTTGAGTAGTTTGACAAGCAAAAACTTTAGTCCATACTTTACACACCGTTGGATCTGTGGTATGTTTTTTTTGGAACCAACTAAGGGAACTGCGCACATAAGAAACCAGATAAATGCGGGAGTAAACCTCTGCACACGTTAGAGAGAAGACTGCCCATGTAGGAGAGAGACTCAAGGATCGAACCTTGGGCAGTTGGTGAGAAATGGGATACCAACCAATTGGGCTATCCTTATGTTCTTGAATCGGTGGCATGTTGAAAGAGCTCATTGGTTATGCAATTTGTTAGAATTATTGTGGACCATCCATTATTCGATCAAATACAAACTTCATCTAGTGAAATTTAATTGTCCTACCTAAGGTGGTGATGTGTTACACCCCGACCCGAAATAATCGCGATTAAGGCTAATTAATTGTGATTAATGCTAATTAAGCATGAATAATTGGATTAACTAAGGTTAATGACCAAAGAGAGAGAAACCAGTCTCAAATGACACATTAAGCCTAATGAAATGGATTTGAATGAAATTGAATGGATTTAAATGAGTTTAGACTCAAACAAGGTAAGCCAAGGACTTTTTCGTAAATACGGGTTTTCACGTATTTCGTCAAATACGGAAATTCTTGATACCAACGTGTGTATCTCGAAGAGTACGTCAACTTTCGTAATAAACGCGATTCCATTTGACATCAAATGGGCCAAGTGAGGAGTCATTTGACTCAAAATGAAAATATGCTAAATGTAAGGGGGTTTTAGTGTGAAGTTGCTTATATTAGAATGAAATGAAGAGGAATGAGTTCATTCTCATTCCATCTCAAGAGAACCCTAGAGCTCTCCATTTTCCCTCTTTTCCTCTTCCATTCCTCTTGTTGAGAGTGAGCTTGTGAGTGATTGAAGTGGATTTTGGAGTGAAGGGCTTCAACTTCATCTTCTTCCCCAAGCAAATCCACCATTGTTGAAGTGTAGAGCTTGAGAGAAAGCTTGAGAACCCATTTCCTTTGAGTTACAAGTAAGTTATAGACCTCCCTTATGATTTCCAAGTTGCTTATGAATGGTTAGGCATGATTTTTAGCACCAATGACTCATGGGAGTTCATTTGGATGTTTTTATGATTAGGGTTTGAAATTTGGGGGTTTTAGTCTCAAGCCAAGCCAAGGCAAAGAGGACTTTGAGTTGATAACTTCCAAAAAGGCAAGTATAAACCTTGCTTGTGATTAGTATTAACCATTGTAATTGTTCATAGAGATTGCATGGATTATATGCATTTTTATATGGATTTTGGGTTTGTTATGAATGCTTAATGAAGTGATTAAGGTGGTTAATGAATGATTAGAAGTGTGATTATAGATGAATGTGAATGGATGATGCATGAGGGGGAACAGGAGGTTCCCATTTACCATGCAGGTTGTAGAAATGTGATTGAGAAAGGAGAGGAGAAGAAGAGTGAACTGAACAAAATTCGGATTGAAATTCTGCGTGGTTCGCTCGAGCGAACGAGGTTCTGTTTGGGCGAAATGAATTTCTGAGGAGTTCGCTAGAGCGAACATTTAGTCCGCTCGAGCGAACATTGTTCTGCGTGAGTTCGCTCGAGTGAACAGTGGGTTCGCTCGAGCGACCATTGTTCTGCCTGGGTCCGCTCGAGCGAACAGTGGGTCCGCTCGAGCGAATCTTATACTGGCCCAGTGACATTATTTAGTGAAAATTTTGGCTAATCGATCGGACCTAACGGTCCGACCGATTAGGGGACTCTGTTAGAGTCCGGTGAATTTTGAGTTTTGGATTTTTACGAGAATTTGGAGTATAACTCTTAAGTATAAATGCGTTCCGATTAGTTTTTAAGACTAATCATCGGTTAATCAAATAATGAAGAATTCATGGTGTTTTAATGAGAATGAAAAAGGGTTCCTTAGATGAACCATATAATTGATAATGGCCTAAGCTCCATGGGTGATAATTAAGGGGACTTGAAATGCACATACTAGAAATACAAATGTGATGTCCATCAAGAATAACACGTGCATTTGGAAACCAACGGTTACACCCGAATGGTTGTTTAGGATTGAGATAGGATTGGAATAGGATTAAGTAAAACCATGTGTGGTTAGTATTACTTTCATTATGTCTTTGTGATTAATCTAACGAGATTGATATTATTGTCATTCCTTTCTTTTGTCATGAAAGGAATCATTGAGTTTAATTGGATCCATAAAGAGGATTTCTCACTGAAAGTGTTGATCATTGAGTCTGGCACTACCTAGTGATTGTATTAGAACTCCAAGTGAGTTCAATGAATAATGAATGACTAATCCTGCTGCAGCAAATGGATATTGGGGTGTTCCGGAGCTCCGTGGTGATGCTAGTGTCCCTGGCCCGGACACTGGTAAGTCCCACTAAAATTCAGATCATATCTTCGGGTATTGATTGAATCCTCCCTTTGAGGGGAGATGGTAAATGAATAATCCTTCTTTTGAGGGAAGATGGAAATGAATTGAAATGTAATGCAATGAATGCTATGGTAGTTGCCAATTGGTACGTGTATACTGACTGATACTGACTGTCATTGTTTATTACTGATTGAAAAATTGTCTAGATTTCTCTAGCATTGAAATTGTCATTATTGCAAATAAATGTATTGATATACTATTGCAAGATTGTTTATACATTGTTGAACCGTCGTGTTCATTAGTGTTATTGATGGCATTACAGGCCCGATTGCCCCTGCCGGCATTGCAGCGCCTCCGGCGCCAGCGGAGGAGGCCGCTCCGGTTCCTCCAGGAGGTCTGATTGAGTGGAACCGGCGGGATACCATCTGATTTGGTATCCGGGTGCGTTTGGAACTTTTGACAACATTTTGAGGACTGTTATAAATTCATTTTGAGAATGTAATTAACATTTAAGAAATGTAACTAATGGTCATCTGCATAGTATTTTGTATATACAGCATTTGACAAATGCATATTGGAACGATACATGTATAAGAACTTTCTTTTGTATACATGTAAATGATAAGTTATTATTGTCAAATATATATTGTTTCCGCAAAAGTTTTTATATTTGACAGGTATTTGAGATTGATATCCCTTGTGGATCTCGTTTTAACTCCGGTTAATTCAGGGTTTACGGGAGTAAGTATGGGTTTCACGGCTCGGGTTGGCCGGTCCTCGGGCTCGGGTCGTGACATGATGTGAGTTGTTACCTAGATGATCTTGAACCTAATTTTAAAAGATGAGAGTCCCCAGATAAATCATGCTCCACTTAAAGTAACTGAAAATAAATAATCATAATAAATAAAAAAGTGGGAAACGATGATAAGCTAAGGTGTAGTGATGACAAAAGTGCATAAATACAAATTTACAAGGTTATTACACAAAACTATCACACTACTATGCAATAATCTTACTTTTGCTCCTATATATATATATATATATATATCTCTTCATCTTATTCTGATACTTTTGTGATATTTAATTTAGAAAAAAACCATGAAAATATCACCGCAGTGAGTTTTCCTGAATGATGGAATATTTTGGGAATTTTGAGCGGTTTATATTTTGAAATCAGGCCCTGTTGAGTAACTCATAGTGATAACTAAAAGAGTTTTGGCATCCAAGCTCCCAAGAATCTGGCTAGTTATTTTTGAAGACATTTGATAAAAAAAATTATTATCCAAATCATATGTTACAAATAAAGCTTCAAATATCAATAATGTCACGCTTATTTAAAATTGTATTTTTCTGATAATATTATGATATTCTCAAAACACCAAAATAATTTTTTCGAAAAAATATGAGAAAAAGGAAAATAAAAATGTTATCTTTCTAATTTTCCCAGATTCTTAGTTTCCTGTATATTTTGTGATTTTTATAATCTTTATAATATTTTCTGGTGTTTTATGTTTATTTTATATTTCTTTATTAATTTTTATTATTTAAAAATTTAATTAGATACAACGCAAATTTCCAAACAATATCCCCGGAAAGTATTTTGATATTTTTCGCATGTTGATTATTTCCTTAAAACAGTGTTGGTGACAGTTATTACAAACACTATGGGCCATCAACACTCATGTCAAAAGAACCCCAAAGGGTTGGCCGAGTGGTCAGGACCACGGTTCCTTCCTCTTACGAAGCTAGAGGTATTGATATCGACCCCCGGTTCCTTCTTCTTGAGGAATCGAAGGTTGAATCCATTAGTGCTACCACCTTGGGGCTACAGGGGTGTTTACCAAGCTTCCCTCTGGGCTTAGAGGTATTAGTCCAGCACAAAGGACAGGGAACCGTCCAATAGCTTGAAACAAAAAACAAAAAACAAAAAACAAAAAACAAAAAACAAAAAACAAAAAAACAAAAAAAAAAAAAAAAGAGCACTCATTTCAAGAGGCCATCTCACTTGCTTTGTGACTGAGTTTAGAAATTGGGTCTAAGACGCATCACATAAAAGGTTTCGGCCATGACCATACAATAGTAAAGCCAATACGAAAATCTCCTACACCTTGATCAGCCAATATATACTTTACATTTTTAACACTCTAAAAGAAGAACATCATTCTATAATTTTACTAATCTTCAAATAATTTTATTTAATCTTTTTAAAGGAGGACATATATAAAAGGTTTCATCTTTGACATACATAGAGACCAAATTAAGCCGCGTGAGAACATTTCTTCCATTGATCATAGCTTAATGGTGAGACATCTCCCTCTTTGCGGACACAACCTAATGATCAGGATCTCCTCCTCAGCATAAACAATTAGCTTGTAGCTATGTTTGCTACGGACTCGGGTAGAAAGAGTACATGGTTTTGGGCACATGAGTACTGACCATGTAGGGAAAAAAAACTTGGTGTACAGAGGCCCAAACAGTTTTTTTGGTTCCATGGAAATATGGGGATAGTCGGTCAAAGTCATCTGAAAGGATCTCTTGTCATCACCACTTTACATGGCAGCTGCTAGATCTGTTCTGGTCGCAATTCGACGGGGTTGACCCATTTTAATTATTAGGAGGACTCAGCTCAAATCCTTAAAAAGGTCTACCATAATTCCATTCCCATGCCAATGCAATGTGGGGTAGGCTTGTAGATGTCATTTTTGACTCTTGACCCATCAGTGGGTAGGTTCTGGTTGGAGGTATCTTTCATTTTCTTGGAAATGGTGGTGGAATATTGAAAGTGAATGATGCTGGAGTGGCAGACTAATGCCATTTAAATAAATAATGTTTGTAGTGTTTTTACCTTCATGTCATGGAGAGTCCTTATGCCTGGGCCTCCCATGGATGGATCTTAATTTGTAGTAAGCTGTCCTAAGTTCTTGGGCTGCCTGAATCTCATTCTGCTAGGCCCATGATTCGGTCCATTGGTGAGTATGTTCGACTGATCTTTTTCTCGCAATTACTATTGAGTATAGGGTCCATTGGCTGCCATTGATGTAATCTCAATTTTGAGATTCTCATTCTTTCTTTTTAATCGGTTTTTGAGGGTCTATGTGTGTGCATTAAAATACATAAGAATTGAATACATAAGACATTCATGGTGAAATGAGCTCTACCCATGGATTATTAAAGAAGTGAAGGGTGTAAGATATAAGGTAGATATGTATATAGGACATTTACTTTCCTATGTATAATTGAAATATTAGGGTGATGGCTGGGTATTTATTTTTCATATTCTTTTGACTCTATTTTTGAAAACTTATATTTGATCTTCATTTTTAACCACTTATGGCATAAATCATATGTATTCTAAAGGAATCTTTCTACGCTTTCTTTTTTCAGCAAAAAAGTTATTGAAATCAATTAACTTTTTTCCTTCTCATGCAATTTGGTGAAACACTTTTCCACGATAAAAAAGGACAAAAAGTAACTTATTCCTTGAGTTTGCAAAAACGAATTTCCTTTAGGGGGTCATTATGGCTGTTAGAATTACTTTTCTGTAAAACCATGGAATGAAAAGTCAAGAGTTATAAACTGAATTTCATTTTTATTGGTAACATAACTTGATTGAATCTACAGTCTCAATGCAAGGTTGTAATAGTATGTTGAGGAGTGGGCTACACTCGATGAAGAGTATTGAAAAGTATTTATACTGCGTCTACTAACGCCTCGAGGCTTTAGTATAAATGATTAGCTAAAGAAACTTAATATGGTATCTGAGCCAACTGGTCGCGAGTTTGAATCCTTAGATCAACGACTCGGTACGAGAAAAAATTCGAGTTACCAAAAGTGCACCGACCGAGTTCTGCCTGAGGGGAGGTGTTGAGGAGTGGGCTCCACCCGAGAGGAAACGTAAATGGTTAGCTAAAGAAATTTAATATAGTGAGTACCTACCACTGAGGCATGGACTACTGTCAGATTTATAGGTTGAGCCTCCTTCCAGGTCTTCTTCTAGTTTACCATAGCTGGAGCCATGGGCCTCTTTTTTCCCCCACTCTAAGTTGGGTCTAAGTTTATTACGTAGGCCATTGCTGAATCCAGATCATGAGATTGATCCTCTAAAAAACTATCTTGATCTAGCTACACCACAGATTCCACCCAATGGACTATGCACCTTGAGATGGGTAATTCAATGTTGTTTCTTAAGTTGTTCACCAATACATTTTAAATATTTAGACGTAAAAGGTGCGGCAAACTAACTACTCAACACCCCCCTTTTGGCGGGACATCACCCGAATTCGAAACACACGCCCGCACAAATTGCGGCATGGGCATTTTTTTTTTGCCCTGCGCAAATTCAAATCTGGGATGTGTAGGCTCTAATACCATCTCAAATTGCTAACCAATATATCCAAAATGCCTAGGCGCTATAAAAGGATTCAATAATTTTATTGTTACGGTATAACTATTATACGATCTAGGTACATACAAATATTATTTCTTGGAAGGGAAAAGGAAATTTGAACACAGGGACCAGGTACATGTACAAATCCTCTGGTTTCAATTTGGATTATCAATCCAAAAAGGCAGTCTCTACAACAAAGGACTGCCCTTGAGAAAAGCCAAGCAGAGCCTCTTCCATGCCTCCTGGTCAGGTTCATATGCCTCCATGCTTGCCTTTGCCCCTTCAATATGATTACTCTGCGAAAATATACAATCAAAATTAAAACGCATGCCCTGTAATGTAAAACTCAAAGAAAGCATCCAATATCCTTTAATTCTTTTTGGGTGCTACATTATGGAGAATTTTAAAGATATCCCGCCTAATATGTTTCATCTCGATTAAAAAAAAAAAAAAAAAAAAACTCATGCAGTTCATCTTTATAAATAATCACCTCTATTAATATGAAATTCTCTATTAGCCACTTGAACATTAGTTAAAAGACTAGTTCATTACCAGTTGACAGAATCCAGCACTGTTATGAGAAGCAAAAATTCCCCCAGATGTGATCTAGTGCAGATTAAACAATGGCCATTAAACCTAGTTAAATTCGCTCATGTTCTATAGCAGTTCAGTCTTGGTTTTAATACAAACAAGATTAGATCTAAAGGAGTATGAATTTTTCATACTTTGTAGTATGATATGTTGTATTTCGTCTAACTGGCAGGAATGTGAAGTCCCCTTTATTCCTCACTTAATTGGACAAACAAAATTGAGGCCAAAAGGGTATGTATGTAGCGTAGAGAAATAAAAGAAGCAATGTAGAATATACTGGGATTTGGCAGCTCTGTTGACAATCAATGAGGTGCCAGAGTATGTCTTTGGAGAATTCAGGATGGCCTTGGATCCCCATTATGTGGTCTCCACAAATGAACATTTCGATCCCTGTCTTCTCTGATCCAGCCATCACCTCTGCGCACTCTGGCAATTCCAACACCTGCATTGCATTCAGGACATTTTTCCTTACTGATTAAACAAAAAATGTGGTATCATATCAATGAATGTAATGAAGCAAAACTTCACTTGATTTTAATTGCTTGTATGTAGGGGTGGTAATTCTTGACCTGACATAATCCAAGGTTCAAGTTGATCTTGATATTTCCAACTTAATTAAAAATATGGGTCGGGTTTATAGTGGCTGACCGAAACCGAACCCGATTCCAATCATTGAAATGGTTCTGGTTGGCCTTTTTAACTTTTGAATGGGTCAAGATTTTTGTATTGATATTTTTCAAAAAACTAGTGGGTTGATATTTTTAATACAAAAAACAAGGTTTTTGTATTGATATATGGCCGTTTTAACTTTCGAATGGGTCAAGGTTTTCGAATGGTTTTTGTATTGATATTTTTAAACCGAGAATGGGCCAAGGTTCTGGTTGATCCCCATATATGTTATTTATCTATGTTATTTGTATTTGTATCCCACAACTCGATTGGATTGTCCTCAGTACCATGGATATATATAATTCATTACAAAAAACAAGTGATATAATTGGATGTTTCATGGAAAAGAAAGAATATGACTTCTATATAAGTTGATGATGGAGCCAAGTACTGTTTGCAACATACAAACCTCATCTTGATGACATTCAATTATGTTGAGTGAAGAAGGGATTTGGAGACTTGAGAGTAATTTTGAGGAAGATAAGTTGACAGTGGTCACTCCCACATCCCATCCATTGACTGCGCGCCCTATCTTTCCTCCTATTGCCCGGCTTAAGATCTGCACCAAATAAATTCAGATATCAAATCATCATAGTTGTTGCTGCTGCTGCCGCTGCTGCTTTTTAGTGACGAATCGTGTAATCCCTCTAGCAGAATTATCCGAGTCAGATAAAATATAATTTCATGTTTATTTGATCATTTCTAGAAACAATTATTTCTTTTCATTTAGGGATAAATGAATTAAAATTGAGTATCCTTGCTAGTGCAGGTGAAACCCAATACATGTGGACCTATATGGCCAGGAGCAGAACCCAAAAACATGCCTTAGGGACCACTGAAGGATTTTTTTTTTCTTGGGGCCTGAAATGAAAAACTGCTGAAAATCTCATTAACAATAAGGGTTTTTATTATTATTTATAATTCCAGGGTGCGATAGCCACCCCCAACACTTCCCACTTCATATAGCCATGGTCAAAACCGAGTAAGGGTTGTTTAGCAGCAGAAAGCCCACAAATAGCGGTGTAAATTTTGTTCTTGGGCTAAACTTGCTGTGTTAGCATCATAATGAACCATCTTAAGGTAAAATGGCAGGATTAGCGGTAGAAGTTTTTTCGCTTTAGTGGTTGAAAAAAAAAAAAAAAAAAAACTGCCGCTATATCCATTTTTTCTGCTGCTATTTGTTACTTTTTTTTTTTTGGTAGTGGTGGGTGGATCATTTGATCAAGCCCCATACAAATGACTTCTTTACATTTTTGAAATACTTACCATTTAGAGTGATTTTAATCATCTACAACTTTTTCAAATTGGAGACCCGAGAATTTTTTTTTAGGATCACCTGTCTTACTGATAGGGCTGTTGATCTAGCTAGCTATAAAATCAATTTTGCACCAATTTCATTAAACTTATGAAATGACTAATAATCCTTTTCAACTGTTCATATTAAATGTCAATCCACTGGTAGCTCGGTGATGAGTCACCTCTCCTCTATGGAAATAATCAAAGATTCATTCACATGAAATAAAATTAAGTGATAAAAAGCAAGGGGAAGGGGTTGTAAATAAATGCACCAAATGACAAAAAACTTCTCTTAAAAAACACTGAATGATAAAAAAAAAAGTACTCTTAAAGGTACTAAATGATAAGAGGGAAGGAGAGGAGTAATTTTGTCTTGTGCTTTTAATTTTAACTCGTCTCCTTTGCTTTAACCCTTGTCTTAATTCATTTCACTTCTTATGTAGACAAACACGTGTGTTTGGTGGATCCAGATCTCCTGTTTGGACTAATGAGAGGAATTTTTTTTATTGGAAGAGATGGGGTGTCATTTGATTTGATCTGATTTCACATCCTCTCCCGCATGTGGATCTGTTTCCGTGTTTGGTGGTGAGGGGGCGTTTCCATAGAGGTAGAAAAATCTGACCATATGACAACATCCAAACAAACGTAAAGAGAGTGATACCTGGTGGCCAAAACAGAAGCCCAGGAGCTTCTTGTGCATGGAATCGAGTTTCCTGAGGAGAGAGACGAGGTTGCAGATCCATGGGTCATTTCCATGGGCATCGTTGCGGCTGCCTGTGATGACGAAACCCTCGTAATCTTCAAGCTCTTCTTCTTTAGGAAACTCTCCAAGAAAGACCCGATACATGTCCCAGATCTCTCCTTCTTCCTTAAGTAATCCCAAGAACACTTGAAAATAACCCCCATATCTCTTCTTCACGAAATCCCAATCCTCTTCACACATCAGTACTGCAAACCTCCTCCCTTTATCCATTCCCTCTGTGTGTACAAGAAAAGAGATTTATGGAAGACCTTTATCTATTCTATAGGGGAAATATACTAGAGACGATGAAGAAGAGAAAGAATGGAAATATAGTGTGGGAGGTACCCGTATCTATAAAGGTGTGGGGATTAGGAAACAGGCAGATACCGTCGCGTCCTCCAAAATGAGAATTGGGAAAAACGTGAAAAATTAAAAATTTAAATTCAAATTCATGTGTTTAATACAACACAAGTTTCCAAAAAGTGGACCCACAAATTTTTTTTTTCAACCTGTGGTGAGTCAAAATAAATTCCATTAAATGCAACGGAAGCTTGATTCAATTGGTATCCAATGTTCATAGATAAGATCCAACACGAAAATCAAATAAACGTTAATAGTTAAAGTTGCAGAATAAATTAAATAATTACTAAGGAAAAGTTTATTATTAAAAGAAAGTTGATCTAAAGAATTGCTAAGATGGCGATCTCTCTAATGCAGGCTCAGACGGCTCCGAAGCCATCTCCGGCATCCCATTCGGGTTTGTCAGTTGGCTCAAACATTTGAAATGTTTGACCCTCCTCCGTCTCCTCGGTAAAGTAGGGCTCGGTACCTATGCACCAAATATTACAAAGTAAATAGCAAGTACATAATCATAATTCGAAATTTAATACAACAACGAAAAGAATATAGACAAGTGTGATCATATGAGAGTAATGACAAAGATATAACACGAATGAATGTATGACATAAATCCAAATAAAACAAATGGAACAATATAATTCACACGAAGACAAGTGTCCCCGTTGTGGGTGGTCAGCCCTAAATAAATTGGGAAAGCCCGTCCATAACGTCGGTGGTCATAAACCGATCAAATAAAACAAATCAGGATAACCTGTTCATATTCAAAGCGGATTATAAGTAATCCGGTCACATCGGTGATCAATCATCCATATAACGATATGCAGTCGTCCACAAAATGACCTACATAAATATAAACATAAATATATACATATAAGCATAATAGACCTGAATAATAAAACTCCGACACAAGAGTCCTAAGTCAATGCAAAGTGCTGGTCATTACACATTCCATATCATAATCAAATCATCATAAATAATTTGCTAAGCCACTTTATAGTCCATAATACACGACAGGGTATGTATCTAAGAGAATACATAACCTAAACTAAGATATGCATGCGAAGTTTAAGACATAAATACGAATCAATCCTAAGGTTAAACATAAGGTTTCGCACCTAACAACCATAGGAATCTCTAATAAATTTAAGATCAACGCATCCCTTCTTCATTAATGATGCACAGACCCAGTTAAGAGTTTTCCAATAGAGATTGGTTGAACTCGAATCCATTAAGATTTACCCGAGGTCATACCAGGCACTAAACCCTACGTTAGTAAGATACCGTATGTCCAGACGGTATTTACTCGGTCTAATGATCTGATTAATAAGGTCCAAAATTATAATTTTGACACATTAAAAATCAAAGATAATATTTAATATTTAATTTGTAAATTGATAATGATAAATAATCTTAGTTTATAATTTTAGAAAGCTTAGGGTCCCATCTTAATTTATTACCAGGAATATAAAATTTTAAGAATCAAATGGGTTCCTTAAGGACAAAGGGTCTTTTTCCTAATTTTCATAACATAAGGGCTAAGGAACACATGGGATTACATTATCACCATGTCATGACACCTTTTTTCTCCTTTAAACCTATTCAAGACAGGTCACCCCTTCATCAGGTCAATAAGTCATCAATCATCTCCATTCTTTATTCCTTTACATGAGAGGTCAACAGGTAATAGTCATCAAGTCATCGGGTCACCACTCTCCCTCCTTCATTCATTTCTTTTATCTCCACAACAATGACCAGTCAAACATCCACACACACCCTTTCTCCAATTCACAACGAAGTTGAAAATCACACACACATAAACCTTTTTTTTTTTAAACATTGCCTCATGCTTGACGTATCAAAATGCTAGAATAGTGGGCCCCACCATCAGACCAACTACGTCAGTAGTGTCGCCCAAACAATTAAAGCCACAAGAAGGGACCTGATCTCTGATCAGATCAAACAAATAGGTCCCACCACACTAATAATAAATGAAAAGTACATCTCACAAGATGCCATCACATTCTGCAACAAGAGGGCTTCACAGAACTCGTCCAACCCCTCATAGAACCCGTTTCCAAATAGGGCTTCACGCTGGCACGGCTAGGGTGTTGTGATAGTGGGTCCTACTGGGCCCCACATCAAGATTAAATGCAAATAAAATATCTTCAAGGTGACTTACTCCCAAAAATTTAGAATTAGTAGATGGCAGAGAAAATCAAACTTTAAGGCATAAAAAAAAGGGTTTCTACATGCATCCACACTCAGAATCAATGAGAAACAAAGCATTAAATTCATAAATTATGTTTAGGTACTTGTCTTTTTACCGGGGTTGAAATGCAACAGATCCTAACCAATACCAAAACCGAGATTCCCACAGCGCTCGAGGATAATCGTATCACCATTCTGACAAAGAAGATGGAAAACAAATTCTCAGATGAGCAAATCTATGGTATTCCTACCCAAAACCTAACATTGGAAAGATTAAGAAGATAACCTAAAAGTACAGATTTACTCCTAATGATTTGAGGAGATGGTTACCTGAGATAAGAAAGTTGAACCAAGAATGATTGTGTCTTCAGATCTGGATTCTGATGGCTGGATCCTAAAGTTGCAGAGGCTTTGGAAGTTGAAAGAGGAAGAAGACGAAGAAATTACGGGAGGAGTTGCAGACGAAAGTGGAGAGGGATAAAGACGTGTGTTCGTAATAAAGGGGATTAGGTTAAAAGGGAATATTCTCTGGACTTAAGTTATTGGGTCAAAACTGCGGGTCAGGTCATCTACCCTACTCGTTAGCCCAACTCACCGATCCATACATTTAATCTAACGTGTGCCCCACTAAATCCTAAACACTTAAATAACTAAAATACATTCAATTAAAATAATAATAATATCTAATTAAAAAAATTAATAAATATTTAAAAGTGGGACCGGGATCTTACATTCTCTCCCCCTTAGGACATTCGGTCCTCCAAATAAAACAGTATCTCTGGAAGAAGATGAGGGTAAAGCTTCTTCACTTGGTCCCGAAGTTCCAAAGTGGCTTCTTGAGGACTATGGTGCTCCCACTGAATTTTCGCCCAATGTATTGTCCGAGTCCTGAGAATTTGCTCATTCGTGTCGATGATCTGAGACGGTCGCTCCACATAAGTAACATTTGGCTGCAACTCCAATGGCTCATACTGCAACACGTGAGACGGGTCTGCGATATACTTTTTCAACATTGAGACATGGAAAACATTATGCACCGCTGACAATTCTGCTGGTAAGGCCAATCTGTAAGCAACTTCTCCAATTCATTTTCAAAATCTCAAATGAACCAATATATCTCCGAGATAATTTTTCTTTTTGCCCAAATCGCAATGTTCCTTGCGTAGGTGAAACCTTAAGAAAGACATACTCACCCATCTTGAATTGAAGATCTCTTCTTTTCATGTCTGCATAACTCTTCTGTCGGCTTCTAGCAATTTTTAACTGGTCATGGATTTGCTTCACTTTCTCACTGGTATCACTAACAATAGATGGACCATGAAAACTCCTGACACCTATCTCCTCCCAACAGATTGGGGTTCTACATCGACGTCCATATAACGCCTCAAATGGTGCCATGCCATACTGGAATGATAACTATTATTATATGTAAACTCGCATAATGGGAGACTCTTCTGCCATCCTTCCCAAACTCAAGAACGCAAGCTCGCAACATATCCTCCAGTGTCTGATTAGTCCTTTCAGTCTGACCGTCGGTCTGGGGATGATATGCTGTACTGAAATTCAATGTTGTGCCCAGAGCTTCCTGAAGTTTAGTCCAGAATTTACCCAAAAATCTAGGATCTCTGTCTGATACAATCGATAGGGGAACACCATGAATTGTGACAACCTTCTCCATATACATTCGATCTAATTCATCTCGAGGTGTCTTCATGCTCATTGGTAAGAAATGTGCCACCTTAGTCAATCTGTCAACTATCACCCATATGTTATCTCTGTTATGAATCGGTGGCAACCCAGAAATAAAATCCATCGTTATGTGTTCCCATTTCCAATCGAGCATTTCCAATTGCTTTAAAAGTCCTGGGGGTTGCTTCTGTTCTGCCTTTACTTGTTGACACACCAAGCACCTTGCTGTAAATCCTGCTACATCCCTCTTCATATTATTCCACCAGTAATGATTACGCAGGTTCTGGTACATCTTTGTACTACCCGGATGAATAATATAGCGGGAATGATATACCTCTGTCATGATTTCATTCTTCAGTTCTTCTATATTTGGCACACATAACCTGTCTTGGAAATACAATACACCCTCCAACAATCTGAAATCTGGTCTGCTGTCAATCTGTTCAATCACTCGAGCTAACTCTGGATCTTCTAACTGCCTGCTTTTGATCCTGATCAAGATTTCTGGTTCCCAAACAAACATGTGAGCCAACATAACCTTGTCATCAATTGACTGCAAAGTCACTCCCAAATCGAGGAAAATTTCTACCCAGGACCATTATGCTCTCAAACATGCATTAGTTGCTGCCCTTCGACTTAGTGCATCAGCTACTACATTGGCTTTCCCGGGATGATATTTGATCGGAAAGTCAAAATCCTTTATATATTCCATCCACCGGGTCTGTCTCATGTTCAATTTAGGCTGAGTAAACAAATATTGAAGACTTCTATGGTCTGAATGAATTTCAAATTTCTCACCGTAGAGATAATGACGCCACATCTTCAATGCCATGACCACTGCTGCAAGTTTTAAATCATGATTGGCATACTTTTCTCATGCTCTTTCAATTGTCTAGAGCCATAAGCCACTACTTTCCCATCCTGCATAAGTACACATCCCAATCCAACTTTCGAGGCATCCGTATAAATGATAAATTTACCATTCTCTAAAGGCAATGTGAGCACTGGAGCTGTAGTCAACCTATTCTTTAACTCCTGAAAACTTGCTTCACATTTGTCAGTCTACACGAACGGTACATCTTTTCGTGTTAATCTGGTCAATGGAGCAGCAATGGATGAAAATCCCTTCACAAATCTCCTGTAGTAACCTGCTAAACCCAAGAAACTACAAATCTCTGTTACTGACATGGGTCTCTGCCACTTGACCTCTGCCTCAATCTTTCCTGGATCTACAGTCAATCCTTCCTTGCTGATGATGTGACCCAAGAAAATGACTTGTTTAAGCCAAAATTCGCACTTACTCAACTTGGCATAGAGTTGATGTTCTCTCAAAGTCTGCAATGCTGACCTCAAGTGCTGCTCATGATCTTCTCGAGATCGAGAATATACTAATACATCGTCTATGAAAACAACGATGAACTGGTCGAGAAATGGAGCGAATATCTTATTCATCAAGGCCATAAATACTCTTGGAGCATTGGTCAGCCCAAATGGCATTACCAAAAACTTGTAGTGGCCATATCTCGTTCTGAATGTTGTCTTCTGAATATCTTGATCTCGAACTCGGAGCTAATGATATCCCGATCTCAAGTCTATCTTTGAGAAATATTCGGCTCCCTGAAGCTGATCAAACAATTCATCGATCCTTGGGAGAGGGTATTTGTTCTTGATTGTAACCTGATTGAGTTGTCTATAATCTATGCACATTCTCAAGGAGCCATCCTTCTTCTTCACAAATAGGACCGGTGCACTCCAAGGTGATACACTTGGTCTCACAAATCCATTGTCCAACAAATCCTGCAATTGAGTTTTCAACTCTCTGAGTTCTGCTGGAGCCATTCTATATGGAGCTCTAGAGATTGCAGCTGTCCCTGACACCAATTCAATTGAGAAATCTATCTCCCTGACTGGAGGTAAGCCTGGAATTTCATCCGGGAAAACATCCGGAAACTCACAGACCACTGGAATATCCTCCACCTCTTTGGACTGTTTATCCTTCGTGATAAACGCCAAGTATCCTTCACATCCAGATTTCAACAATCTTTCAGCTTTCAATGCCGAGATTCGACATGTCTGAATCGGTCTCCTTCGCCCAACAAATTTAATAGTGTCTGAATGCAACGACAACTTGATGGTTTTGTTAAAACAATCCATCACTGCTCTATAGGTCGCTAGCCAATCCATACCAAGTATGACATCGAAATCCTTCATCGTTAAAAGAATCGGGTTTGCAGGTAAGATGAAATCCCCAATTTGAACTTGGGTACTCGGAAAATATTGGTGGCAACGAACCTGCTTGCCCACTGGAGTGCCCACTACTAAAGCAACATCTAATCTCACTACAGCCTCATTGATATGTCTAGCAAAATCATGGGAAACAAAGGAATGTGTAGAGCCAGAGTCAAATATGGCCTTAGCTTGGCCTTAGCTTCTACCTCTGAGATTAGAACAATACCTTCCACAACCTCTGCAGAAACATCTGCATCCTCATGAGTGACTGCATATACCATGCCCATCTATTGCGCTGGCACTGGCCTAAGTGCTCTAGGTTGGCCCACTGCTTGTTGCTGCCTCTGTTGTTGGAATTGCCTCTGCTGTACCTGACCAGGCCTCTGCTGTCCTAGAGCTGGCCTCTGATGCTGTGGCGCGGCACCCCTATATTGCTGGTATTGAGGAGCTGGTGCTTGGTACTGTTGTTGTGGGGCTCGATAAATCGGCTGTGGTCTCTGCGGAGGTACTGTCCTCCAAGGCTGCTGCATAGGAGCACGAGAAGCTGCTAGCTGAGATTTTGGCAACTGACTACCGCCGTTGGGACAATCTCGAATTTGGTGTCCAACCTGCCCAAAATGAAAACATGCTCCAGTCTCCTTGTAGCACTGCTCGGTAGGGTGATTCTTTCCACACCGCCCACACTATTGTCTCTGACCACTTGAGGGTTGACCTTGAAACTTCGGTTTCTTCGGGTTCCCTGACTAGAAAATTGTCTCAACTGATGTTGCTGGTATTTGGCTTGCCGTTCTGCTGTCTTTCTTTTTTAGTGCACCCTCCGCCCAATATGCACTTTTTACAGTCTCCTGGAACGTCGGGCGTTGATTATCTCCAATCATCATGTAAATATCAGCTGATAACCCATCAAGAAAACGCCTGATTTTCTCTTCCTCTGGAACTACTAGTGTGGGTGCATACTTAGCCAATCTTGTGAATTGTTGTTCATATTGCTGCACTGACATGTCACCTTGCACTAAGTTCTGAAAATCTCTCTTCTACTGGTCCTTGACATATTTAGGGATGAACTTATCCATATACTCCTTGGTGAATGTTTTCCATGCATTTTCTTCAGCTACTGCCTCTGCTTGCACTACTGCCTTCACTGAGTTCCACCATTGAAAAGCTATCCCTCTAAACATGTAAGCTGCCAAATCAACTCGTTGCTTCTGAGTACAGCGGAAAACTACAAAGATATGCTCCAACTGCTCTATGAAGTCGTCTGCTGCCATGGGATCTTCTGACCCGTGAAACTCAGTAGGAACCCTCTTCCTAAATTTCTCGTAGATATCATTTGGATCCATTTCCCTGGGAGGCATAACCACTTGCACTGGCTGAGCTGCACGATCTATTAAGGCTAAGATCTGAGCCTGGAATGCTGCTCTATCTCTGTCCGCTTGTGCTCTCTCAGCAGCTCGTTCTTCCCTTTCTCGTTGTTTTTCAGCAGCTTGTTTAGTCTCACGTGCTCTCTGCTGCTCATTTTGAGTATTCTGGGCTTGTACAAAAGCTTGCAAGAGTTGATTAAAACGATCATCTGGATTATTCGATCCATTCCCAGGTTCCTTGTCCTGAGATCTGGTTGTACCCTGTGCCATGACCTACAATAAAATAATGATGGGTTAGATCCTATAAAACAAGCTACCAAACAATTCAATAGGCTTTACAGTTAACACTTTAAAGTCTATCTAACGGAATTCACAATCCTCACCACGTCCTATTGTTTCTATCCATTTTTAATATCCGAAAATCGTGCTGGGCTCTGATACCAACTATCACGTCCCCCAAAATGAGAATTGGGAAAAATGTGAAAAATTAAAAATTTAAATTCAAATTCATGTGTTTAATACAACACAAGCTTGCAAAAAGTGGACCCACAAATTTTTTTTTTCAACCTGTGGCGAGTCAAAATAAATTCCATTAAATGCAACGGAAGCTTGATTCAATTGGTATCCAAAGTTCATAGATAAGATCCAACACGAAAATCAAATAAACGTTAATAGTTAAAGTTGCAGAATAAATTAAATAATTACTAAGGAAAAGTTCATTATTAAAAGAAAGTTCATCTAAAGAATTGCTAAGATAGCGATCTCTTTAATGTAGGCTCAGACGGCTCCAAAGCCATCTCCGGCATCCCACTCGAGTTCGTCAGTTGGCGCAAACGTTTGACACTCCTTTGTCTCCTCGGTAAAGTAGGGCTCGGTATCTATGCACTAAATATTACAAAGTAAGTAGCAAGTACATAATCATAATTTGAAATTTAATACAACAACAAAAAGAATATAGACAAGTGTGATCATATAAGAGTAATGACAAAGATATAATACGAATGAACGTATGACATAAATCCAAATAAAACAAATGGAGCAATATAATTCACACGAAGACAAGTGTCCCCGTTGTGGGTGGTCAGCCCTAAATAAATCGGGAAAGCCCGTCCATAACGTCGGTGGTTATAAACCGATCAAATAAAACAAATCAGGATAACCTGTTCATATTCAAAGCGGATTATAAGTGATCCGGTCACATCGGTGATCAACCGCCAATATATCGATCTGCAGTTGTCTACAAAATGACCCACATAAACATAAACATAAATATATACATATAAGCATAATAGACCTGAATAATAAAACTCCGACACAAGAGTCCTAAGTCAAAGCAAAGTGCTGGACATTACACATTCCATATCATAATCAAATCATCATAAATAATTTGCCAACCACTTTATAGTCCATAATACACAACAGGGTATGCATCTAAGAGAATACATAACCTAAACTAGGATATGCATGCGAAGTTTAAGACATAAATACGAATCAATCCTAAGGTTAAACATAAGGTTTCGCACCCAACAACCATAGGAATCTCTAATAAATTTATGATCAACGCATCCCTTCTTCATTAATGATGCATAAACCCAGTTAAGAGTTTTCCAATAGAGATTGGTTGAACTCGAATCCATTAAGATTTACCCGAGGTCATACCAGGCACTAAACCCTACGTTAGTAAGATACCGTATGCCCAGACGGTATTTACTCGGTCTAATGATCTGATTAATAAGGTCCAAAATTATAATTTTGACACATTAAAAATCAAAGATAACATTTAATATTTAATTTGTAAATTGATAATGATAAATAACCTTAGTTTGTAATTTTAGAAAGCTTAGGGTCCCATCTTAGTTTATTATCAGGAATATAAAATTTTAAGAATCAAATGGGTTCCCTAAAGACAAAGGGTCATTTTCCTAATTTCCATCACATAAGGGCTAAGGAACACATGGGATTACATCATCACCATGTCATGACACCTTTTTTCTCCTTTAAACCTATTCAAGACAGGTCACCCCTTCATCAGGTCAATAAGTCATCAATCATCTCCATTCTTTATTCCTTTACATGAGAGGTCAACAGGTAGTAGTCATCAAGTCATCAGGTCACCACTCTCCCTCCTTCATTCATTTCTTTTATCTCCACAACGATGACCAGTCAAACATCCACACACACCCTTTCTCCAATTCACAACGAAGTTGAAAATCACACACATAGAAACCTTTTTTTTTTAAAAACATTGCCTCATGCTTGACGTATCAAAATGCTAGAATAGTGGGCCCCACCATCAGACCAACTACGTCAGTAGTGTCGCCCAAACAATTAAAGCCACAAGAAGGGACCTGATCTCTGATCAGATCAAACAATAGGTCCCACCACACTAATAATAAATGAAAAGTACATCTCACAAGATGCCTTCACATTCTGCAACAAGAGGGCTTCATAGAACTCGTCCAACCCCTCATAGAACCCGTTCCCAAATAGGGCTTCACGCTGGCATGGCTAGGGTGTTGTGATAGTGGGTCCTACTGGCCCCACATCAAGATTAAATGCAAATAAAATATCTTCAAGGTGACTTACTCCCAAAAATTTAGAATTAGTAGATGGCAGAGAAAATCAAACTTTAAGGCATAAAAAAAAGGGTTTCTACATGCATCCACACTCAGAATCAATGAGAAACAAAGCATTAAATTCATAAATTATGTTTAGGTACTTGTCTTTTTACCGGGGTTGAAATGCAACAGATCCTAACCAATACCAAAACCGAGATTCCCACAGCGCTCGAGGATAATCGTATCACCAATCTGACAAAGAAGATGGAAAACAAATGCTCAGATTAGCAAATCTATGGTATTCTTACCCAAAACCTAACATTGGAAAGATTAAGAAGATAACCTAAAAGTACAGATTTACTCTTAATGATTTGAGGAGATGGTTACCTGAGATAAGAAAGTTGAACCAAGAATGATTGTATCTTCAGATCTGGATTCTGATGGCTGGATCCTAAAGTTGTAGAGGCTTGGGAAGTTGAAAGAGGAAGAAGACGAAGAAGTTACGGGAGGAGTTGCAGACGAAAGTGGAGAGGGATAAAGACGTGTGTTCGTAATAAAGGGATTAGGTTAAAAGGGAATATTCTTTGGGCTTAAGTTATTGGGTCAAAACTGCGGGTCAGGTCATCTACCCTACCCGTTAGTCCAACTCACCGATCCACACATCTAATCTAACGTGTGCCCCACTAAATTTTAAACACTTAAATAACTAAAATACATTCAATTAAAATAATAATAATATCTAATTAAAAAAATTAATAAATATTTAAAAGTGGGACCGGAATCTTACAGATACCCTCATGTTTGGTTTAAAAATTTACTTTACTTCTTCTGCCCCGACCAGGCTGCGCGTTTGATTTTCTCTTGACGTGTGACGTTTGTATCCTCGCAGTGGTTCGCAGGGTAGCGTAGTGACAGGCGCGAACATGGTAAACGAGTATGTTGATCAGCTATGCACTATCCATGGTAGAGAGTGCGGATTTCGTGTGTGTCATGCACGCTCTCGCTTTCCCGAGAGGGGATTGGGATTTCCCCATACAGCCCAACTATTGAAATCATACATTGCTTAAAATAGATGCCCTCTCGTTTAAATGGGATATACTCGTATTTAAAATGAGGCAAGATTTGGGACATCTCTTTATTATATGCTCAATCTTACAGATGTTTACTTTCAGTGGTTAGAGATTATAATATGTGGGCGTCACTGTGGAGCAAGGGGTGTTAAAGGACTGTGTTGCCACGAAATATGTTGGGCTGCAAGCAAGGGGGAGTGTTGGGAAGTCCCATATTTCATATCTCACAAATTGTGAGTTGGACAGGGCTTCATATACGTATTGTTTATTCCACCTATCAACTTAAGCTTTTGAGTTGTTACATGGCATATATCTTAGATTGTGTTTAGATGGACGGTGAATTGAAGTAAAGTGAGGTGTAACATCAAATTAAGAGTGAATAAAATAAAAGGAAGTTATGATGATATTTTATGTTTAGTTGCTTGATAGTGAATCTTTTTGAATTTTTATGTAAAAAAAAAGATATTTTGTTGTGTCATTTAGTGGAGAAAGGGTTTGAATTTGTTTACTTTAGATATTACCACTTGTCTTATGTTGTCCGGATAATGGAGGCTTTGGGTGCGTTTGGCATCGTGCCCTTTGGATGTTCCCATGTTATCACGAGATAAGGGTGTAGAAAACATGTTTGGTATCTATAAATGATTGTTTCGAATTTTGTTCTCATCGGAAGGAGTCTCAAAATCTTAACCCTCCAGCATAAAAAAGTTGAAACAATTTTTTTTTACTTTTTTAAGAAACAACTTGTTGGCACAATTGTTTCTTTCGTATCTCCTGTATTTTAAAGAATATCATTGGAAGATTCTAAATTCTCCCACTTATCCTAAATGTAGGCCCTACGTTCACAATCCCAAAGAAGGTGGCCCCACTTTATAATTCCTAGAGGTGGGTCATATGGTCACAATCACAAAAGGTGGGCCCCTATTATAATTCTATAATGATGGGACAACATTTAAAATCATTTATAAAGGTAGGCATTAAGTTGTTATTTCTCTAGGTGGGTCACGTGTCCACAATCACATTTTAATGGTGGCCCCATGCTCGGATTTCTAAATGTGAGTACCACATTGTAATTTTTTAAAGGTGGGTTCCGTGTTCACAATTAACAAAAAAGCATGGCACCACATTTTAATGATGGCCCCATGTTCGGATTTCTAAATGTAGGTACCACTTTGTAATTTTTTAAAGATGGGTCTCGTGTTTATAATTAACAAAAAGTATGACCCCACATTATAATTCCTATAAAGGTGGGTCCACATTGTAGATTTTATAAATGTGTTACCCCTATGCTCTAATTTTTAAAGGTGGGCACCACATTCTAATTTCTAAAGGTGGGCCTTGTGTCTACAATTACAAAAAATGTGGCTTCACTTTGTAATTCATAAATATGAGTCACATGGTCTTGTTTACAAAAGGTGGAATCACATTGTAAATCCTATGAATGTGAGCCCATGTTCTAATTTCTAAAGGTGGATCCCATATTTACATTTACAAAAAGTTGGCCCACATTGTAATTCCTATAAAAGTGGTCCCACATCATAAATCCAATAGATATGGGTTCCATGTTCAAATTTTTAAAGGTGGGTACTGCGTTGTAACTTTTATATGTGGGTCCCATATATGATAATAATAGCACTGCAAACAAAAGAAGGTGCGGTCCCACATTGAAAATCCTATATTTGCTCATTGGACCAAAACTTTTATAATGTTATCAAACAAGTTCCGTACGACATTTTTTTAGTAGAATAATTTAATGTAATGTTTCCAAACAAATTCTGCAGATTATAGACTCGACACAACCTAGTTTCAACACAATCTAATCCAAAGACAAAATTAAAAACAACACGAGAATAATGCCAAACAGGCCCCTTACTTTACTTTATTTTATTTCACCCTACATCGAAACAAGCGGTCTTAGCCCAACTAAAATTGGGACTTTGGCCTACTTTAGAATTACACGCACCCCTAACCTCATGAGTAATGACATGAGATTACTGAGAGAATCCCGACTCCATTATGGGGCCCATCTCTTGAATAGAAGTGGTTCAGGTGTACCTAAATTGGTGCACCTGCGGTGAGGTTTTAATGTGAAGAGGTGGAGGAGTCACTTGGAGTTCGTGTTTGGTCGTGTTGCCCGCGTTGGAAGTTTTTGAATGGGTCTTCTGTGTAATTCCACTATATTAGATTAATAAAGTTGGCCACTTGACAGTTGTTTACTTTTACTGGTTCTCAAGGAAGAAAGGAATAAGAATACAGAGGAAAAAATGAATGGGGAGTTTTTTAGTTTCTGTCATGACTTCCTAGGTCTTGTTGAGGTCTTCTTAATTCATGGTGAGAGAACTTTGAAGCAAGAAATGCAGGTATTTTTCAAAGTGAAAAGGAAAATTTTCCACTCACACTTTTTTTGTAATTAATTACAAAAAATCCAACTCCAGTTTTCATTTTAATTAATTTTTACCACTATAAATCTCAATCAACCAACTTTGGTAGTAATTGATGAAAGTTTTGACCACTTAATGAAATAGGACGAATTTTGCCCTAACAAAGGATAAAGCATTTCTTAGACCTGATTTTGATTGAACCATGGGAATTATGCAATTAAGTTGACTTCTATTTAATGGCCTTTTAGCACTGTGAACCTTCATTTAATTGACATGTGAGAAAATTTTTATGGAAAGTAACATAAAATCACCAACTCTTTCGAATATGTACAATTGACCCTCTCTTTTGGTCTTTTATGTACAATGACCTATATACTCTTACAACAATATCAATCAACTACTTTGGTTGATAATCAGATTAAATTTCTCATTACTTTAATTGAAACAATATTTTGCAGAAAGACACTACCATGAATTAGTTTTTAGTGTTTTACTGAGAAGAGCAGTTTTCAGTGGACTTAGTTGTCTTTTTAACCTTGGTTAGGTTAAAATCAAGTTAAAATACAAAATCAACTTATCTTGCCTTACCCGACTATATATACCATGGTATTTTTATCATAGTTTCTCAAGGATAAAATTAACCGAGCGTAAACTATGAGGAAGTTGAAGGGCATCTCTTTGTTCAAGTGGTTTTTAGTGAAAACCCACTCCAGTTGTCAAAAGACCTTTTTATTATTATTGTAGGGGATACGAACCCACGGGCCCCCGGGCGCGTGGAACAGCAGGACCCCGGGGCGGGGCCACCCCTCCAGGTAGTGACCCCAGCACCCCAGGCGCGTGGAACAGCAGGACCCTGGGGCCTACTAGGGCCTATTGTTTATTTGTTCCCCCTCACGGGGGGGGGGGAGGCCTCCAGGTCGTCATCAGAAAACCAAATCTTGGGCCGCTCCTTACGAGGCTTTTTCGCGACCGGTTCTAACTCGGCAGCCATCACCTGTTTTCCATGGGAAGCCCGTCTCGCCTCGGCACGCGCTTGATTACTCTCTCTGGATGGGGGAGCGAGGTGTATGACACTAATGAGTTTTTCGGATCCATCGCTGTCCTGACTTTTTTCATTCCGGTGCCGTGCTCGGAGCTCATCCCTGTCACTCGCCTTGACATATTCTTTGAGGTGTCCGTCTTGGACAAGTTTCTCCAAGTGAGACCTGAGGATTCTGCATTCCTCGGTACTGTGGCCCTTCTGTCTATGATAATCACAGAATCTACTCTGGTCGCGGCTGGCCGGATCGCCCCTCATGGGCGGCGGCCAGCTGAAATACGGCCTGGATTTAATTTTGGTCATGATCTTGTGAATAGGCTCTCTAAATATGATATCAACAGCTTTGTAGGGATCGGAAGACAGTCTGAGCTTCTTATTGTCTCTGTAAGAAGGTGCACGAGCTTTCGCCGAGCTGATCGAGGCTTTGCGTCGGCTCGAGTCTTCTCTCCTGGAGGACCGATCTTCCTGCCTTGAGGATCCGCCGTCCCTATCCGTTCGGCCGACACGGAAGCTTTCCCGAGCTCGGAGCTGATCGTCCTCTTGAGCTATGAAGCGGTTCACCCGGGCCATCAACGCCGATATCGAGGTCACAGGGTTACCAGCCAGATCTTTTCGAAGATCATTGTCCGGCAGCAAGGCGTTCTGGAAAGCGAAAATCGCCACTTCATCTTTAGAGCCGTCGATCTGGCTATAGATTTTCCAGAATCGCTTGGCAAACCGAGTAATGTTCTCGCCCTGCCTCATCCTTAGAGCCATTATATCGGCATCTGTTTTGGGGATAACCCTGTAAGCTTGAAACTTGTTTATGAAGGAACGCTGGAGTTGCTGCCAGGTCGAGATGGAATTCTCTGGAAGACCGCAGAACCACTTTAGAGGGAGCTCGCCCAGGCTGGACGAGAAAACCCTGCAATTCAAACGACCTTCATCCCCCCAGACAGACATCCTCTGAGAAAAATGTCGAAGATGCGCTGCCGGATCCGAAGCTCCTTCATAAGTGACGAATCTTGGGACGGTAAACTTCTTTGGAAGAGGATGATCTCTGATATCATCAGTGAAAGGTGAAGCGCCGAGGTCGGCGAACAGGCTAGCGTCTTGATGACTTCGAGTGAGACCAGCCACCTCCAAGTTCCGCCGAACTGCTTGCTGAATCTGCTCCTCAAGCCACCCCTGAGTGTCATGGCGGATTTCGGAACTGCCTTCCAACCTCTTCCTAGATAGACTGCGGCTGCTGCTGGAGACTTCGTCGTGGGTTTGACTGCGCCTCCTCTCATTCAAATGGAATCTAAGATCCCTCTGAGGAGGGGTGTCTTGCCGATGGTGAGACGAACCTGCTCCGCTGGCTCGCTGCAGACGCTGTCTGGCGGTGTCAGCTGCCTCAGCTGTCTCCCTGAGCTGTCGTTGGAGGCGTCTGATAAGGGCATCCTTCTCCCGGATAGTAGCATTCTGCGCCTGTATCTCCTCGTAAGCGGGGTCGAAACTCTCATCAGAGTCATGAGCCTCACTGTGTCTTCGGTGATCAAGCGAAACCGGAGACTTACGTCGAGTCTGGTGAAGGGTAAGATCTCTTTCTCTCGGAGGCGGAAGGGGAGTCACCACCTCCTGTGGATATGACCGCGGGCAGGACTGGTCCCCCCGCAAGTAGATAGGAGTGGACGTCAAGGACTCATGGAAAGGGTTCACCATGGTCCCTGAGGGGCCCGCTTCAGGTGCCTTTCCACCTTTTGCAGCTCTCCCAGCCATAGTATGAAGGAAGATTGACAACCACGTTCTTCCCACAGACGGCGCCATTCCCCCCCCGTGAGGGGGAACAAATAAACAATAGGCCCTAGTAGGCCCCAGGGTCCTGCTGTTCCACGCGCCTGGGGTGCTGGGGTCACTACCTGGAGGGGCGGCCTTGCCCCGGGGTCCTGCTGTTCCACGCGCCCGGGGGCCCGTGGGTTCGTATCCCCTACAATTATTTATCCTTTGGTCTTTTGATGATTGACTGATATTGCTGAGGGGTTGTTTGTAGCATATGCAAATGTTATACATATGAAATACACTATCATGTTTGCTAAAAAAACCCATTTTCATGAGTAAACGATCCAATGGTTTTAAATGTGTTTCTATGTTTTTCACAATTTCCTCAAAATCCAAGTGGATTTCAGATATGAAACTAAATAACTTGGTCTTATCGCTAATATGAGAATATTGAATGTTTGGATCAGGAATCGTCAGCCCATGAAAGTGCAGAAAACTATACTTAAGGTTTGGGAGTTTTCAGAAATTATTCAAAAATCTATAAAGATTGAAGATAATTAGCTTGGAGGAGTCTTGGGTTTATTGCATATGAAACGGATTGAAAAGTTTGAATTACAAAGATGGGGGCCAGGAATATAAAGAATAAAGGTAGTTAATGGGGCCTACAAGAATTGAATCCACTACATGAAACTTGACATTTAGCTGCGAAATTTTTTGCGGCTAAAGGTCTTAAAGTCGCGGCTAAAAGTTATAGTGGCAATATTTTGATCGCCACTGAGTCGTTGCTAAAAGTACTGTCATTAATTGTTTTAGCTGCAATTTTAAAACCTCGCTGCTAAAAGTTAGACTTTTACCCACAACTCCAAAATTGTAGCTAAAAGTCAAATAATTAGCTGCAAGATTTATCGCCGCTAATTTAAAAAATTGTTGTCACTAAAAGTGTAAAATCACAGCTAAAAATTTATTATAAACATATGAAACTAGGGTTTTAAGGGCGATTTTAAGTCGCGGCTAAAAGCTTAATTTTAGCGGCAACTATAAGTCGACACTAAAAGTAGTGTGTATAGTCATTTTAGTAGCAACTTGTTATCACGGCTAAATGTTTAAATTTTAGTTGCGATGCAAATCGCCACTACAAGTACTACAAATAGCACTTTTAATGGTAGCTTTAGCGGCGACTTACAATCACAGCTAAACATTTTACTTTCGCCTACGACAACAAGTCATCACTAAATGTATTAAGTATAATAGTTATACCGACGACTTGTTCCCGTGACTAAAATGTTAAAATTAATTTATTGATCTCTTTTCAAATTTTCGTGAACCTGCTTATATAATATGAGAAAATGAAAACTTCATTGCCATCAAGTATTAGAAAATAACCTCAAATTTAAAAACATTAAGTTCTAAGGTACTTGAGTAACAAGAGTAAAGTTTATATCAGCATAGAAAAAATATAAATAAAATAAAAAAATTATTATCATCCGGCTTTTGGGTAGTTATGCATCACATTGGAATTTGGCCTGACTGCTTGAACTGCTGGAGGAGGATGTTAAGCTTGGACTGGAACGCAACTTGCACCTGAGCATGCACCTGTGTTTGTTGCGATTCTACTTGGGACTGGAGCGTTGCTTCCACCTGAGCTTGCACTTGTGTCTGGTGCGAGGCTAGTTGGGACTCTAAGGACTCCATTCGCGAAGCCATCTCACTATTCTCCTTTTCCAGCAACTCCAAGTGCCTTGTATCCGCCTCAGCTCACCTCCAAAACTCCTCATTCTCTCTCTTTCAATAAGTTACATAGCTTTTTACAAAGTCGAATCCCCCAAACTTTTTTCTTTTTGCTATATCAGGTAGTGAACCACAAGCTAGTCTGAGAAGGCTCGTCCCTCGTCTCAAGATTACGCTGTCATTATGCAAGTCAACACAAATAATATATATTTAATAATAAATTCCCAAAAACATTATGAGAGAAGTTTACACTATAATATCTAATTCGAGCAAAAGCCTTCGTCCCATCAACATGGTCGATTTTTTGCTTTTCACGGTTCTTCCTTATTTTTATTACTCATTTTCTGCATTTGGTTACTATAAATTATAAGCAATACATGTATGATAGATAGATTAAAAGGGCAGGCAATATAACTTAATTAACATGCAAATTAAAGTCCTAAAATCTCAAGTATACGTTGAATTATTTAATCACTACACAACTATACAATGTCCAAAACAAATAGGTGACCTATTACTTGGGTGGTGGGTGGGTAATCATTTCCTATTGAAGTAGAGTGTCTTTTTATGGAGATCGACCCAATCATTGTTGCACACACACGAGGGGGGATTCTCCAGTCTCATCTCATCGGTGAATTGAACTTCCTTCCCTCAAAGGAATAGTTAGTTGAAGCTGTGGAAAGACAATTTATATCTCAGGTATACGTTGAATTATTTAATCACTATACAACTATACAATGTCCAAACAACTATACAAAGAAGAAAAATATAGGTGACTTCTAGGATGTATTACTTGGGTGGTGGGTGGGTAATCATTTCCTATTGAAATAGAGTGTCTTTTTATGGATCTTTATGGATATTCACCTTCAAAATCTCAAATCCGAAATACCTAACAAGATCGACCCAATCATCATTGTACACACACGAGGGGGGATTCTTCAGTCTCATCTCATCGGTGAATTGAACTTCCTTCCCTCAAAGGAATAATTAGTTGAAGATGTGGAAAGACAATTTAGATCTCAGGTATACATTGAATTATTTAATCACTATACAACTATACAATGTCCAAACAACCATACAAAGAAGAAAAATATAGGTGACTTCTAGGATGTATTACTTAGGTGGTGGGTGGGTAATCATTTCCTATTGAAGTAGAGTGTCTTTTTATGTATCCTTGTGGATATTCATTCACCTTCATAATAGAAAACCACTCATTAGAAAAAAGAATAAGAAAGTAAAATAAATAAATAAAAATAAGATCCAAATGCAATGTAATGATATTTTCCTGAAAACAACAACTAAGACATAAGAAGGAAAAAAAAGGATGAAGAAATTGAGAGTGAGACAAGAATAGGAAAATGATTTTTAGGAAATCAAGGAGAATGGTAGATGGAGGAAGACTGCAAATGTAAATGCACTTTTAAAAACTTTCAAGATTCTTAGGAGTGCATCTTGATGGTGGATATATGCTATGTGACTCTTCTTTGTATAAGATTAAAGGAGACTGCAAACGTAAATGTACTTTTACCTATAAAGCAAGTCCAACTAACTAGATGTATATTAATTACAAAAGGGGAATAAGAAGCCAACAAACTCATGATTAAGCAGTGTTGGCATTTGGTTTCAAACACATGCCCAGGGATTGATCCATGGGCTTTTAAGTTGAAAGTCTCACTACTAACCAGTCGCCCAACACAGTAAAAAAATAAAATAAAATAAAAATAATAATAAAAGGGTATAAGAAGATTAAATGTGGATTAGGAGTTGGCCAAGTATCACTTTAAGATGATTGTTGATTTTAGAAACTCAATCTAATTGTTTTTTAACATCACTTTTATGTGAGTCAATCCAACAATAGATAATTGTTGGATCAGTATTGATTTAGATAAGTACATGTTCATAGTAGTGGGTGTGGGAGGGTTTGGTTAGTGGGCGTCATTGTAAACTATAAAGTATTTGTGGTTGTTACAAGGGAGCTACCTTGAGCTTCACATGGGCTTTTCTACTAGTAATATGTTGCTATAATGCATTTTGATCATATTTGGATGTTATTTAGGTTATTTATCTAAACGTTTTTTTTTCTCTTTCTTGAATGGTGAACTATTAGCTAATTGGTATTGCCACTATCTTTGTCGGAAACAATTCTTAATGATTAGTACCACGTGGTTATAAACTTGAGAAGGGAACCAAAACTTGCCACTCTCAAGAGACAAATACCTAGACATAATTAAATCAACAGGCAAGGAATTCCATAGCTTCATGCTACCATCAATCTTAGATCTCAGCCATGAAATTGGCCACATACAGGACATGGAGTCAAGCCAGCCTCTTGACTTAACCCCATCTAAGAAAACTATGAGATACAATGACCAATTACGAAATACATACTTTTGTTCTATCAAGATGTCGAACACTGACACAAGATATAATAACAGTTGATAAAAAGTCACAAGAATATTTCCAACTGGAGTCATGATAGAAAATATGTTACGTCAAAAAATATTTTGAGCATTTCAGAAATGGCACATTAGCCAAATGAGTTCACAAAACTAAACTAACGAGCTTGCACAAGTAAACCAGTCAGTCACATGAGAATAAACCAGTCAGTCATGCAAGACATGGAATTTCAATCCTTAAAACTAGGGAAATTGAAACCTTCACCCTAAATATATATGAAGACCACATCAAAGAATTCATGGCTTCCAGTAATGAGTCACCAAGTTATAGATTGAAAATTCAAAATTTCAGACTAATTTTGAAACCTTCTCCTTTGACTTGTATGAAGTCCACATAAAAGAAAAAACAGAGTCAACAAGATATAGATTGAAAAGTCAAATTTCAAACTATGCCAACTGCTCATAAATATATTGAAATTAGAGGAAGTCAATGAAAATTGAGTTTTTTTCTCTAACCTTCATCATTAACGGCGAGTTCAAGAATTGATAAACAAACAAAAAACAGAGGCTTAATTATGCGGAGAAGGCTTCCATACAGCGACGCTGTAGCTTAATATGCGAACAGCGTGGATGTATATCCAATTGAATGTCACCACGTATTTGGTGGATTTCCAAATTGCATTTACAACTTGCAAAACTTCCTTGGAGATAATAAATGCATTTTCTTTCCATTTTTACCCTTTCAACTAAAGAGCCATTTGCAATGATTTTTTATCTTTCGATGAAAAAATAAGGGCCCCACCTCGACATTTTTCCTATGTAAATATAAAAATGAGACTCACCTCTCTCATGCTTACAGAAAAGCTCCCCTGGGTTTCTCACCTCTTTAATAGCGACCATCAAATTAAAGTTTTTCTTATATAATCCTAGCACCTTGAATTGAAGTGGGACCCATCTTTAAATGGATTATCTATAAGCTTGATTAAGATTATAAAGATTAAATAAATAATTGAGTTAAATCAAATGGTATGCCTCTTCTGGATGAGATAACTCTTTAATTGAAATAGTATTTGGTCGTGGTAGGAATTATAGCACATGCATTGATACACTATTTTTTTCCAATCCAATGGCAGAAAGCTCGGATTGAGATAAAATTTGTGGATGTCTCATATATTTGTAGGGAGTTTATTTTGAATGGTTTGGATTATAATAGGTGGGTTAGGCCCAGTGTGCAGAATCCGGATTCAATAACTTAAAGATGGGCCTGCCACACTATGTGGTCCACCCTCTCCTCCCATAGGCTTAGTGATAAAGGTTTTTGACAAACTAAAAAACTTAATTTCTATAGAAAATAAAAAAGTATAATAATTTGTATATGTAATACTAAAGTAATATTAATATTAATATTAATAGTAGTACATGCAAACTAAAAAAAGGTTGGGAAAAACATTAATTCTCAATAATGAACATAATATTAATATTATGAGTTAATTAAAATAAACGGTAAAACATTTTTTATAAGTGGGCCCCATTGAGGAGAGTAATGATTTGTCACCCACTATTAGATTATATGAGAATTCTAAGTAGATCAAATAATGCTTGAGCCTGTGCCACATTTTTAATATTTAATTGCTTGATTATTGTACTCCGATGTGCAATCATTTTAATAATTACCACAACACGAGAGACCGTACTAGTACCATTGTGCAAGAGGTGTGAAAGCGATTTTCATACATGTTTAGGTGTACAAGTTTTGGTGTGTAAATGACCTTATTCACACCATTTCTCACACCTCATTTATGTATTTCTATGCATTAATTTAATTTAAGAAAAGGTGATGATGTGTAACCATTATGCATATGAATCATTATAATACGTGAATGATTTTAAACAAATGACCCCTATAATAAGGGACTCTAATTGATGGTTAACAAAAAAAAAAGAGGTGATCATTTGTAAATTTTGCAAGGAGTACTTGGATATATGTGAAATTCCCAAATTTTGTCTATTTTGGAGAAAGCAAATTAAATCTAATCAATCATAAAAAAAATATTGATAAACAGTTAGAGTAGTCGATTGAGAGTTTGAGTTGACCAGTTGAGGTGGTTATCTCTAAGAAAAATAGATAGGCAATTATTTTTAATGGAAAAAAGCTTTAGGGTTTGTTTGTTTGCATTACAATACATACTAATTGAAATATAGAAATTCTTGGTCAAATGATTTCCACAGAAAAGTTATTAAGGAGGTGAATTGTGAATGATATGACGTGAGAGGTGAAGATATAAAGTCGCAATGTAGAAGAGACCTTGATTTTCCTAGCAGATTAGAATATTAATCATATTAGAGTAGATTGGAACTAAAGAAATGATAAGAGGATGCAATCCAAATCATAACGAGACATTTCTTTGGTTTCATTAAGAAAGGGGGGAGGGGGGAAGAATGGACAAAAAAGAAGAAAGAACTGACACTTCAAGTATTCAAAATTGCGAGGAAAAATGAGGGGGTGGATGGGATATGTATATGTGTTGTTTTGAATTACTAGAGCAATGAATGAGTATTTATTTCCTATCTTTCTTTGGTTTTCTATCCATTAAAGAGAAGTTTATTGATGGTTATCTTTGTATAATCACGTTGGATCTTCATTTTTACCACTAATAAAATGAATAGCTATATATTCAATTCCATAGTATTCTATATATATGCAAACAAGTAGGGAATTCAATGAGTTCCACCGAAGAATTATGATGTTACCGTTTCAATCATGGCCAATGGTTAATGCGCTTCCTATAGAGAGATCGAAGCATGTCGTAGATAAATAAATAGGTGCACAGCTTTGAATTGTTTATATTTTTAAAGGTTGGATCCTACATATGTTGTTTTATACTTTTAATGGACCTTACTTGATCAAATCATGTTGTCAACCTTATACACCAACTCTCGTTTGTATGACCTTGCTATATTGGTCCACTTCTTCCTCAGATTTTACAAACATGGAAAATCTCTTATTATTGGTTGATATAGAACTTGCCATCCTGCGCTTTATATAGTCTTGAGGGGGTGGCATACTATACACACACACACTCACTACTGTCTATAAAATAGTTTTTCTCTTAATAGAGAAACATGCTTAACAAAGGGCATAATTAAAGGCACTCGAGCCGTGCCTAAACTAAATTAAGGATTATGGCTATACACTATTATTATTATTGTTGTTGTTGTAGCTGTTGTCATTATTATTTTAAATATCTAATACCACAAAATTCCCAAAGTAATCATAAAACGACTGCGGTGCGGAATCCTCTCCCATTTACTATGATACCAAAGAAAACCACGTTTGGTTTACACAAGGATCAATGAAAAGGTAAGTCCAAAATCCTCTAGATTGAATATTCTCCATGCCAGACCCCCCCATCGGAGCAAAGGATTCAACAGAAGCGCAGAACGCATTGCTACAATGAACACCATGGTCATGGTGGGTTGATCGTGTTTTTCATTTGTTTTCATTTTTGTGGGCCATAAAATCACAATCCAAACCGTTCATCCTCTTAAATGGCCAAACACGGCTATTTAAACAGATATCAACTGTTGAATCCTCATTGATTTTGAGATATTAGCAAAGATGTGAAGACCATTGGATGAAGATTTTTGAAGTTCTATGGGGCCCATATGTGAAATCCAAAAGTGTCCAATATCTTTAGAAGGCCTAAAATTGCTATGAGCCCACATTTGGCAGCTTAATTCAACATGGATCATGATAAATTGGCTAAAAACTCCGGACTGTTGATTTCACATAGTGCGAAAACGAGATGAAGAAGCAGTTTATATATATATATATATATATATGGGGCCCAGAATCATGATCTAAACCGTGAATTATTTTCGGAAGGTAAAAAATGGCTAGATGATCAAATTTCAGCCATTGATCCTCACTAGATTTCTAGATATTTGTGCTAAAGTCCAAATACTAAAATATTAATTTGTTATTCCTGTGGGCCTCCTTTGCACGATCCGAACTGTTCAAATTATCTAGATAGCCAAAAACAACTTTGAGTAAAAAGCCAAAGTCTTGATTCTTCATGGATATGGAGTTATTTAAAAAAAAAAAAAAATTACAACTGTTGGGTCATACTTTATATCAATGGTAGGAATCCTCTTTCAATACCAAACCTAGAACTATCATTAAAAATCCTAAATGAGGATATCGTGATTCTAGAAGATGGACGAAATCTTCTAAATAGAGGATTTCTCCTTGTTTAGAATTCACTAAATTCCATTTGTTACAATGCTTAGGACTATTTGAACATTTTTATGAATCTAGCTGAGGGTAGCAGTGTTCATATTATACTTTAGCCCGGCTCGTCTTTAGAAAAACAGGTCCATTTGTCGGCCAAGCCCAATTCGGGCTCTTGGTGGTTGGTCCAAGCCCAGCCTGCTTGAAATATGTAGTCTACCAATTTAGTTATTGGACCGGGCTAGCTTTCTATAACTTGTTCGGGGTTTCAGGTGCCATACACGACTGTAAGAACAACTTTTTGGGCTTTTGTACAAGTATAATTATCTAGATTAGGGCACACATGTTTGGATAATGTCATTGATGAGGAACCCTCACTGGTTTTCCTTGATTCCGAGAAAAATCCACATTTGGGTAAAGAGAGGAAAAGTGAGAGAGGATTTTCCAAATCCTCCAAACCCATCAACAATCCTCTATTCCATTGACTCCTCCATCTCTACATCCCCCCATCGAATTTTATAAATCTACGGAGGCAAAGAAGCACCTAATTATAAGGAGAGTGACTCCTCCTAGGTGTTTTCAAAATCTGGAATGTAGTGATTCCTCTCATAAAAAAAACCTTATAGAGAATAGTATGGTTCCAGGGGAAGGAACCCTCTAGATAAAGGATTCCTTTTTGTTTACCAAATATGTAATAAAGGATGAAAAAAAGGAAAAGAAAATCTTGATGTGGTTATGTATTATATTGGGCAAAAACCGCATAGAGGCCTAGGTCTTTACCCAAAAAAAGGGGGAGACTCTAGGGTCTTAGGAGAGGGGATCACAAATGTCTAGTGGAGTGGTAACATGAAATTGTGTATGTTGCAGAAGTGTATTGAAGCAATAAGTGTGAGTCTTTGTACCAAAAAAAAAAAAAAAAAAGAGGAAAAAAATAGAAAAAAAGATTTTATGAGCCCTGATCTCCCGTCCAGTAGGGGTGGTAAAAAAAAGAAAAAACTGAAAAACCGTCTAACCGACTATTAATAACCGTGTTTTATGGTCCTATCACGGTTATTAAAATTGAAAAACCGTGCTTTACGATTCAGTTGCGGTTTTTCATTTTTGACTCATGGTTATTAACTAAACTAAACAGTAAATTACAGTCCGGTTAACCGTTTTCTCAAAATACACGGTTAACCGAACCGCTACACTAATAAAAAAATATTTTGTACATTAAGCATAATGCTTTTCACTTCATGTGTATGTGCATTCTAAACTTTATTTTTGGAGTTATTCTGAGAATACAATTATTTTGTGGGTTGGATTATACTTGTCTCATGTTTCCTAGAATTGTATTGCATGATAGATATTTTGTAGTACCATTTTAGACTTTTAGTTGTGCTTATTTTTGTGAAAAATGATAGTGTTGTTTTGTTTGATATGTGAAAAATGATAGTGTGAAGTGCAAAAATATATTTTTTTAAGTGACAATTAACTGTAACCAAATCGTCTAATATGGTTAACTGCGGATCGGTTTTTAACGAATTTTTTAGGGTACAATTACGGTTGTAGTTTTTAAAAACTGAAAATCGTAAAATATTGTTCGGTTAACAGTTTTTCTAAAACAAACGGTTAACCGAACGGTTACACCCCTATCGTCCAGCTATTACATAGGAACCGTGTAACACATCCTGGGTTCTTCACGGTGGGCCCCATGTAGAGATAATCCCAGCTGCTCAAGATGCATTCCTTCCCCTCAATGGATATATCCTCAAATCTCAGTTTAATAGGATTGGTTTCACTGTCGAGTGCTCAATTGGATGGTGTGATCCACTCCTATTAAACCGGAATTTGAGGATATATACCTGTAGGGGAAGGAATGTATATTGCGCATTTCGGAAATCTCTACATGGGGGCAACGATGGAGATCGTAGCATATGTTACACCGTTCTTCTGTAGTAGCTATGACAGGGGATCCAAGTTCTAAATGTATGGTCTTTGCAGTTAGAAAGCATAGAGTTCACAGGCAGCCCTAGATACTGATAAATACTACTTGGGGCCCGGCCGGAGCAGGGGTTCGGGCTTTTTATCACATAATCCAATCCCCCAAAGTATAAAAGGGCCCAAATTTTTTATAAGGCCCAGCGCATTTATAAAACCCTTATGTCTAAGCCCGGCTTAAATTGGCCGGTCCAAACCATGAACACCCCTAGCTGAGGGACAACTTTTGGAGGAATCCTCATATCTCCTCTAACCAAACCAGCCTATAGAGTGGCCAAACCGTTTGATGGAATGATGATGTTCATTTGCTGTAAAAAAAAAAAATAATAATAATAAAAAAATAAAAAAAAATAAAAAAGATGGTCATCATTCATACGTTGACAGTGTGGGTCAATGTCATCTTGGAGAATCCGTTTCCGCTTTCGAATCTTGTCACCATCTACTTAGCATCATATTTATAGACAAAGGATGTTCATTATTCAATGCCCATTTGATCATGACGAGCCGATTCCACTCTCCAAAAGGTCTACAATTCCAGTTCCATGTCATTGCAAGTTGCTTCTTTCATTAATTTAGAAGACTCCAACGTCAACAAAGAATCGCATTAGGCCTAATTGACCGTTATCTTGACTCTCGACCGGGGGTTAGTAGATTGCGTTTAAAGATAAAACTCCATTTTCCACTTGTTATATGTACGTGACCTCTGGTTGGGCGTGATTGAAAAAGACCGTTGATCCAAGAATGATAGACTAATGCCCGCATTCCAATTAGAATGAATAACATCAAGTACCAACACACTCAACACACTCATGCTTGAGTGGTGTTTGCACTTTAGTTTCACACACATGATAAGAATCCATCTAGAATCCTTAAATAACTGTCTTGAAATAGTAGCCCAAATAGCTGGCAAAGAAAATTAAAGAAAGAATAAGATCAAGCAATAGTTGTAGAGAATAGAAACCAATTGTATGTATGTATGTATATATATCATCTTGCACAATCCGAGGATTAGGATTGTCTTTGTGCATTCCAACAACGATCATAATCTGTTAATAGCCTGCCAATGCTAAGGATCTTTGGATGATCTGACTCAAGTTTCCATCTCCCTATAAATAGCAATGTTGAGGTGTTACGCTTAAGATACAAGACTACTTTGCCAAGGAACTCCATGTTTGCCACTAAGATAGGAAGATAAGCTACTCATGAAACATTCACAAAGTCACACTCTAAAGGGGAGATGATCTTGATATTTACCAATTGCTTAATCCAAGGGGTGCTCACTGGTCAGGCCAGCCAGGGCCCAGCCTGCTTTGGGCCAGATTCTGGCCTAAGGTTTTAGACTCGGGTTGGGCCTGGATTTGAAATTCTGCCATGTTTAATATTTGGGCTGGGCTCAGATTGAAACTTACTGCCCGTGTCAAGCTTGGCTAGGGTAGGGCATGTGTAGGGATGTAAATGGGTCTCTGATTCTCCGATTACCCGGATGTTCCAACCCGTTAAAAAACTAGGTTTGAGTCCTTCTTTAGGCCCCAATAAGTAAACGAGTACGGTTCCCTTTTTCGGACCTATAAGCTCAACAGGCCTGGGTTCGGTTCCACCTTGGTTCTGATCCGTGGAGTGGGACTCGACATATTACTTCAACTTTCGAGAATTTTTCCTAAAAATTAGGTATTTTTTTCCTTATCTTTCTCTATCGAGACCCAGACTCAAACCATATACGGTTCCGATTTCGAAACCAGAAACCAGTACCAAACTAATTCTGATTCCGATTCTACCTTCTCATTAACGGTTCCAGTTTATTCAGGCCCGAATCGACCCATTTACATCCCTACCTAATGATAACCTTTTATATATAATTTATGAATTATGGTAACGTATGTCACAACGTTCCTTTCCTTTTACAATTGAGGTCCGCATTCCAAGTATGGGGAATATCCATAACATCATAATGAAACATTTTTATGGTAGAATTTCCATTCACAATCGAGGTACTTGAGCAATCATAACGCCACCATAGAATGTGCTCATACATGATCTAACGTGAGGCATAATTGTGAACCTTCACTCACTGTTGAATTGTATCACAAAAAGAATTTACGGTTAAGATGTCATTAAACTTAAGATCATTAAATCAAAGACTAGAATAATCTGGTGGGTCTGATTTTGTCGTCTTCCCCTTGTCATAAGGTAACCTTTCCATCTACTCTCCTTTCATTCTAGACATCCTTCTTAGTGAACCATCAAAGTCAATGGCATCATGAACAATACACCGATCCTCATGCAATTTCATGTATACACTGCAAAAGAATACAATTAACACAATTCTTTTCCTCCTATTAGAGACCGGCTGGGTTTCTATCAACAATCAGATGTAGAGGATCGAGCTGGACCCGATCGTGGATCGCCTTTCATATGATCCAAAGAAAAACAGGATCAGTTTTGAAGAGTGTAGATCAATCTAAAAGAGAAAAATAATTGTCATAAACAAATGGATTTCGATCATCCCCATCATGTTTTGGGTTTTTAAAAATAAGGTGTAGGGTCAATATTGCTATCAAAATTAATCCTACGACTCGCCCACAGATAGGCCACAAATAGCCCCATATTAGGCCCAAAGTAGTTCTAGAAAAGAGCCCAATATAGGTCCAAATTTGACCAGAACTGCGCTAAAAAGTTAGCTATAATTTGGGCCTAATTCCAATCTATAAAATACAGATTTACTAGGTTAAAAACTAGTCTAAATCGTGCCCAAAACAAGGCCGATAGACAGCCCTAGAAACAGTCTTTGACAGGCCCAAAGATCAGCTCAATTGGGGCCCAAATATGTCCCTAAAATTATACCAAACAGACCCAATATGAACCCCAATGAAGGCGTAAATTAGGCCCCGTTTCTGCTAGTGACAGGCCTAGTGAACTGGTCCATTTCAATCCCTAAAACAGGTCCATATTGGGTCGTAACACTTAATCCTAAATAGTCTCAAGATTAATTCTTATTCAGGCCCTTTCACTAAATAAAAGCAGGCCCTCATAAGGCCATGAACCTGGTCCAAGGTAGATATTTAATCTGTGTCACAATGGTCCCCAAAGCAGTTTCATTTTCAGAAGTAAAAAAAAGAAGTGGCCCTGGAAGCAACCAATATATAATGAACCTTACTATATACGGGCCCATAGCCAACTTTATCATGTCCTAATATCTGACAGAAAACAGCACACAAAAGCGTTCGCTCCAGGCCAAATATTTGATCTTAAAAACAGGCCATTGAACAAGGCCATTGGTGACATTTTGGGGCTTTGAACAAACCATAAATTCGGTTCCTTTTGGGCCCAGAAACTGGTCTAAAAGGCTTTAAATTTAATCCGACTAAGGCACATTATTGATCCATAAAGGGAGATTAATGTATGCTGCAATCGGGCTAAAATAGGGCCTTAATATGATGTGAAACTGGCCCTAAAAAGAGAGAGAAATCGATCTTATGTTCTGGGCCTGAGAAGTTTAATGAGGCACCAAGACAGTCCCTTATTGCTGGTCTAGAATGGGCTCAATATAGATACAAAAAAAGACCTAAATAAGGATTGTTTATTACTCAGTACTGATCCCAAAACTAGCCCAATAACTAAATCGGAATAAGCCCAGCAGTCTAGTTCACTAAAATGGGCCTAAAAATAGTCCCAGAATAGGCTCAAAGCAGACACCAATTGCGGTTTACAACCAAGCCCTAAAAAGATCTAAACAGGGCTGAAATTGGTCTTCAACATGGGCCTAAGACGACTAGATGTTATGGGCCAGGAAATGACTCTCAATCATTCTCTATTTCATGCACAAGATAATTTTCCAATTAGACCTTAATTTTCTACATATTGTAAAATCCACGTTTGGTAAAGGTGAAAAGTGGCTACACAGAATCCTTGGTTCTCTGTTTCCATCTTCTTTCCTTCCATTCTGAACCTTCCCCTGTCATAAGGGCACGTTTGGTAAACGATGAAGAATCCTCTATTTAGGGGATTCTCTCCATCTCCAAAGAATCAGGTATGATTCATTCATAAAGAGTTCCATGTTTGGACTGTTATGCATTTTCTTTAAAAATTAATAATGTTTTGGCACATATCTCGAGATGTAAGATAAATTAACGGCCGAAATGTGATCACCTTGCCTTGCCTGGCCTTCCCGAAATAATGAACGGTTCCGATCTTGATTGTGGACCCCACATAAACCAAAACAAATGGAAAGAACGGACTGTTTTGGCACCCGGTATGCATTTACTGTTAACAGTAATGACGTTTTGGCACATATCTCGAGATATAAGATGAATCAACGGCTGAAATGTGGTAAGGTAGCCGTGACTGACCTTCCCGAAATAATGAACGGTTCCGATCTTGATTGTGGACCCCATAGAAATAAAAAAACTGCAAAACACGGACTGTTTTGGCACCGGTGTATATTAACCGTGAACAGTAATGACTTTTGGCACATATCTCGAGATATATGATAAATCAACGGCTGAAATTTGGTGAGATAGCCGATTTTGAGTTTTAATTGTTACTAACGGTTTAGATATTGGTTATGAGATCTAAAAGGTACATTTCCAAAACAAAAACTTATTAGGGCCACATTACCTCCACTATCCATCGTTACTGTCCGTTACTGTCCAATTTTGTTTTTTTAAATGTCATGATCTAAAATGAATCAACGGCTGAAATTTTATAACATAGCCGTTATGGACCTTCTTAACACAATCATCGGTTCAGATCTTGATTGTGGGGCTCATAAAAACGAAAAAAACGCAAAAACTAGTCTACCTGTATTACCATCCAGATTTACTGTAGCTCCGCAAATCCATTCTCACGTTGATTCCTTTGATCCGATGGGGGGTGGTCCGACCTCTGAAATAATCAAAAGCGCAGAAGTCTGAAGTACTTCTTCTTCAAATCTAGGCGAACCAAACAAAGGAAATCTGCAATATGGTTTTTTGTCCGATCGGTTGCCTTTTTCGGTATTTTTTTGGTTTTTTTCTTTTTGACATATTTTTCTTGGTATTTTTGCACATTTTTTGGTGTAATTTTCCTATAAAACACTTGACGAGAAGCAGTGCAGAATGAGGGGCAATGTCTCTGATTTTCCGAAAAAGCTGAAGACTTTGTCACGTAGGGGGTGCCGATTTGCCGCTAGAAGCGAAAACTAGGTCAAAGATGTTGGAATGACCTGATATTCAAGATGAAGCTTCATGGATAATAAATAAGACCAACTATAGGCTTTGGTTTGAATTTTTAAGCCATCAGGGGTCCTGTCGCCGATAGACTTGATTTTATTACGAGGAAGAAGTTGCGCTTGATATACAGTCAAAAGATGCTTGATTGACCTGAAATTTGATAGGAGCCTTGTGGGATCATTTTAGGATGATCCATCAACTTTGATTTGCAAATCATGGTCCAATGGGCTCCGTCGCCAGGAGACCTGGTTCAGCTATCGGTGGGGTCAAAGCTGGGTCAAATGATGTCGAAATGACCTGAAACTTGATATGTAGCCCCTTGGAGGTAATTTGAAAAAATCCATGTACTTTGATTGATGAGTGATGACTCTGGCGGTCTTGGCCGCGGGAGGCCTGGTTTTGCTGCTTTAGGGCTGATGTCAGTCAAACATTGTTGGATTGACCTGAAATTTACATTGAGCCTCTTAGAGGTATTTTAAGACCATCCATGGGATCTGAATGAAGATTTGATGTCTCCGATGCTGTTGTCGCCGAAAGGGCTGACTTTGCCGCGTGGGGAATGTGACTTTTGCATTTTGGGCCAAAAGGTGTCAGAATGGCTTGAATTTTGGTGTGGAGGTTTTTAGTGACTTTTTGAGGTCAATTGTGTGCTTTGTTTTGTGAAATAAGGTCTCCAGCTTCACCGCGGTCAGGAGCTCCAATTTGGCTGTTGGAAGAGTGAAGTCAGGCCAAATGATATTTAAATGATCCAAAACTTCATTTGTATACTTCTAATGACCGTTTTGAAGGATTTTGGAAATTTCAGATGGTTTCGTCAAGATCTGATGCTTGAAGCAGCTTCGCCTATTGTGGCCTGATGCAGCTTTATGTGACTTCTTTGATGTATGAAGATGCGAAGTGACATTTTTGGTATCAACAGATGCCCTTGGAGGTACAATGACAAGTTACATAACTTTGTAGTCGGTGTGCCTCGAAGAGAACTTTTGAGTTTTGAAGGAGAGCTTTTGACTTGACCAAGAGTCTTGAGCAATTTTCTTTTGATAGAGTAGCTTTTTGAGTCTCTAAAGGAATTTTATGGCGGTGAGAGGGATCATGCATCATCTCAAGGCAAAGTTTTGAAAATGATAAAAAGGATTTAGATTTGGGTTTTTGGGAATTTTGGATTTTTTTTTTGACCTTGTGAACTTAAAGGCTTTATGTTGCGCATTAGGCGGTCAAGAGGAGGTTTTGCTTTTGACCTTGTAACCTATCAAGCTGTATGTGGCAAGGTAGGAGGTCGAGAATTATTTTTATTTTGTTTTTGACCTTGTGACCTAACAAGCTGTATGTGGCAAGGTAGGGGGTTAGGATTTGGGTTTCGGTTTACTCTTTGGGATTATTTTGGGTCTATTGGAGTGGTTTGGTTTTTTGTGGAATGCCAATTTGAAAGTTTTGACTCAATTTGATGCATGGGGTGGGATGGTTTGAGTCTTGGAAGCCTGTAGGGCTTGCATTTTGGCTTTTTCAATGGTCCAATTGACTCAAAAGAGGCATGTGACCATTTTGTATGCTCTTGGTAAGAGGGTTTTTTGTTGGAAAATGATTTCCAAAATTTTGAACAGGGCTCAATTGGTAGTAAGCACCTTTTAGTGCCTAGGTGGTCAAACCTGGGGCACACCCATGGGTCCTTAAACCTTTCCATGGAAGTTTGTGCACACCCATTAAGGATTTTTGAGATTGGTTTTAGGGTTTAAGAAATGTCTAGGGGGATTTTGTTAAAACCTTGGAAGGGAGAATTTCATATGGTTTCTTTTGTTGGTGTTCTTATTCTTTTTCTCTGTGTTCTGGTATGATGCTTAGGGCATGTTTGGATAAATGAGGAGTGGAATAAAATGAAGTGGATTTCACATGTATAGTGGAGTGAAGAGAAGTATGTTGCAGTTAATGTAGAGTATTTTACTTTACTCCATTTGGATGCTTATTTTGAAGTTAAAGTTTGGAATAGAATTAACTTTTACTTAAGGAAATGGAAGAATTTAGAGTTGAAGTGAAATGGAGAATATGTGGCTCACAACATTACTTCATTTATCGGGCCAAACTCATCCAAACGGGATAGAGTTGAAATTTTAGACTGTTAGGGCCCATTTAACTTCACTCTACTCTATTTTTTGCCTATCCAAACATGCCTTTAAGAGAGAAGAAACGAGTAGAAGGAATAATATCATCATGTTCTACAGTTAAAAATGCGTACGAAATATAGTCCAGCTTTCTCCAAGGTTCCACAAAAGGGAAATTTTCTCTGTGGGGCCCTATTTTTGATTTATGGATGGAAACATCTGTGTGGGGATGCACCAATTGTGGAGATTTTGCATTACTGAAAATTGACAGATCAATACTTGTTTTCAATGAAGATATTTTTATGAAAATCTAAATATGAAAATCTCAAATGATAATTAAATTAAGAGATTTTTATGAAAAAAAATGATTTTTAAACACATATTAGATGAATTAATAATTATTAAAAGCAGAGAATTGACGGATCAGGTGCTAATGATATCGTTATTCGCCTCACACGAAAAAAAAAGTTATAAATTAAACTAATTTTTCTGAAAAAAAAAAAGATACAAATTGAGAGAGCCAATGATACAAATGATATGACCTGCGTGTGGCAAGCTGCTGTACTGTTGTAAGTTTTGGACTCATCTTTTAACACTATAACAATGAAACATTCATAATTTATTAATGTGAAAAACCTTATTTTAACTATTGATGAGACCAGGTGATGAACCCTCTTTTTAGACATGGAAATTCCTTTTTGGATTAGCCTTGGTAAAACACAAACACCTTCTAAGTCAAGTGAAAGTCTCTTTTAATTTTGAAATACTTGGGTTAACTCGCAAGAGGGGACTTAGTTGGATCAATATGCCTATGTTGAAGTTCATTTCTTCTAATGATTAGAGGGTCTTACGTTGCAATAAATGCATAGTTTGCATCATTCATGAAACAAAATACATAAGTTACAGTCTATGATAAGTATATGTGGATATGGGTGCTGGATGAAGGCAATACCATATCAGTTTCTTTAGAAGATAACTTAGTTAGATGCCAGCTTTAGGATGACTTAAATTTTATAGATATTATCAAATTGGAGAGACACCTGACGAGGTCTAAAATTGCGCTCTTTGTTGTTGGAACCACATCAAAAAGTAGAGATGCAAATGGAGTATATATTACAGACATGCGTCATACATACCTAATGGCCTGTTTGGATAAATGAGGAGTGGAATGAAGTGAATTTCACATGTAAAGTGGAGTGAAGAGAAGTAAGGTTGAAGTTAAAGTAGTGTACTTCACTTCACTTCATTTGGATGCTTATTTTGAAGATAAGGTTTGGAGTAGAATCCACTATTACTCAAGGAAATGGAAGTATTTAGAGTTGAAGTGAAATGAAGTATATGTGACTCACAACATTACTTCATCTATTATGCCAGACTCATCCAAACGGGGTAGAGTTAAAATTTTAGACTGTTATGGTCCATTTAACTTCACTATACTCTATTTTTTACTTATCCAAACAGGCCCTAAAGTAATGGCAAATTACATGAGTAATTACTAATTAGTACAAGAAGTTATGAGCATGGTGAGAGATTTCAAAGATGAATTTAACAAATTTGTGAAAGAGATTCAAAAAAAAAAAAGCCTGTGATTGTACTGATTGTGTGTCCTGCCTGGGATTGTACTGATTTAACATTAAAAATAAATCTATCTTTTCAATTATATATATAAAAATATAAATATATAAATATATATATATATATATATATATGAAGCGAACTGATTCTAATTGAGGAATTTCAAATCTGATTTTGACAATCCTGCAATCTTGACTTTCTCTTAATAGCAGCCATTAATTGAATTTACTTTGATCCAAACATAACTTCTAAAGCTCCACCTCTTCATACACGTTTCTACTCCTGTAAACTTGCTCTTGAATTCTCCACAAACACCTCAGCCCCTCAACGTCCTCTTTTCATTCGCAAACGGTTCCCCAGCCCTTAACTCTATGCAGTCTTCCCTACGATTATAGTGTTACTAATTTGGGACTTATTTTTTCTTCTTCTTCAACCATTCCTCTTCTTTGTAGTGTTATTATTACTCTCTCTGCAACTTAGCACTTGATATTACATTTCACAAAAATGGTGTGAAAAATGCTTTTTTCTTCTTCTAATTAATCCAACTACACTCTTGCATCCATGTTGGGATCCAAAAAAAATCGCAAGTAAATCCATCGCCCATCTCCAGTCCTGAAACCCTTAATCTCCCTCTCCTGCATTAACTTAATTGGTAAAACAGCCCCCAAAAGTCCAGCTCAAAGTAGCGGTTGGCAGAGAGAGATCAGAGATTCTTTTTCTTGTTAGGTTACAATATTAGAACAGAAGAAAAAGGAATCCAAAAAATAATGTACACTTACTCAATTCCACCAAAACACTATAACAAAATCAAAAGTCTCAGCAACCAATCCATAAAGGAAAAAGTCTAAATGGACCGAACATTGGGACCGATCCTTGGATCGATCCCAATGTTCGGTCCTTATAGCAGGGCTCATCCACAAAGTCCACAAGGCTCATATGGTGTAGTGCCAATACAAACATAGAGATCTAGTGCCAATACAAAACAAAAATCTAATGTCTTACAAGATCCAGTCTCTAAACACACATGTTACCATGTGTAGTTACCTTGTCAGCTTAATTTTGACCCAGTTTTAAAGACTTCTGAAAGGCATGGTATTAAATGCATGGAGGCCCTCGTCTTTTCTTCTTCTTTTTTTTTTTAAGCTGTCTTTCCCATTACTCTCTGAAAACTTCTAATGATGGAAAGTGTGCAGAATTAAAATAGCCAGATGTAATAGATTTGTGAACTGAGTGATCCAATAATGCTTTTCCAGTAGAAATATGTAATTTTATGATAAAAGATTATGATTCTGACTTTTTTCAAGTCTCTCATATTTCCGAGTCTTAAACTTGCAAGAGTACGATTATTTTCATCATAGGTTCTGATTTGACATTCTATATATATATATATATATATGGAGATGCTTCTTTGAGAGTATCTCTCACCTTACTATGAAAGATAGGGTGAGGGCCCTCATATTCATATCTATACATATACATACAAAGTAGATAATCATGTCAAAAGTTGGAGTTGAAAGAATGGTAATTACGGTAGGAAATCATGTAGCCTGCATGCCACGGGTCCTACGTCAGATCAAGCAGGACTGATGCTTACAGTGAATGCAATCCCACTTAATATAAGACTTGATCTGATCCCACTTATAAGACTCTCAATAGGATTAGTAGATGTGAGTCTTTTGGCGAAGAAGTCTCTTGACCTTTTGAGACTTGTCTATATAAGATAACGGAATCATAGGGTTGGAATTCATTCCATCCCATAGGAGAGACAACACTCGAAGAGATCTGCGGAACTTTCAAATCGCCGAAATACACATAGATTTTCGGCCGCATGTCAGAGTCTCCGCATCCAAATTTATCAATTAAAAAATCATATTCAAGAAGTAAAATGGACTTAAAGAAAAAAAAAATGGGAATTGCAAATCCAGAAATCATAAAGATGTCAGTAGCAATTGGACTTTTATCATACATATACAAAACTGAAAGATTAAGTTCCTCTTCATTATAAGTTCCAAGAAAATTCAAAACCATTAAAAAAGACATCATGGCTCTTTCCTTCATCAGATACTTGTTTTTTTTTCGAAAAAAAAAAAAAAAGAAAAAAACAGAGAGAATAACATGTCCAAGTAATAGTGAAAAAAAAAACACTTTACTCTACCGAAACTGTCCTCACTTTGTTAACATAAGCACACAGCCTCAACCATCCAAGCCCAACCACACCAAGGCTGGTTTCATCACAGCTGTATGATAAACTCAGAAGAATAAGATCTCACATGATAAACTTTTTGTATTAGGAATATCCCCTGATGAGTAAATGATTTGTAATTCTTATCAACCAAATCTACACTATGTAAATATACTATTAATACATGCATCAATGGGAATCAAACTATGGTGAATTCATTAAAGCCTTTCCCACTCCTCCAGCGAAGTAGCAGACCTAAAAGGGCCAAAAAAAAAAAAAAAAAAAAAACATGATTTGGGCATTCTATGTGGCCTTTTTTTTTTTTTTTTTTTTTTTTTTCAAACGGTCTATACAGCTTTTATTTTGTTTTCTCTTTGTAAATCATCAAAATGCACTTTCAGAGAGTCCTATAGAAAATATCTACATCAAATTCATCAATCCTGAAGATGAAAAAGCTTGGAGAAACAATGAGCCTGGCCTCATTTGTTATCCCATCCAACCTTGTCACTAGTTTCGGATCATGTCTTCCCAATAAATATAATTGTCACTTCCTTAGATTTAGTGAGAAAAGAGATTCATTATGCACTAGAAAAACATGCCCGTGCTTAGCACGGGGAATATAATCTTGATATTAAAATTTATAAAAAGAACTTTATGATCAATTTCTTTAAAATTTAATGCAAAAGGTTATAGTCTGAGAGAGAGGAAAAAAAAGAAGAAAAAGAAGTCCATAAGAATTCAACACCCAATATCATATAATTGAAAAAAAACACAAGCCCGTGAAAATTGAAGATTAATGACCAAGAGAATTAAAAAAACAAAATCAAAACAAACAAATAATATAAACTATTTATAAAATCCAATAAAATTTGAAAGACACATAAAAATAAAACATAGAAATGAAAATCCATACTTAACTCAATAACATAAACAATTTAAAATAATCAAACACCCATGGGGAAAAAAACTCGAAAATGAAGCACAAAAGGGCAAAGACAAAAGAACCCATAAATTCATGAAAAAGCATCATAAAAAAAACCTAAAAACCCATCACAAGTGAAGAAATAATAATAAAAAATACAAAAGAAAGCAAATTTTATTTTATAAAAAAGGCTATAAGAAAAAAATATATATATAAATAAAGATCTATAGACAATACAATGATAAATGAAATTTAGAAGAACCAAACCACCTTATGATAATCTAATACTCAAAAATAAAAATCTGAAGCCACAAAAGAAATAAGAAAAATCCATAAAATGATGTAAAACTAAAAGTAAAATAAATAATTAACTCATAATGATAAGCAATAAAAAAAAATAAAAAGTACAACATAAAACTGAGAATTCATAGAAAATCTCATGATAAAAAGTGATTTAAAAGAAAAAAAACCAAGGAGAACCTAATACCCAAAAGTTGAAACAAAAAAGGGAAAAAAAAGAAACTCATAATCTATGAAAACCATAAAAATACAAACCATAAAAATATTGCAAATCTATAAAAAAACTTAAAAATGATGATTCTTTTGTATAAATTATATTAAAATGACATAATTAAAATTTCTCAAATAAAAAATGATGAACTCAAAAGTAAATGAATTAAAATAGGTTTAACTCTTAAATTGAAACGTTTAATAATTGCACAAATTGTCTCAAGATGCTCATATTTTAAAATGGGTTGAACACTGATCTAAACTAAGCATGCAAATGAGACCTGAGATAGTACTAAAAAGAGACACAAAGAAATAAAAGAAATATTGAATTTGCTATAATAAAATACAATGAACTCAAAAGTAAATGAATGGAAAAAATGAAAGTTCTCTTGTTGACATAGAGAAATGAAATCATATTGGAGAAAGTAGATTATGATGATAATAAGAATGACTTTAATTCTTTATTTAGATGGACCAATATTATTGAAGATTCTTTTAACCATTAGTTCTGCATTCATAAAAAAAGTGTACAATCAAAATCAATGAAAAAAAATAAATAAACCCGACAACCTAGAGTTGAGGGTGGATTAAATAAAAAAGACTAAGGATTAAATAAACCAGATGACTCAGAACTTAGCATCTCACATTCTAAAAAAATTAAAAATTATCTAGTCAGAACAAACAAAAATACTTGAAATTCCTTAGAGTAGTGGTACTTAGACACTGGGACCCATTGACACGCAAATGCTATTGCCTTCATAGAAATAGGATGATATTAAGAGTTTCTTAATAGACAAAAGGCATGATGGAGAGTCTAAATCACAAAAAAAAATTTATTAAGAAAACTCCAATATTTTTTATTTTTTTATTAAAGAATCAATTTGACGGTGGAAATAACCCAGATTAAGATGAAAATTGGGGATATCCCATAAATAGAAATGATGTTTGCCTTAATGATTGTGATTTTTAATAGATTGCGTCTATTGTAGTGTTCCAGTCCTTTTACATTACAATTTATAAAAGTTAAAGCCATACAAAAATATGGTTACTTTCAACTCCCGATCAATATTCTATGGTGCGCTGGAGTCTTTTCCTCATTAACTAATTTTAAGTTTTTGTTGATAACTATTAGCAAAAATATGATGCCATGTGGTGTACAACCATTTGAAATCCAAACTGTCATTAGTTTGAATCTTGGCACATACCATGATTAATTTTTACCACGTGATTAAAAATATACATGTCAGGTCAGGTCGGGTCTAATGCGGGCGAGACGGTAACACTGTAGATCTAATCTCTGTTGAATGTCTATAGGGATCCATTTCTAGCCTTTTTTTTTTTTTTTGCGAAAATTGCGCCTGTTACTTTTTTGCTCAAGTCCAGTATCATATTATTGTAAATGTATCCAGATGCTTGGTGGTCTGTTTGAGTGAATTCCCATAGATATCCATCTGTATTCACCTATTGTAACCTTCTAAACAGATTAGCAGGTATTTTTCTGATCCTCAGCACTATGTTCAAGTGAATGACCAGTATGTGAGGAATAAGTTGAAGGTGATATTGTTTCCATTTCTATTTCCTACACAGGGTACGTAATGGCTGGCCTGTATTTTCCTCCCTGTTTTTCTTGCTTATAAGTTGATCACGTTTTCTTGTTTTTCGAGCTACGCGTACTACATTGTGCTGCCCTGGTTTTGCATATGCGTGGGGATTTTCTTGGTGAAGGACCATGAAAAGGGTTCTATTCGCAGAGGTAAGGAGTTATGATAGGCATTCGACCAGGCACCACTTTCTTCTGCTTTTCATGGCTGTAGCACAATTAATTCCCATTGTTCTTCTGGCTTGGCAATGTTGGGTCATGAATTTTAACTGGATTATATTGTGTTTATGCGATGATGCCAATGTCATCTGAGTTCTGATGTATCTTGCTCTTAGGTGACATACTTGGTACTTTTACAAATCTTACTCTTAGCCATTTAGCCAATGATGAAACAGTAATGTTATGGATCCTTCATTTGTTTCCTTCCTATTTTTTTGGGCAAAATATTTTCTTTTCTTTATTAGTTTTTGTGTACCAGTCCCAATTCCGATTCAGTGTGACCTTAGAAAAGATGAGACTCAAACGTTATAGAAAATTCCTGCTGTTACATCTATCTTTGTTCGTGGCTGTAACTGTGATCACTATAACAAATACCACTTCTATTTTGTATGTTGTGCTTTGATGATGCGTTTATTTTCCCTTTCTGGAAATGTTAATGACACAATGATACTGCAATAAATTGAAAATAGAGGATAAAATGATATTTTTGTGGTGACCACAAGGTATTTTCTTGAGATTTTCGTAAAATATGTAGCTTTAAGATTTAGGGCCCGTTTGGATGGATGGATGGAATTGAATACATAAGAATTCATTGTCGAATGAGCTCTAACAGAGGATTATTAGTAAGGGTGTAGAGATGTAGATGGGATTTCGACTTTTCTAGGATTTGGATTACTAAGGAAATGGCTAGTTATTCAGTTCCCATTTCCTCTTAATTCATGATCTATTATAGGGGAGATTGATTGATAATATAAAGCACACCCGCCCTTATTTTTATTAGTAGTTTAAATGCAAACTGTTTTTCGTTTTTATCTTTAGTGGTATTTTCTTCATTATTCCAAGAAAAACACAAAATCTGAATATCTTCTTTTACTAATTATGCCTTATTACTCTCATAACATTTGTTTTTGAGAGATTGTTTGTGCCTGTTTGGATGACTGCACATCTCCCAGTTAATGATGACAGGCCAATTCCCTTTGATGGGCACATCCCATTTGCAACTTGGAGCAGAAAATGAGGGTGAAACTGTCATATATATGCATCATTTCAGTTCAGATCATAGTCCACCACTAGCTCCAGCTCCCATCTATGAGCCCAGATCTGGGTTCATCCTGTTTACATTGGCCACTGCCTCAATAATGCCAGAGGCCCAGAGCCCGTTAAAGACCTGCTTTTTTATCTAAGAGCTTTCCTATTATTACCATTTAAATAAATAATTATAAATATATTAATTTTTGTAATATAAATCTCGATATACACGTTTGATGGTCGACCTAGATTGAGGCCTGAGTTGGATCTTAATAAGTAGTTTGGTTTTAGGGGCGAACTGAGAGTTTTTGTGTGGAATTTGAGCGTGGATCAAATATTTTCCTGGGGTTTATTAAAGTGTACTGCGGTTACGGGTGTGACCGCACCCACATGGTTGTGCTTAGGTCCGCCCCTATATATGCCCCTTGAGAAGGATAAATCAGCATTACTCAATTTATTATAATTATATAATTTCTAGTAAATATTACAAGATGTGTCAGTAAGAAGGTGCACATTATTGCAGCCATCAAGGATGTTCTTATTTTGAGCAAGTATAAATGTTCTAGTTCTTAATTTGGATAGTCAACCCAAAAGGAGCGACCCTTGAGAAAAGCCAAGCAAAGCCTCTTCCATGCCTCCTGGTTAGGTACATATGCCTCCATGCTTGCCTTTGCCAGTTCAACAGCATCACTCTGCAAAAGGTACAATTGATTTTAACAATGAATTCTTCATATTTTAAAACTAGTTACAAGTAATTTTAACAAAGAATTCTCCATACTGTGAAGCTCCAAAAACCTTAAAATTTTCTTTATCGTTTATTATTTCGCAGACTTTTTTGGAATGCTTTTGGCTTCATCCTTAACTGGACAATGCTTAAACACCAATATTTATTAAGTTATAAATATAAGTCTGAAATTTTTATTTAAATAAATATTGACCTCTATTGTGACTGATTAAGTTTGTTTCCATCCTTTCTCTTTGCCAACAAATTAGTTTTAGAAAATGTTAAAATGATGGAAAATGGGCGAGTCTTAAAAAATAATATTTTGAAGGTTATGAGAAAACAGTTCCACTACAATTATTTTGTCCCTGACTGAATCTAACAAAAACCAATATCATTCATGGCCAAAACATTCATGCATCAGACATATGACTTGATTTATTGAGTTTAAAAATCATGGTTTGTGCTGAATGTAGGGAAACAGAGCTGCAACATAGAATGTTACTTGAATGAGATGGCATCCTTTGAGACGATCAATGAGGTGCAGGAGTATGTCTTTGGAGTACTCTGGATGGCCTTGAATGCCCACTATGTGGTCCCCACACCTAAACATCTCGATCCCTGTCTTCTTCGAGCAAGCCATCACCTCTGCGCGTTTTGGTAGTTCCCACACCTGCCATTGCATTAACAAAAATATATTAGATATAGTTATCATGGTTGTATTGAAGCAAATTAAACTGCCCTTTATTTAAGTTGCTTGTATCTAGGGGTGGCAATTCTTTTTTTTTTTTTTCCTCCTTATTCTTAATTCTCTCTAGCACAATTCATACACTCTACGTAAGTCCCTAACCATCAGCCCTACAGCTAAGGATTCAACTCTGGTAGTTTATGTGGAGAGGGAAGTGCCTCACCATTGAGCTAATAGTGGAATTTGGGGTGACAATTCATGACTTTGACATGGTAATTTAGGATTTGGAAAAAAACCTTTTTTTGTTTAAGAAGTAAAAAAGAGAGACTCTTTATGTTGACATTTCCAACCCTATTAGCTAGCAGATATGATGTTCATGCTTCATATTGGCTGACTAAAACCCAATCTCACTCCAATCTTTGTACTGTGGCCCACCAATTCATCAAGAACTTGTAATACTGGTTGGATTGACATTTTTAACTGTTTTAGGTTTGTCTTGGGTTCACATATAATTTAAGCCGAGTACTTGGTGAAAGAGTCAGATTTAGGATGAGCAACTACTTTTAGTTTTTAGTAATCCATCTGATCAACTTGCATCACCCAACTCATTGGAATATCCTCAGTCCTATATATATATATATATATATATATATATATATATAAATAGTTCATTGCAAAAACAACGTTCAAATCAAAGGTTAGAAGTCAGCATTCCATGAAAAGGAAGATCAGATTTAGCCCATGGTGGAGCTTAGTGTTTAATTACAAACCTCATCTTGATGGCATTCAATTATGTTAAGCACAGAAGGAATTTGGAGAGCTGAGAGTAACTTTGAGGGAGATAAGTTGACAGTGTTCACTCCCACATCCCATCCGTTGATTGCACGCCCTATCTTACCTCCTATAGCCCGGCTCAAGATCTGCACCAAAATAAAGTAAATATCTTAAGTTCATTAATTATATGGTTTGCTAAGATAGAACTGAAAATAGTAGAATACTACCTGGTGGCCAAAACAGAAGCCCAGGAGCTTCTTGTGCATTGAATCGAGTTTCTTGAGGAGGGTGACGAGCTTGCAGATCCACGGGTCATTGCCGTGGGCATCTTTGCAGCTGCCTGTGATAACGAAGCCTTCGTATTCTTCAAGTTCTTCGTCTTCAGGAAACTCTCCAAGAGAGACCCGATACATGTCCCAGATCTCTCCTTCTTCCTTAAGCAACCCCAAGAACACTTGAAAATAACCCCCATATCTCTTCTTCACGTACTCCGAATCCTCCGCGCACATCAGCACTGCAAACCTCTTCTTCTCCATTTCCTCTCTCTTTCTATCTCTCCTCTCTCTCTATATATATATATATATATATATGCGTGTGTGTGTGTGTGTGAAGAGAACAAGAGGAGAGAGAATAGAACTGAAGTGCGGGAGAATGCAATGAGCTTCGGTCTAAGAGAACAAGAGGGGAGAGAATAGAACTGAAGTGTGGGAGAATGCAATGAGCTTCGGTCTATATAAAGGGGTGGGGTTTTGGAAATAGCTCCATGGTTGGGTATAAATTACTTCCTTCTGTCCCTTACAAGCGTGGCTTTGTTTTTGGAGTATTGAATTGTTTTGAAGGAGTTTGAAGGGGTCTTTGATGTTCTTCCACTGCATTTTGTCATTGAATAGGACATGTTCTTCCCATTCTTACCGTTGCATTAGGAGAACACAACATATAATAGAGATTTTTGTATATTCCTCAATAAGGTTTTTAGGATTTGTAAATAGCCCTTGAGGTTTTAGTATTCGTAAATAGGCTTCTGCCTTTTCTTTTTAATACATTTCATATCCCAAAAATCAATATTCCTAACAAGAATGTGCAGCTAGATGAGATTTATGTTGGATTTTTATATAAATGATAACTTTGCCCTTACATCCATTAAACAAAAACGAGTATATTATTATTTTATCTCAAATCCCAATGATTTCTCTGAATAACTCTCTACTGCACATGACTAAGGGTGGACTCAGGTATATAGGCCTGGGGACTGAAGCCCCACCCATATCTGAAAAAAGTTCAAATTCCGCCCCTTCCCCCCGCAAATTATAAAAATTAATATATATATTTTTTACACTTACCTTTTCCCTCAACATTTCTTTTACATAGAGCCAAACACGCCCCTCGCAAATTCTAAAAATTATTATTATTTTTTTACATTTTTCTGTTCTCTCAATATTTCTTTTACACCCTACACATGAAGCATAATCATGTGTTTTGAAACTTTCATCAATCCAACGATGGGTCATATTTGGAATGGATAAATCATAATCAGTTATAAGCACTTGTGTTGATTGTCCTCGTGATTAATTTAGATTTAATGAAATGATCCATAGAAAAAATAAATTTATATAGGGTTATTCTCTCCCACTAAGCAATCATTAATGTTACATACTTCATAAAAAAACACCGAGTTCAAGCTTTTGAGATTATGCATATAAGGACAAAAGAGATGAGCAAAAGTGTTATTTCGTTCTAGAAACTTATGATGGTTGGAAGTCTATTAATTTTAGGGACAGGGAGATATTAAAATGACATGAGGGCCTATTTACAAATACTCAAATCTTAGGGGGCCTATTTACAAATCGTATAAAACTTTATGGGATTATATACAAAAAGCTCTATATAATATAATATGAAAGAGTGGAATGAGAAGTTTCCATTGACTAATCACAGGTCTTGCTGACTTTTCTTTGTTAAGTAGCGAGAGAATTTACATGCGACAAGTTCAAAGGATACATTAATACACACGCCCTTTATTTTTTTTCTTCCCCTGTGTCAAGATTCTCTTTACATTGGCATTGACATTGTCATCTTATGCGGACCGAGACCAGAGAAGCCTACTTATTCTCATGGGTCCATGCACTGAGTCACATGCCGGTTGGAGAATTAGGGATGCAGAATCGGCTCACCCAACTCAAAAAAACTTGACTCGGACACTCAATTAATTTGGTTATGGGGGAGTGATTTTTTCATTTGAATTATCATGAAAATATTCGTTAAATTACGCGCTTGCACACATAGAATTATTGTTATTTATGATAATCAGTGCAAACTAATAAAATTTATATATTAAAAAACAAAAATAAAAAGAATACAGAAAAATTCGTTCTCAGAGCCTTAATTTTTACATATATACCGAGTCTCCCCTTCATTTGAATGGGTCTTTGTCCAACATGAGGTGACTCGGTCGAGTCACAACTTAATTGGTGAGTTTTACAACCTTGATCTTATTAGATTGTACAGTTCCATGCAATAATTTAACTTCAGAAGGGTTTCAGTTTTTTGTTCTTTGATGTTGCTAAATGTTTTCGTTTTTTCACACTGATTTTTTTTTTTTTTTTTTGGCCTAGTGTGCAAACACTTAAAAAAAAAAAATTGTTCTCTAACTATTGACTCTGAATTTACTTGAAAAATGCAGAATATGTTTTTTAAATCTAAAAAGAAAACTCTGAAAAATATTAATATAAAAGAACACAAATCAATCTCAATTGCAAACCAATTTCATTTTCTTCCTGAAACATTCTTAAAAAATATACTTTGAGGGCCTGTTTGTTAGCAGCAAGTGATAATATATATTAAATATTCATTATCAAATGCATACCAGTTTCATTTTCTTCTTGAAATGCTCTGCAAAATTATACTCTAAAAGGACTTGTTTGTACGATAAGAGGATTCTATGCACGCTCCGTAGAATTTTGTTTGCATAGGAGAGAAGAATTATGCATTCCTACCTGATCTTTAGTAAGATCGAAATCCTCTGTATTGAAAAATTTAGTTCATTTTTTCCTTATTCATGAGAAAAATGTCACACCAAATTATGCAATAGTATCTGCATGAAAAATCCGAATATATAACTTTCCTCTTTATCGCTGAATCCTCTAAACACACAAACTCAACGGCTACATTAATTCTCTCACATTCTTAAAGTTAAGAATATTAACATTTTTTTTCACACTTATATGGAGATGGGTCCAATACCATTGGTCATCAACAAGGAAAAAAGACAAGGTGAACAGCTAATTGAGGTAAGCACTAGAGTAGTTTGACAAGCAAAAACTTTAGTCCATACTTTACACACCGTTGGATCTGTGGTATGTTTTTTTTCTGGAACCAACTAAGGGAACTGCGCACATGAGAAACCAGATAAATGCGGGAGTAAACCTCTGCACACGTTAGAGAGAAGACTGCCCGTGTAGGAGAGAGACTCAAGGATCGAACCTTGGACAGTTGGTGAGAAATGGGATACCAACCAATTGGGCTATCCTTATGTTCTTGAATCGGTGGCATGTTGGAAGAACTCATTGGTTATACAATTTGTAAGAATTATTGTGGACCATCCATTATTCGATCAAATACAAACTTCATCTAGTGAAATTTAATTGTCCTACCTAAGGTGGTGATGTGATCAGTTGTTACCCAGATGATCTTAAACCTAATTTTAAAAGATGAGAGTCCCCAGATAAATCTTGCTCCACTTAAAGTAACTGAAAATAAATAATCATAATAAATAAAAAAGTGGGAAACGATGATAAGCTAAGGTGTAGTGATGACAAAAGTGCATAAATACAAATTTACAAGGTCATTACACAAAACTATCACACTACTATGCAATAATCTTACTTTTGCTCCTATATATATATATATATATATCTTCATCTTATTCTGATACTTTTGTGATATCTTAATTTAGAAAAAAACCATGAAAATATCGATATCTTAAATTAGAAAAAAACCATGAAAATATCACCTGTAGTGAAGTTTTCCTGAATGATAGAATATTTTGGGAATTTTGAGCAGTTTATATTTTGAAATCAAGCCCTGTTGAGTAACTAATAGTGATAACTAAGACAGTTTTGATATCCAAGCTCCCAAGAATTTGGCTAGTTATTTTGAAGACATTTGATAAAAAAAATTATTATCGAAATCATATGTTACAAATAAAGCTTCAAATATCAATAATGTCACGCTTATTTAAAATTGTATTTTTCTGATAATATTATGATATTCTCAAAACACCAAAATAATCTTTTCGAAAAAATATGAGAAAATAATAATAAAAATGTTATCTTTCTAATTTTTCCCAGATTCTTAGTTTCGTGTATATTTTGTGATTTTTATAATCTTTATAATATTTTCTGGTGTTTTGTGTTTATTTATATTTCTTTATTAATTTTTTATTATTTAAAATTTAATTAGATACAACGCAAATTTCCCAACAATATCCCCGGACAACCCCATTGTCGAAAGTGTTTTGATATTTTTCTCATGTTGATAATTTCCTTTAAATAGTATTGGTGACAGTTATTACAAACACTATGGGCTATCAACACTCATGTCAAAAGAACCTCAAGGAGTTGGCCGAGTGGTCAGGACCACGGTTCCTCCTTCTTACGAAGCTAGAGGTATTGGTATCGACCCCCGGTTCCCTCTTCTTCAGGATTCGAAGGTTGAATCCATTAGTGCTACCACTTTGGGGCTACAGGGATGTTTACCGAACTTCCCTCTGAGCTAAGTGGGATTAGTCAAGCCCGAAGGACTAGGAACCCTCCGATCGCTTGAAAAAAAAAAAAAAAACACTTATGTCAAGAGGCCATCTCACTTGCTTTGTGACTGAGTTTAGAAATTGGGTCTAAGACACATCACAGAAATTGGGTCTAAGACACATCACATAAAAGGTTTCGGCCATGACCATACAATAGTAAAGCCAATACGAAAATCTCCTACACCTTTATCAGCCAATATATACTTTACATTTTTAACACTCTAAAAGAAGAACATCATTCTATAACTTTACTAATCTTCAAATAATTTTATTTAATCTTTTTAAAGGAGGACAGATATAAAAGGTTTCATCTTTGACATACATAGAGACCAAATTAAGCGGCGAGAGAACATTTCTTCCATTGATCATAGCTTAATGGTGAGACATCTCCCTCTTTGCGGACACAACCTAATGATCAGGATCTCCTCCTCAGCATAAACAATTAGCTTGTAGCTATGTTTGCTAAGGACTCGGGTAGAAAGAGTACATGGTTTTGGGCACATGAGTACTGACCATTTAGGGAAAAAACAACTTGGGGTACAGAGGCCCAAACAGTGTTTTTGGTTCCGTGGAAATATGGGGATAGTCGGTCAAAGTCATCCGAAAGGATCTCTTGTCATCACCACTGTACATGGCAGCTGCTAGATTTGTTCTGGTAGCAATTCATTAATAGGAGGACTTAACTGGTATCCTTAAAAAGATCTACCATAATTCAATGCCCATGCCAATGCAATGTGGGGAAGGCTTGTAGATGTCATTTTTGACCCTTGACCCATCAATGGGTAGGTTTTGGTTGGAGGGTATCTTTCATTTTCTTGGAAGCAGTGGTGGAATATTCAAAGTGCATGAATGATGCTGGAGTGGCAGACTAATGCCATTTAAATAAATAATGTTTATAGTGTTTTTACCTTCATGTCATGGAGAGTTCTTATGCCTGGGCCTCCCATGGATGGATCTTAATTTGTAGTAAGCTGTCCTAAGTTCTTGGGCTGCCTGAATCTCATTCTGCTCAGCCCATGATTCGGTCCATTGGTGAGCATGTTCGACCCATCTTTTTCTCGCAATTACTTTGTGTATAGGGTCCATTGGCTGCCATTGATGTAATCTCAATTTTGAGATTCTTATTCTTTCTTTTAATCGGTTTTTAAGGGTCTATTTGTGTACATTAAAATACATAAGAATTGAATACATAAGACATTCATGGTGAAATGAGCTCTACCCATGGATTATTAAAGAAATGAAGGGTGTAGGATATAATGTAGATATGTATATAGGACATTTACTTTCCTATGTATTGAAATACTAGGGTGATGGCTAGGTATTTATTTTTCATATTCTTTTGACTCTATTTTTGAAAACTTACATTTGATCTTCATTTTTAACCACTTATGGAATAAATCATATGTATTCTAAATGAATCTTTCTACGCTATCTTTTTTCACCAAAAAGTTATTGAAATCAATTAACTTTTTTCCTTCTTATGCAATTTGGTGAAACACTTTTCCACAATAAAAAAGGATAAAAAGTAACTTATTCCTTGAGTTTGCAAAAAAGAATTTCCTTTAGGGGGTCATTATGGCTGTTAGAATTATTTTTCTGTAAAACCATGGAATGAAAAGTCAAGAGTTATAAACTGAATTTCATTTTTATTGGTAACATAACTTGATTGAATCTACAGTCTCAATGCAAGGTTGTAATAGTATGTTGAGGAGTGGGCTACACTCGATGAAGAGTATTGAAAAGTATTTATGCTGCGTCTACTAACGCCTCGAGGCTTTGGTATGAATGATTAGCTAAAGAAATTTAATATGATATCAGAGCCAACTCGTTGCGAGTTTGAATCCTTAGATGAACGACTCAGTATGAAAAAAATTCGAGTTACCAAATGTGCACCGACCGAGTTCTGCCTGAGGGGGAGTGTTGAGGAGTGGGCTCCACCCGAGAGGAAACGTAAATGGTTAGCTAAAGAAATTTAATATAGTGAGTACCTACCACTGAGGCATGGACTACTGTCAGATTTATAGGTTGAGCGTCCTGCCAGGTCTTCTTCTAGTTTACCATAGCTGGAGCCATGGGCCTCTTTTTTTCCCCACTCTAAGTTGGGTCTAAGTTTATTACATAGGCCATTGCTGAATCCAGATCATGAGATTGATCATCTAAAAAACTATCTTGATCTAGCTGCACCACAGATTCCACCTTATAGACTATGCACCTTGAGATGGGTGATTCAATGTTGTTTTTTAAGTTGTTAACCAATACAATTAAAATATTTAGGCGTTAAAGGTGCGGCAAACTAACTACTCAACACCCCCCTTTCGGCTGGACATCACCTGAATTCGAAACACACGCCTGCACAAGACGCGGCATGGGCATTTTTTTTTGCCCTGCGCAAATTCAAATCCGAGACGTGTAGGCTCTAATACCATCTCAAATTGCTAACCAATATACTCAAAATGCCTAGGCGCTATAAAAGGATTCAATAATTTTATTGTTACGGTATAACTATTACACGATCTAGGTACATACAAATATTATTTCTTGGAAGGGAAAAGGAAATTTGACCACAGGGACCAGGTACATGTACAAATCTTCTGGTTTCAATTTGGATTGTCAATCCAAAAAGGCAGTCTCTACAACAAAGGACTGCCCTTGAGAAAAGCCAAGCAGAGCCTCTTCCATGCCTCCTGGTCAGGTTCATATGCCTCCATGCTTGCCTTTGCCCCTTCAATATGATTACTCTGCGAAAATATACAATCAAAATTAAAAAGCATGCCCTGTAACGTAAAACTTCAAAGAAAGCATCCAATATCCTTTAATTCTTTTTGGGTGCTACATTATGGAGAATTTTAAAGATATCCCGCCTAATATGTTTCATCTCGACTAAAAAAAAAAAAAAAAAAAAACTCATGCGGTTCATCTTTATAAATAATCACCTCTATTAATATGAAATTCTCTATTAGCCACTTGAACATTAGTTAAGAGACTAGTTCATTACCAGTTGACAGAATCCAGCTCTGTTATGAGAAGCAAAAATTCCCCCAGATGTGATCTAGTGCAGATTAAACAATGGCCATTAAACCTAGTTAAATTCGTTCATGTTCTATAGCAGTTCAGTCTTGGTTTTTTAATACAAACAAGATTAGATCTAAAGGAGTATGAATTTTTCGTACTTTGTAGTATGATATGTTGTATTTCGTCTAACTGGCAGGAATGTGAAGTCCCCTTTATTCCTCACTTAATTGGACAAACAAAATTGAGGCCAAAAGGGTATGTATGTAGCGTAGAGAAATAAAAGAAGCAATGTAGAATATACTGGGATTTGGCATCTCTGGAGACGATCAATGAGGTGCCAGAGTATGTCTTTGGAGTATTCAGGATGGCCTTGGATTCCCATTATGTGGTCTCCACACACGAACATTTCGATCCCTGTCTTCTCTGACCCAGCCATCACCTCTGCGCACTCAGGCAATTCCAACACCTGCATTGCATTCAGGACATTTTTCCTTACTGATTAAACAAAAAATGTGGTGTCATATCAATGAATGTAATGAAGCAAAACTTCACTTGATTTTAATTGCTTGTATGCAGGGGTGGTAATTCTTGACCTGACATATATAATCCAAGGTTCAAGTTGATCTTGATATTTCCAACTTAATTAAAAATATGGGTCGGGTTTATATTGGCTGACAGAAACCAAACCCGATTCCAATCACTGCAATGGTTCTAGTTGACCTTTTTAACTTTTGAAATGATTTTTGTGTTGATATTTTTAAACCGAAAATGGGTCTGGTTGATCCCCATATATGTTATTTATCTATGTTATTTGTATTTGTATCCCACAACTCGATTGGATTGTCCTCAGTGCCAAATTCATTACAAAAGAACAAGTGATATAATGGATGTTTCGTGGAAAAGAAAGAATATAACTTCTATATAAGTTGATGATGGAGCCAAGTAGTGTTTGCAACATACAAACCTCATCTTGATGACATTCAATTATGTTGAGTGAAGAAGGGATTTGGAGACTTGAGAGTAATTTTGAGGAAGATAAGTTGACAGTGGTCACTCCCACATCCCATCCATTGACTGCGCGCCCTATCTTACCTCCTATTGCCCGGCTTAAGATCTGCACCAAATAAATTCAGATATCAAATCATCATAGTTGTTGTTGCTGCTACTGCTAGCTGCTGCTTTTTAGTGACGAATCGTGTAATCCCTCTAGCATAATTATCGGAGTCAGATAAAATATAATTTCATGTTTATTTGATCATTTCTAGAAACAATTATTTCTTTTCATTTAGGGATAAAGGAATAAATTAAAATTGAGTATCCTTGCTAGTGCAGGTGAAACCCAATACATGTGGACCTATATGGCCAGGAGCAGAACCCAAAAACATGCCTTGGGGACCACTGTAGGATTTTTTTTTTTCTTGGGGCCTGAAATGAAAAACTGCTGAAAATCTCATTAACAATAAGGGGTTTTTTATTATTATTTATAATTCCAGGGTGGGATAGCCACCCCCAATGCTTCCCACTTCATATAGCCATGGTCAAAACCGAGTAAGGCCTGCTTTGGTTTGAAGATTAAGAATGATTTTTTTTTTTATTTGTTAGCTTGGGCCATTAACCAAGAGTGATATTTTAAATTTGGAGATTCATGGATTGATCACTAGGTATGTGAGTGATAACAAGATGCTAACACCACTTGATCGTGATTTTGATTGTGGTATTTTACCCTCTTTCCATGATCAACTACTTCATGGCTGGAAAATCAAATAAAAAACTGCCAAAATGGCCGTCGATAGGGGATACTATTTCTTTCAAATAGGTTCTTTGTACCATTTTAAAATAATTATTCTATGAGATTACCTTTTTAAAAACTGACAAAAACCCTTTATGCTATATTGAAAAACTTCGTGTGGACACCCTTTTTCCATGGTTTGTGAAAATGACGACTTTGGATGTAGATGTGTAAAAGTAAAACAAAAAATTACATTTGTCCAACGTCAAAACCAACAAACAATCCAAGATCCTCATGCCGGAAACCAGGAGCATGTTTTTTGAAAAGCACGCGTGTGAATGAAGATGGAAATCACATTTCCTGGAATTGAGGTTTCCCGACCGCAAATCACGCCCATGAGTCAAAATAGAGGCTGGAATGTCTGAATCATGGGAAATTTGAATTGAGGTTTCCGCCGTTTGAATTGAATTAGCTCAAAATAAATGTTCTAGTGAAATCCTTCATGCTAAATTCTACTCTAATGAATGCCGGCGGTTGCTGTTGAAAAAGTTGAGGCTTCCGGGAAACAACACTTGCTCTTTTATTTTATTAGGCTATTGGGTACAAATGTACAATGTGTTATATGTGGAGCCTGGTTACACTAGGATTAGGCCGTTAATTAAGGCCCATTGTCGCCAAACATGCAAGGGTATTTTCATAATAATATTACCCTACTCCTTTGCTTAGCCACCAGAGATCTCGTATTTTGTATTCTCATTTTCTGCCTTTGAGCAAAGTAGAACCGGTGTGATTCCTGGACGTACCTCAATTTAGAGGGAACCACGTAAATCTTTGTGTGTTCTTTATCTTGTTTGGTTGCATCTTTGTTCTTACTTTCCTAATACAATGCACTCTTATTTTTACTACTGCTGTTTTGGATAAAGTTGAATTCCTAAGAAATTTATAGTAATATATGATCTACAAAAGAGTTTTGCTTCCTTTTTTTAAACTGGAAATAATGTGCATATGGTGTAAGATATAAGAAGAAGATGTAAATTACATCCTCACTTTACCAAACATCATGGGTCGTATTTAGAACTTTGAGCAAGGTTGTCAGCGGATACTGTGCACTAAGAAAAAAAGTGATTAATAGCGGCGGAGAAAAATGGGTTTAGCAGCAGAAAGCCCACAAATAGCGGTGTAAATATTGTTCTTGCGCTAAACTTGCTGTGTTAGCATCATAATGAACCATCTTAAGGTAAAATGGCAGGATTAGCGGTAGAAGTTTTTTTGCTTTAGTGGTTGAAAAAAAACACTGCCGCTCTATCCATTTTTTCTGCTGCTATTTGTTATTATTATTATTAATTTTTTTGGTAGTGGTGGGTGGATCATTTGATCAAGCCCCATACAAATGACTTCTTTACATTTTTGAAATAGTTACCATTCAAAAAGACTTCAATTATTTATGCACTTAAAAAAAAAACCTTTTAGAGTTATTTTAATCATCTATAACTTTTTCAAATTGGAGACCCGAGAATTTTTTTAGGATCACCTGTCTTACTGATAGGGCTTTTGATCTAGCTAGCTATAAAATCAATTTTGCACCGATTTCATTAAACTTATGAAATGATTAATAATCCTTTTCAACTGTTCATATTAAATGTCAATCCACTAGTAGTTCGGTGATGAGTCACCTCTCTTCTACGGAAATAATTAAAAATTCATTCACATGAGTAGTGAAATGAAATAAAATTAAGTGATAAAAAGCAAGGGGAAGGGGTTGTAAATAAATGCATCAAATGACAAAAAAACTTCTCTTAAAAAACATTAAATGATAAAAAAAAGTACTCTTAAAGGTACTAAATGATAAGAGGGGAGGAAAGGAGTAATTTTGTCTTGTGCTTTTAATTTTAACTTGTCTTCTCTCTCTTACCTTTGCTTTAACTCTTGTGTGAATTCATTTCACAAAAATCCTGCTCGGACAAACTTTCTTGGACAGAATCTTGGATAAACCATATGATTTGTTTCACCCTCTTATACAGATAAACATGTGTGTTTGGTGGATCCGGATCTCCCGTCTAGATATAGAGAGGATTTTTTTTTTATTGGAGGAGATGGGATGTCATTTGATTTGATCTGATTTCATATCCTCTCCCCCATGTGGATCTGTTTCCGTGTTTGGTGGTGAGTGGGTGTGTGAGTACCTTTCACGTACGTGTTGTATGACCATTGAATCAAATTTCCGAATGAGGTGTTGGATGCATTAAAATCCAAACCCCACTCACGTGAAATGGTATTTTTGTTTGCATCCAAGGAAGGGTCACTTCGGATCATGGAGATAGACAGACTATAGGTAGAAAAATCTGACCATATCACAACATCCAAACAAACGTAAAGAGAGTGATACCTGGTGGCCAAAACAGAAGCCCAGGAGCTTCTTGTGCATGGAATCGAGTTTCCTGAGGAGAGAGACGAGGTTGCAGATCCATGGGTCATTTCCATGGGCATCGTTGCAGCTGCCTGTGATGACGAAACCCTCGTAATCTTCAAGCTCTTCTTCTTCAGGAAACTCTCCAAGAGAGACCCGATACATGTCCCAGATCTCTCCTTCTTCCTTAAGTAATCCCAAGAACACTTGAAAATAACCCCCATATCTCTTCTTCACGAAATCCGAATCCTCTGCACACATCAGTACTGCAAACCTCCTCCCTTTATCCATTCCCTCTGTGTGTACAAGAAAAGATATTTATTGAAGACCTTTATCTATTCTATAGGGGAAATATACTGCGACAAGAGAGACGATGAAGAAGAGAAAGAATGGGAAATATAGTGTGGGAGCATATTACAAGTACACGTATTTATAAAGGTGTGGGGATTGGGAAACAGGCTGATATCCCATCTTCTGCTGCCCCAACCAGGCTGCGCGTTTGATTTTCTCTTGACGTGTAACGTTAGTCTCCTCGCAGTGGTCCGCAGGCGTAGCGTAGTGACAGGCGCGAACATGGTAAACGGGTATGTTGATCAGCTCTGCACTATCCATGGTAGAGAGTGCGGATTTTGTGTGTGTCATGCACGCTCGCGTTTTCCCGAGAGGGGATTGGGATTCTCCCCTACAGCCCAACTATTGAAATCATAAATTGCTAAAAATAGATGCCCTCTCTTTTAAATGAGATATACTTGTATTTGAGATGAGGCAAGATTTGGGACATCTCTTTATATGCTCAATCGTACAGATGTTTACTTTCAGTGGTTAGAGATTGTAATACGTGGGAGTCACTGTGGAGCAAGGGGTGTTAAAGGACTGGGTTGCCATGAAATATGTTGGGCTACACGCAAGGGGTAGTGTTGGGAAGTCCCATATTTCATATCGCACAAATCATAAGTTGGATAGGGCTTCATATACGTATTGGTTATTCCATCTATCGGTTTAAACTTTTGAGTTGGAACATGGTATATATCTTAGATTGTGTTTAGATGGACGGTGACTTGAAGTAAAGTGAGGTGAAACATAAAATTAAGAGTGAATAAAATATAGGAGGTTATAATGATATTTTATTTTTAGTTGCTTGATAGAGAATCTTTTTGAATTTTTATGTAAAAAAAGATATTTTGTTGTGTCATTTAGTGGAGGAAGGGTTTGAATTTGTATACTTTAAATATTACCACTTGTCTTAGGTTGTCCGGATAATGGAGGCTTTGGGTGCGTTTGGCATCATGCCCTTTGGATGTTCCCATGTTATCATGAGATAAGAGTATAGAAAATATGTTTGGTATGTATAAATGATTTTTCCGAACTTTGTTCTCATGGGAAGGAGTCTCAAAATCTTAACCCGCCAGCATAAAAAAGTTGAAACAATTTTTTTTTTTATTTTTTTAAGAAACAACTTGTTGGCACAATTGTTTCTTTCGTATCTCCTGCATTTTAAAGAATATCATTTGAAGATTCTAAATCCTCTCACTTATCCTAAATGTAGGCCTCACGTTCACAATTCCAAAGGAGGTGACCCCACTTTATAATTCCTAGAGGTAGGTCACATGGTCATAATCACAAAAGGTGGGCCCCTATTATAATTCTATAATGGTGGGACCAGATTAAAAATCATTTATAAATGTAGGCATCAAGTTGTAATTTCTCTAGATGGGTCACGTGTCCACAATCACATTTTAATGGTGGCCCCATGCTCGGATTTCTAAATGTGGGTACCAATTTGTAATTTTTTAAAGATGGGTCTCGTGCTCACAATTAACAAAAAGTATGGCCCCACATTATAATTCCTATAAAGGTGGGCTCACATAGTATATTTTATAAATGTGCTACCCCCATGCTCTAATTTTTAAAAGTGGGCACCACATTCTAATTTCTAAAGGTGGGCCTTGTGTCTATAATTACAAAAAATGTGACTCCACTTTGTAATTCATAAATATGGGTTACATGGTCTTATTTACAAAAGGTGGACACACATTGTAAATCGTATGAATGTGAGCCCATGTTCTAATTTCTAAAAGTGGATCCCATATTTACATTTACAAAAAAGTTAGCTCACATTATAATTCCTATAAAAGTGGTCACACATCATAAATCCAATGGATATGGGTTTTCTAATTTTTAAAGGTGGGTACTGCGTTGTAACTTTTACAGGTGGGTCCCATATATGATAATAATTGCACTGCAAACAAAAGAAGGTGGGGTCCCACATTGAAAATCATATGTTTGCTCATTGGAGCAAAACTTTTATAATGTTACCAAACAAGTTCCGTACAACATTTTTTTAGTAGAATAATTTAATATAATGTTTTCAAATAAATTCTGCAGAGTATAGACTCGGCACAACCTAATCCGAACACAAAATTAAAAACAACACGAGAATAATGTCAAACATGCACTTTACCTTACTTTATTTTACTTCACCCTACATCGAAACAAGCAGTCTTTGCCCAACTAAAATTGGGACTTTGGCCTACTTTAGAACTACCGGCGCGAACGCTAAATTACACGCACCCCTTACCTCATGAGTAACGACATGAGACTACTGAGAGAATCCCGACTCCATTATGGGGCCCGTCTCTTGTATATTCGAAGTGGTTCAGGCGTACCTAAATTGGTGCACCTGCGGTGAGGTTTTAATGTGGAGCAGTGCTAGCTGGACAAATAACTATTTGTCCAGAATCTTGGACAAACCATATGGTTTGCCTTGAAATAGTCAAGGCAAGCCATATGGTTTGTCTAAGATTCTGTCCAAGAAATTTTGTTCAAGCAGGTTTTTTGTTTAATGTGAAGAGGTAGAGGAGCCACTTGGAGTTCGTGTTTGGTTGTGTTGCCCGCGTTGGAAGTTTTTGAATGGTTCTTCTGTGTAATTCCACCGTATAAGATTAATAAAGTTGGCCACTTGATGGTTGCTTACTTTTACTGGTTCTCAAGGAAGAAAGCAATAAGAATTAATACAGAGGGGAAAAAAAATGAATGGGGAGTTTTTTAGTTTCTATCATGACTTCCTAGGTCTTGTTGAGGTCTTCTTAATTCATGGTGAGAGAACTTTGAAGCAAGAAATGCAGATATTTTTCAAAGTGAAAAGGAAAATTTTCCACGCACACTTTTTTTTTGTAATTAATTACAAAAAATCCAACTGCATTTTTCATTTTAATTAATTTTTACCACTATTAATCTCAATCAACCAACTTAATTTGGTAGTAATTGATGAAAGTTTTGACCACTTAATGAAATAGGACGAATTTTGCCCTAACAAAGGATAAAACATTTCTTAGACCTGATTTTGATTGAACCATGGGAATTATGCAATTTAGTTGACTTCTATTTAATGGGCCTTTAGCACTGTGAACCTTCATTTAATTGACATGTGAGAGAATTTTTATGGAAAGTAACATAAAATCACCAACCCTTTCGAATATGTACAATTGACCCTCTCTTTTGGTCTTTTATGTACAATGTCGACCTATATACTCTTACAACAATATCAATCAACTACTTTGGTAGATAATCAGATTAAATTTCTCATTACTTTAATTGAAACAAATTCTATTTTGCAGAAAGACACTACCATGAATTATTTTTTAATGTTTTACTGAGAAGAGCAGTTTTCAGTGAACTTAGTTGTCTTTTTAACCTTGGTTAGGTTAAATCAAGTTAAAATACAAAATCAAATTATCTTGCCTTACCCGACTATATATACCATGGTATTTTTATCATAGTTTCTCAAGGATAAAATTAACTGAGCGTAAACTATGAGGAAGTTGAAGGGCATCTCTTTGTTCAAGTGGTTTTTAGTGGAAACCCACTCAAGTAGTCAAAAGACCTTTTTATTATTATTTAGGGATAATAGCAGATTACCTCGCTGAACTTTTCCTGTATTTTAAATCACCCCTCTGTATTTTGGTATTTTGTACTAAACCTACCTGAACTTTAAATTAACATACAACTACAGACGGCTGTGACGGAAAAGATAGAATGACGATTTTACCCCTCCATATATAAATCGTGTGTAGCCATTTTTGATCATTTTGCTTCTTTTCACCTGCGGTTAGGATTCGTCATTGGAAAGGCGATTTTGGGGGAAACTGCTTAGGGTTCTTTGTTTGGGCGAGACTATTTTGGGAAAAACCGCTCCTCCTTCACAAGGCGATCTAGATTGCGGAGAATCCATCAAGAGGCATTAACCAACGATTTCAAAGGTATGAATAATCTCAATCTCTTAATAATGTTTGATGCCGAGGGTTTTGGGATTAAGGTTTTGATAAAACAGATCTTCTCTACATGCATGGACTGTAAAGTTGTTGATGGAGTTTGTGCTATCTCTATGTGAAATTTGCATTATAGAATAGTCTCTTTCTGTGTCTCATTTTCGTGAATGAGGATGATTTTTTCGACTACTTTTAGTGGATGTAGGACCTTTCATTGTATGATATAGTGATGTTGTGTGAAAATGGTCCCCTCTTGTGCTATCTATTTCATTCCCTTTTGTTTTTTTATGAATGTTGGTGGAAAAACATCCCCACCTGTCTGTACTGTGTCGGCTGCTTCTCAGCCAGATAGCACCCAATTTTCACAAGAGGGGACCACAGTGAGAATTTTTTTTTTCTTTCTGTCTCTTTTTGTTTGCATAGTGAAAATGGAGACCACAGCCAGATAGCACCCAATTTGTATCTTTCTGTCTGCACAGTTAAATTGGAGGGGACCACAGTGACAGAAATTTTTTTTTTTACATCCGTGGTTTTGTCAAACACCCAATTTTCTATGTGGTTGTACATGAATTTGCCTCAAATAAATGTCATTTACATGTAGATGTCGTTTGATGAAGTGACATTACGATTTCACCATGGTGGTTATTTTACAGAGCCACCAAATAGTGTATACATTGGGGGTGTGGTGGATGAAATTCCTGAATTTGATGTTGATAAAGCATCATTTTTTGAGTTTAGGGATTATGTGATGGAATTAGGGTACCCAGCAAACAGTATAATGTATTTTGAGGTTCCAGACTTGGGTTTTGATGATGGTCTGAGGGAGATTGAATCAGACAAGGATGTAGTTGATCTACTAGAACATTATAAAGGAAGTGAGGTGTTGACTATTTATGTAGAGAGGGGACATGAACCTTTGATGGTTGTGTCACCTAAGGGGAAGGTCTTGATGCAAAATATTCACAGCAAAGGTCCCTTGAAGCAGTTACCTACAACAGAAGTTGCATCAGGTAGTAGGAAAGTTAACAGTGAGGAGGACTATGATGCTGATGTTGAGGATGAAGGCAGTGATGATGACCAAGATCAGCAAGAAGGTCATCATGATGACTCTAATGATGATGACAGTGAGGTTGAGAGTGATCACAACAGATTAGATCCTAATGAGCCTCCGGAGTTATATGAGGATGTTGAGAAGGCTGATGATGAGGATATCTTCAGAGGATCTTGTGAGAATGAATCACAACCTCATGAAGCTGAGGGTGTGGAAGGAGAACAGACCCAAAACCAACAAGTACCACTTGATGAGAACTGGATGACAGATGTTGAAGATGAGGATGAGCTTCAGTCATTGTGCAGTTCATCTGATGAGAACAACATGCCGAAATTCTCTAATTTTAATGAATTGACTGATATGGGGAATCCCTAACTCAAGTTGGGTATGATATTTGCAAGTCCTCAAATATTTAGAAAAGCGCTTGTTGAATGGACTGTAAGGCAGGGCTACGACATTAAATATTTGAAAAATGAGAACAAGAGAATTACAGTTGTTTATAAATATGACTGTGGATTTAGGATTCATGCATCACCCATGCAGGGTGAGAAGTCATTTCAAATTAAGACTTTCAAGCCCAATCATACATGTGGTATGAAGTTTAAAAGTCATTTGGTCACTTCCAGCTATATAGCTAATAAATACCAGCAGAGAATGAGTGACGATCCGAAATGGTCAATTCCTGCAATGCAGAAAGAGCTGAAAAGAGATTTGAAGGTTGATTTGTCGAAGGATAAGTTGTAAAGAGCGAAGAGGAAGGCAGCAGATAACATCTCTAGAAATATTAGATTGCAGTACACTAGATTGAGGGACTACTGTGTTACTGTCCAAAAGTACAATCCAAATACAAGTTTATTTGTGGTGACACAAAGACCTCACATGGATAGAATTCCATATTTTCAGAGATTGTTTGTCTATTACGAGACACAAAAGGTCGGGTTCGTCAATGGATGTAGACCCATAATTGGTCTAGATGGGTGCTTCCTCAAAGGTATTTATGGTGGACAGGTACTGGCTGCAATAGGTAGAGATGGAAATGAGAATATGTTTCCAATTGCAATGGCTGTTGTACAGTTTGAAAATATGGACTCATGGACTTGGTTTCTGAGATCATTGATTGGTGACATTGGAGATGGGGGTGACATGGGCTGGATTTTTATGTCTGATAGACAGAAGGGGCTTGATACAACATTTGATATAGTTGTTCCTACTGCTAAAATTAGACATTGCTTGAAGCATATGTATGATAACTTCAAAGAACTTTTCAGAGGAAAATTGTTGAAAGATGTTATGTGGGCTGTAGCATCATGTGGATCACCAAGAGAATTTGATAGTAATATGCAGAGGATCAAAGAGATGAACCAGGCTGCATATAATTGGCTAATAGCTGCTAATCCTAACAGATGGGCTAGGTCTCATTTTTCCACAAGGGCCAAATGTGATGCATTAACAAACAACCTCTGTGAGTCTTTCAACAGTTACATACTTGAAGCAAGGGAGAAACCAATAGTTGGTTTGCTTAAGTGTGTGAGGAGGAAGTTGATGAACAGAATTCAAGTGAAGTTGAGAGGAATGACTAAATATGAAGGCACAGTTTGTTCGGGGATATTGGAGAAGTTGGAAAAGAACAATAATGAAAGTAGACACTGTTTTGCCAACTGGTCAGGCAGAGGTGAGTTTGAGGTTGATTGTTTTGCCAAAACTTTTGTTGTTAATATTGAAAGTAGAACATGTTTATGTAGAATGTGGGATTTGACTGGGATACCTTGCAAGCATGCCATAGCATGTATATACATGAATCAAGAAAGGCCTGAAGATTACATTCATGCATACTATAGCAAAGAGATGTATTTGAGATCATATAATGGCATAATACACCCAGTACCTGGAATGCATGATTGGATAGAAAGTGGAATGGAAGCAGTTGGTCCTCCTTTGTATAGAAGACCTGCAGGTAGGCCAAGGAAGTTGAGGAGGAGGGATCCAGATGAGTTACCCAATTCCAGTAGAGTCCCTAGAATGAATAGAAAAATGACTTGTGTTAGATGCTTGAAAACAGGCCATAATGCAAGGTCTTGCAAGGGACCAGTACATCCCAATTCAAGACTCTTTAGTTCTGGATCAAGTTCTCAGCCAGTTTCTCAGCCTCAGCAAAGTTCTCAACCAGCTTTTCAGCCTCAACAAAGTTCTCAGCCAGCTTCTCAGCCTCAGCCAAGTTCTCAACCCTTGCCTGCTTCTCAGCCCATACCAGCACACAGGGTAAAGCCTTTTCACCCTTGTGATTTTTTACTTCTAACTATAGTATATGCTTGTACTCACTATAGTCTTCAAATTTTGATTAGTCAGGGAAGAGTCAGACAATCTTCTTCTCAACCAAATCCATCAACAAGAAATGCCAGTGATAGAGGGAAGTTACAAGTAGGTAGAGGGCGGACTGGAGCAGGAAAACGGAGCTCAACTTGTTGATGATAACAGCCACTATTTTAGCCAAAACTTTTTTCTAGATGATGTTGTGTCACTGATGATGACAGTATTACGCAACTTTTTTTTTGGATGATTGTTTGGATTTGGATTGTCCTTTCTACTATTTGGATTTGGGCCATAATGCCAGGTCTTGCAAGGGCCAAATGTGTTTCTAGTTTTTGTTTACTGTGTGGATGATGATGTTTCCAGTTTTGTAGTCACAATTTGGATGATGTTGGCTTTTGAGTTTGTTATTGTTTGGATGATGACAGTTCTTTGTTTACTGTGTGGATGATGATGTTTCCAGTATTTAGTTACTGTTTGAATGATGTTTCCATTTTATTTTGTTGCTGTTTGGATGATGATGTTTCCAAATAAATTGTTATTGGAAGGATGATGATGTCCCCATTTTCATTGTATTTCCCAGAGAAAGGAAGTTCTTTTTTTGTTAGTGTTTTCTTATTACAGGTTAATTAAAATTCATCAAAAAATAGAGTTATTGACAAACAAACAACACCAACCCATTTTCTATTATATTCCAGATGATATATATGATCATCGTAATTCCAACACATCTATAGGAGTCCAAGATATCAGGAGATAACAAATGAACAACACAAACAGAATTCCAACCTATGTCCCCAGCAACACACGTAGATAACATCTTTCCATTCGACAAGCTGACTTCAATTCCCTCTCCAACACATCAATTTTATCCAATAGCTTTGGCACAAGCTCCATTTCTCCATCAACCCATTCAAAAAATCCACACGCTGGCTGGATCTGAGAACAAAATAATAAAATACATTAATACTACCATGGTTGACCAGACATGGAGAAGATCAAACAGATGGGTCAAAGTATAACCCCATATAGTGCACAACCAAGAAACCTCCTCCCCATGTTCCGCTGTGTTCGGGAAGTTCTCACAGCAGCCCTATGCCCGCAGTGATAGTAATGAATTTCACCATCAAATTGAGAGCTTTGACCACGAGAAAACTGGGTATATGAGTTTGAAGAGGAAGGCATTTGATATGGCTGAAGAAGATGACTGACAGCTGCTCACAAATTGATGGCTTGAAGAAGACGACTGAGAGCTGCTCCTAAGCTCATGATTGAAGCAACCAAGCACCCAGACTCATATCCTTTCTATCCTCTTTTTATAGGCTAGGTTCAGGGGCAAAAAAGTCTCGTTCTAAAGCCATTTGGAACAGTAAGTTGCTGCAAGTATGCCCTACAGGCCATTTATACATATACACCGTCAATACTAACAGAATCCGTCACTTTTGCATGTTAATTTAAAGTTCAGGTAGGTTTAGTACAAAAAACCAAACTACAGGGGGTTGGTTTAAAATACAGGCAAAGTTCAGGTAGGTAATCTGCTATTATCCCTATTATTTATCCTCTGATTTTTTTATGATTGCTAATATTGCCGAGGGGTTATTTGTAGCATGTGCAAATGTTACACATGTGAAACACATTACCATGTTTGCTAAAAAACCCATTTTCATGAGTAAATGATTCAATGGTTTTAAATGTGTTTCTATGTTTTTCACAATTTCCTCAAAATCCAAGAGGATTTCATATATGAAACTAAATAACTTGATGCTTATCGCTAATATGAGAATATTGAATGTTTGGATCAGGAATCGTGAGCCCATGAAAGTGTAGAAAACTATACTTAAGGGCCTGTTTGGATAGGCAAAAAGTAGAGTAGAGTGAAGTTAAATGGGCCATAACAGTCTAAAATTTCAACTCTACCCCATTTGGATGAGTCTGACCCAATAGATAAAGTAATGTTGTGAGCCACATGTACTTCATTTCACTTCAACTCTAAATACTTCCATTTCCTTGAGTAAAAGTGGATTCTACTCCAAACCTTATCTTCAAAATAAGCATCCAAATGCAGTAAAGTGAAGTACACTACTTTAACTTCAACCTACTTATCTTCACTCCACTTCACATGTGAAATCCACTTCATTTCACTCTACTCCTCATTTATCCAAACGGGCCCTAAGGTTTGGGAGTTTTCAGAAATTATTCAAAAATCTATAAAGATTGAAGATAATTAGCTTGGAGGAGTCTTGGGTTTATTTCATATGAAACGGATTGAAAAGTTTGAATTACAAAGATGGGGCCCAGGAATATAAAGAATAAAGGTAGTTAATGGGACCTTCAAGAATTGAATCACAATTACCGCAATGCGAGAGACTGTACTAGTACCTTTGTGCAAGAGGTGTGAAAGTGATTCTCATACCTGTTTAGGTATACAAGTTTTGGTGTGTAAATGACCTTATTCACACCATTTCTCACACCTCATTTATGTATTTCTATGCATTAATTTAATTTAAGCAAAGTTGATGATGTGTAACCATTATGCATATGAATCATTATAATACGTGAATGAATTTAAACAAATGACCCCTATAATAAGGGACTCTAATTGATGGTTAACAAAAGTAAAAGTGGTGATCATTTGTAAATTTTGTAAGGAGTACATGGATATATGTAAAATTCCCAAATTTTGTCTATTTTGGAGAAAGTAAATTAAATCTAATCAATCATAAAAAAAATATTGATAAACAGTTAGAGTAGTCGATTGAGAGTTTTAGTTGACCAGTTGTGGTGGTTATCTCTAAGAAAAATAGATAGGCAATTATTTTTAATGGAAAATAGCTTTAGGGTTTGTTTGTTTGCATTACAATACATACTAATTGAAACATAGAAATTCTTAGTCAAATGATTTCCACTAAAAAGTTATTAAAGAGGTGAATTGTGAATGATATGACATGAGAGGTGAAGATATAAAGTCACAATGTAGAAGAGACCTTGATTTTCCTAGCAGATTAGAATATTAATCATATTAGAGTAGATCGGAACTAAAGAAAGGATAAGAGGATGCAATCCAAATCATAATGAGACATTTCTTTGGTTTCATTAAGAAAGGAGGGAGTGGGGGAAGAATGGACAAAAATGAAGAAGGAACTGACACTTCAAGTATTCAAAATCGCGAGGAAAAATGAGGGGGTGGATGGGATATGTATATGTGGTGTTTTGAATTACTAGAGCAATGAATGAGTATTTATTTCCTATCTTTCCTTGGTTTTCTATCCATTAAAGAGAAGTTTATTGATGGTTATCTTTGTATAATCACGTTGGATCTTCATTTTTACCACTAATAAAATGAATTGCTATATATTCAATTCCATAGTATTCTATATATATGCAAACAAGTAGGGAATTCAATGAGTTCCACCGAAGAATTATGATGTTACTGTTTCCATCATGGCTAATGGTTAATGTGCTTCCTATAGAGAGATCGAAGCATGTTGTAGATAAATAAATAGGTGCACAGCTCTGAATTGTTTATATTTTTAAAGGTTGGATCCTACATATGTTGTTTTATACTTTTAATGGACCTTATTTGATCAAATCATGTTGTCAACCTTATACACCAACTCTCGTTTATATGACCTTGCTATATTGGTCCACTTCTTCCTCAGATTTTACAAACGTGGAAAATCTCTTATTATTGATTGATATAGAACTTGCCATCCTGCGCTTTATATAGTCGTTAGGGGGCGGCATGCTATATACACACACACTCACTACTGTCTATAAAATAGGTTTTCTCTTAATAGAGAAACATGCTTAACAAAGGGCATAATTAAAGGCACTCGAGCTGTGCCTAAACTAAATTAAGGATTGTGGCTATAAACTATTATTATTGTTGTTGTTGTTGTAGCTGTTGTCGTTATTATTTAAAACATCTAATACCACAAAATTCCCAAAGTAATCATAAAACGACTGCGGTGCGGAATCCTCTCCCATTTACTATGATACCAAAGAAAACCACGTTTGATTTACACAAGGATCAATGAAAAGGTAAGTCCAAAATCCTCTAAATTGAATAATCTCCATGCCAGACCCTCCCCCATCGGAGCAAAGGATTCAACAGAAGCGCAGAACGCATTGCTACAATGAACACCACGGTCATGGTGGGTTGATCGTGTTTTTCATTTGTTTTTATTTTTGTGGGCCATAAACTCACAATCCAAACCGTTCATTCTCTTAAATTGCCAAACACGGCTATTTGAACATATATCAACTGTTGAATCCTCATAGATTTTGAGATATTAGCAAAGATGTGAAGACCATTAGATGAAGATTTTTGAAGTTCTATGGGGCCCATATGTGAAATCCAAACTGTCCAATATCTTTAGATGGCCTAAAATTGCTGTAAGTCCTAATTTGGCAGCTTAATTCACCATGGATCATGATAAATTGGCCAAAAACTCCGGACTGTTGATTTCACATAGTGCGAAAACGGGATGAAGAAGTAGTATTTATTTTTCTGTTCATATGGGGCCCAAAATCATGATCTAAACTGTGAATTATTTTCGGAAGGTAAAAAATGGCCAGATGATCAAATTTCAGCCATTGATCCTCACTAGATTTCTAGATATTTGTGCTAAAGTCCAAATTCTAAAATATTAATTTGTTATTCCTGTGCTCCTCCTTTGCACAATCCAAACTGTTCAAATTATCTAGATAGCCAAAAACAACTTTGAGTAAAAGCCAAAGTCTTGATTCTTCATGGATATGGAGTTATTTTAAAAAAACTTACAAATGTTGGGTCATACTTTCTATCAATGGTAGGAATCCTCTCTCAATACCAGACCTAGAACTATCATTAAAAATCCTAAATGAGGATATCGTGATTCTAGAAGATGGACGAAATCTTCTAAATAGAGGATTCCACCTTGTTTAGAATTCACTAAATTCCATTTGTTACAATGCTTAGGACTCTTTGAACATTTTTATGAATCTAGCTTAGGGTAGCAGTGTTCATGGGTTTGTACTTTAGCCCAGCTCGTCTTTAGAAAAACAGGTCCATATCTCGGCCAAGCCCAATTCGGGCTTTTGGTGGTTGGTCCAAGCCCAACCTGTTTGAAATATGTAGTCTACCCATTTAGTTATCGGACTGGGCTAGCTTTCTATAACTTGTTCGGGGTTTCAGGTCCCATACACGACCGTAAGAACAACTTTTTGGGCTTTTGTACAAGCATAATTATCTAGATTAGGGCATGTTTGGATAATGTTATCGACGAGGAACCCTCACTGGTTTTCCTTGATTTCGAGAAAAATCCACATTTGGGTGAAGAGAGGAAAAGTGAGAGAGGATTTTCCAAATCCTCCAAACCCATCAACAATCCTCTATTCCATTGACTCCTCCATCTCTACCTCCCCCCATCAAATTTTATAAATCCACGGAGGCAAAGAAGCACCTAATTATAAGGAGAGTGACTCCTCCTAGGTGTTTTCCAAATCTAGAATGTAGTGATTCCTCTCATTAGAAAACCTTATAGAGAATAGTATGGTTCCAGGGGAAGGAACCCTCTAGATAGAGGATTCCTTTTTGTTTACCAAACATGTAATAAAGGATAAAAAAGGAAAAGAAAATCTTGATGTGGTTATGTATTGTATTTGGCAAAAGCCGCATAGCGGCCTAGGTCTTTACCAAAAAAAAAAGGGGAGACTCTAGGGTCTTAGGAGAGGGGATCACAAATGTCTAGTGGATTGGTAACATGAAATTGTGTATGTTGCAAAAGCGTATTGAAGCAATAAGTGTGAGTCCTTGTACCCAAAAAAAAAGAAAAAAAGAGTTTATGAGCCTTGATCTCCCGTCCAGTAGGGGTGTACAAAAAAAAAAAAAAAAAAAAAAAAAAAAAAAAAAAAAAAAAAAAAAAAAAAAAAAAAAACCACCATGAAAAACCATCTAATCAACTATTAATAACCGTGTTTCATGGTCTGATTACGGTTATTAAAATTGAAAAACCGTGCTTCACAATTTGGTTGCGGTTTTCATTTTTGACTCATGGTTATTAACCGAACTGAACTATAAATTACAGTTCGGTTAACCGTTTTCTCAAAACATATGGTTAACCAAACCGGTACACTAATAAAAAAATATTTTGTACGTTAAGCAGAATGCTTTTCACTTCATGTGTATGTGCATTGTAAACTTTATTTTTGGAGTTATTCTGAGAATACAATTATTTTGTGGGTTGGATTATACTTGTCTCATGTTTCCTAGAATTGTATTGCATGATAGATATTTTGTAGTATCATTTTAGACTTTTAGTTGTGTTTATTTTTGTGAAAAATGATAGTGTTGTTTTGTTTGATATGTGAAAAATGATAGTGTTGAAGGGCAAAAATAGATTTTTTAAAGTGACAATTAACCGTAACCAAACCGTTTAATATGGTTAACTGCAGATCGGTTTTTAACAATTTTTTTAGGGTACAATTACGGTTGCAGTTTTTAAAAACTGAAAATCGTAAAATATTGTTCGGTTAACAGTTTTCCTAAAACAAACGGTTAACTGAACAGTTACACCCCTATCGTCCAACTATTACATAGGAACCGTGTAACACATCCTGAATTCTTCATGGTGGGCCCCATGTAGAGATAATCCCAACTGCTCAAGATGCATTCCTTCCCCTCAATGGATATATCCTCAAATCTCAGTTTAATAGGATTGGTTTCACCGTCCAGTGCTCAATTGGATGATGTGATCCACTCCTATTAAACTGGAATTTGAGGATATATACCTGTAGGGGAAGGAATGTATATTGTGCATTTCGGAAATCTCTACATGGGGGCAACGATGGAGATCGTAGCATATGTTACACCGTTCTCGTGTAATAGCTATCACAGGGGATCCAAGTTCTAAATATATGGTCTTTGCAGTTAGAAAGCTTAGAGTTCACAGGCAGCCCTAGATACAGATGGATACTACTTGGGGCCCGGCCGGAGCAGGGGTTCGAGGGCTTTTTATCACATAATCCAATCCCCCAAAGTATAAAAGGGCCCAAATTTTTTATAAGGCCCAGCGCATTTATAAAACCCTTATGTCTAAGCCCTGCTTAAATTGGCTGGCCCGGACCATGAACACCCCTAGCTGAGGGACAACTTTTGGAGGAATCCTCATAACTCCTCTAACCAAGCCAGCCTATAGAGTGGCCAAACCGTTTGCTGAAATGATGATGTTCATTTGCTGTAAAAAAAATAAAAAATAAAAAATGATGGTCATCATTCATACGTCGACAGTGTGGGTCAATGTCATCTTGGAGGATCCAGTTTCCACTTTCGAATCTTGTCACCATCTACTTAGCATCATATTCATAGACAAAGGATGTTGATTATTCAATGCCGATTCCACTCTCCAGAAGGTCTACAATTCCATTTCCATGTAATTGCAAGTTGCTTCTTTCATCAATTTAGAAGACTCCAACGTCAACGAGAAACGCATTAGGCCTAATTGACCGTTATCTTGCCTCTCGACCGGGGGTTAGTAGATTGCGTTTAAAGATGAAATTCCATTTTCCACTTGTTATATGTACGTGACCTCTGGTTGGGTGATTGAAAAGGACCGTTGATCCAAGAATCATAGACTAATGCCCTAATGCCTCAGCATTCCAATTAGTCTTTGGGGTTGCCAAAGTTTGAAATCAGCTATGAGGAGGCCACTAAACATATAGAGATAGAGTTACACAGCAAATGAATAACATCAACTACCAACACACTCAACACATTCATGGTTGAGTGGTATTTGCACCTTAGTTTCACACATATGATAGGGATCCATCTAGGATCCTCAAGTAACTGTCTTGAAATAGTAGCCCAGATAGCTAGAAAAGAAAATTTAAAAAAGAATAAGATCAAGCAACAGTTGTAGAGTATAGAAATTGCCCATAAGAGACCAATTGTATGTATGTATGTATGTATATATATATCATCTTGCACAATCCGGGGATTAGGATTGTCTTCGTGCATTCCAACAACGATCATAATCTGTTAATAGCCTGCCATTGCTAAGGATCTTTGGATGATCTGACTCAAGTTTCCATCTCCCTATAAATAGCAATGTTGAGGTGTTACGCTCAAGATAGAAGACTACTTTGCCAAGGAACTCCATGTTTGCCACTAAGATAGGAAGATAAGCTACTCATGAAACATTCACAAAGTCACACTCTAAAGGGGAGATGATCTTGATATTTACCAATTGCTTAATCCAAGGGGTGCTCACTGGTCAGGCCAGCCTGGGCCCAACCTGCTTTGGGCCAGATTCTGGCCTAAGGTTTTAGACTCGGGTTGGGCCTGGATTTGAAATTCTTCCATGTTTAATATTTGGGCTGGGCTCAGATAGAAACTTACTGCCCGTGTCAAGCTTGGCCAGGGTAGGGCATGTGTAGGGATGTAAATGGGTATTCGATTCTCCGATTACCCGAATGTTCGGACCCGTTAAAAATCAGGTTTCAGTCCTTCTTTAGGCCCCAATAAGTAAACGGGTCCAGTTCCTTTTTTCGGACCTATAAGCTCAACAAGGCTGGGTTCGGCTCCACCTTGGTTCTGATCCGTGGAGCGGGACTCGACATATTACTTCAACTTTCGAGAATCTTTCCTAAAAATTAGGTATTTTTTTTCCATATCTTTCTCTATCTAGATTCAGACTCAAACCACATACAGTTCTGGTTTCGAAATCAGAAACCAATTCCAAACCAATTCCGATTCCGATTCCGATTCCATCTTCTCATTAATGATTCCGGTTTACTCGGGCCCTGAACCGACCCATTTACATCCCTACCAAATGATAACCTTTTATATATAATTTATGAATTATGGTAACGTATGTCAAAACGTTCCTTTCTTTTCACAATTGAGGTCTGCATTCCAAGTATGAGGAATATCCATAACATCATGATGAAACATTTTTTTGGTAGAATTTCCATTCACAATCGAGGTACTTGAGCAATCATAACGCCACCATAAAATGTGCTCATAATGCAAACGGACAAGGCTTTGATGATGTGCAACTTACTAACATAGAATCATAACGTCATGAAAAATGTGCTCTGCAATTTAAAATCATAACGTCATGAAAAATGTGCTCGAACGCAATTTATATACGAGTATATGACATACCATGCATTGGAAAATATTATCCTCTAAGTCCACTTTAACATCTTTAATCAGTACAGCCTTTTCGATAATTTTTTCATCCGTGATCTAACGTGAAGCATAATTCTGAACCTTCACTCACTGTTAAAATTGTACACCAAAAGAATTTACGGTTAAGATGCCATTACCCTTAAGACCATTAAATCAAAGACTAGAATAACCTGGTGGGTCTGATTTTGTTGTTTTCCCCTTGTCATAAGCTAACCTTTCCATCTACTCTCCTTCCATTCTAGACATCCATTTAAGTGAACCATCGAAGTCAGTGGCATCATGAACAATACACCGATCCTTATGCAGTTTCATGTATACACTGCAAAAGAATACAATTAACACAATTCTTTTCCTCCTATTAGAGACCGGCTGGGTTTCTATCAACGATCAGATGTAGAGGATCGAACTGTACCCGATCCTCGATCGCCTTTCATATGATCCAAAGAAAAACAGGATCAGTTTTGTAGATCAATCTAAAAATGAAAAATATTTGTCATAAACAAATGGATTTCGATCATCCCCAGCATGTTTCGGGTTTTCAAAAATAAGGTGTAGGGTCAATATTGCTATCAAAATTAATCCTATGACTAGCCCTCAAATAGGCCACAAGTAGCCCCATATTAGGCCCAAAGTAGTTCTAGAAAAGAGCCCAATATAGGTCCAAATTTGACCAGAACTGCGCTAAAAAAATAGCTATAATTTGGGCCTAATTCCAATCTATAAAATGCAGATTTACTAGGTTAAAAACTAGTCTGAATCGTGCCCAAAACAAGCCCGATAAACAGCCCTAGAACCAGTCTTTGACAGGCCCAAAGATCAGCTCAATTGGGGCCCAAATATGTCCCTAAAATTGTACCAAACAGGCCCAATATGAACCCCAATGAAGGCGTAGAGTAGGCCCAGTTTCTGCTAGTGACAGGCCCAGAGAACCGGTCCATTTCAATCCCTAAAACAGGTCCATATTGGGTCGTAACACTTAATCCTCAATAGTCTCAAGATTAATTCTTATTCAGACCCTTACACTAAATAAAAGCAGGCCCTTATAAGACCATGGACCTGGTCCCCAAAGCAGTTTCATTTTCATAAGTGAAAAAAGAAGTGGCCCTGGAAGCATACCAATATATAATGAACCTTACTATATACGGGCCCATAGCCAACTTTATCAGTCCTAATATCTGACAGAAAACAGCACACAAAGGTGTTCGCTCCAGGCCAAATATTTGATCTTAAAAATAGGCCATTGAACAAGGCCATTGGTGACATTTTGGGGCTTTGAACAAACCCTAAATTCGGTCCCTTTTGGGCCCAGGAACTGGTCTAAAAGGCTTTAAATTTAGGGGGATTCGGCAACGGGTCCCTAAACATTTCACTTTATTGCCTTAGGTCCACAATCTTTTCTTATAGTGTCATAGGTCCTTTTTCCACATTTGGAGACCTAAAATGTCTAATTTACCCTTTCTTCAAATCATATCCCATGATTAGTGGGATAACCATTAATAATGGTCAACTACCCTTAAATTAGGCACGATTAATAAAATTCCACTAATGAGATTTTCAAATAAATTTCAAAAAAACACAAATAAATTTCAAAAAACAGGAAACAAATTTTAAATAAATTTCTAAAAACGAAATAAATTTAAAAAATGCAAATAAAATTCAAAAGAATGCAAATAAATCTCAAAAAACGAAATGAATTTAAAAAACCCAAATAAATCTCAAAAGAAAGCAAATAAATTTCAAAAAATGAAATAAATTTAAAAAAACACAATAAATTAAAAAAAAAGCAATAAATTTAAAAAGAACACAGATAAATTGAAAAAAGACACAAATAAATTTCAAAAAATATAAATAAATTTCAAAAGATGAAAATCAATTTCAAAAGATCCAAATACATTTCAAAAGATCCAAACAAATTTTTAAAAAATATATAAATAAATTTCAAAAGGCTCAAATAAATTTCAAAAGAAGTAAATAAAATTAAAAAAACGTATATAAATTTAAAAAAAAACGCAAATACATTTGCCAAAATTAAGACACCGCCGGATTTCTAATTAGTGAATAATGTGGCAAAAAACTAAAGTCTTTTTGTCAAAACTTAGTTAAATTTATTTCGAAAAATATAAATAAATTTCAAAAGACACAAATAAAATTCAAAAACACAAATAAATCTGTTAAAAACTCATATAGACTTGTTTATAACTCAGATAGATTTGTTTCAGAACTTAGATAAATAGCCTAAAACTCGGATAAATTTGTCCAAAATTCAGATAAATTTATCCAGAACTCAGATAAATTCATTCAGAATTCAAACAGATCTGTCCAGAACTCAGATAAATTCATCCAGAACTCAAACAGATCTGTCCAGAACTCAGATAAATTCATCCACAACTCAGATAAATTCATCCATAACTCAAACAGATCTGTCCAGAACTCAGATAAATTCATCCAGAACTCAAACAGATCTGTCCAGAACTCAGATAAATTCATCCAGAACTCAGATAAATTCATCCAGAACTCAAACAGATCTGTCCAGAACTCAGATAAATTCATCCAGAACTCAAACAGATCTGTCCAGAACTCAGATAAATTCATCCAAAACTCAGATAAATTTGTATTAGAAGTCATATAAATAGTCAAAAACTCAGATAGATTTTGTCCAAAACACAAATAAATTTGACAAAAAAATACAAAACTTTGATAAATTTGTTGAATCTTCAGATCGTTAAAATATTACGAAAACAGTTTCAGCCATTGATTTGGTCAAATATGCCTTTAACTGTACCGTACTGACGTGTTGCTGACATCAGCGACTATACCAACGCCTCCCTTTTGGTTCTGGGCTATTGCACAACGGGTTGGGCCGGCCTGGACAAGGCCCAACCCGAAACTCCCTTCTTCTTCGTTCTTCTGTTCTGGTTCAAAAACCAGAATTAACTTCTTCTTCCTTCCTCGCTTCGGCCACGGCAGTGGCTGCGGCTCTTCTTCGGTCACACACATGGGCTACTCCGGCGAAGAGAATCTCCGGCATTTATTCACGGCGAGGTGGGGCCCAGCCCAAAAACAGAACCTAAATCGAAGCTTGGCTGCAATTTTTCCTCTCCAAACCCTTCTCCCTCTGGTCAGCGACGGCGACGCGTGGTTCCGGTGGCAGTAGGTGACACCAGATCTTCCAATCAACTCCGGCGATACGCAACTCGTGTGGACCACCTGGTGATCGTCTCTCTCTAACTTCGGTTTCCTACTTCTTCCTTTCCAGATCTGCGATCTGTCACGCCTTCTAAGATCCCCTCCGGTCTTCTTCTTCTTCAGTCATGGCAGCAAAGTTGCTTCTTCTTCTTCGATCGACAAAGCTTCTTCTCCGATCGAACTTCTTCTCCGATATTCTTCTCTGACGATCATGATCCACCAGCACATCTATTCGCACAGTAGCAACGTTCACACGAAGGAGGAAGAGGGATAATGCAAAATGAAAAGGAGGGATAATCCAAAATTTAAAATTTAAATTTCAAAATTTCATTCCTAAAATGGTTGAAAGGGTAAATCAGTCATGTAAATTGTATCCAAGGACCTCTGGCTGCAAACACTCTGGCTGCTTGGACTAGAGCTCTTAAAAAGAATTTGCCTGGACTGGAGGCTGGATAGATTCGATTCTAGGGACCTTTCGCTAATTACCTCTTAAATTTAATCCGACTAAGGCACATTATTGATCCATAAAGGGAGATTAATGTATGCTGCAATAGGGCTAAAATAGGGCCTTAATATGATGTGAAAATGGCCCTAAAAAGAGAGAGAAATTGATCTTATGTTCTGGGCCTGAGAAGTTTAAATTCACCAAGACAGTCCCTTATTGCTGGTCTAGAATGGGCTCAATATAGATCCAAAAAAAGACCTAAATAAGGATTGTTTATTACTCAGTAATGATCCCAAAACTGGCCCAATAACTAAATCGGAATAAGCCCAGTAGTCTAGTTCATTAAAATGGGGCTAAAAATAGTCCCAGAATGGGCTAAAAACAGACACCAATTGTGGTTTACAACCAAGCCCTAAAAAGATCTAAACAGGGCTGAAATTGGTCTTCAACATGGGCCTAAGACGATTAGATGTTATGGGCCAGGAAATGACTCTCAATCATTCTCTATTTCATGAACAAGATAATTTTCCAATTAGACCTTAATTTTCTACATATTGTAAAATCCACGTTTGGTAAAGGTGAAAAGTGGCTGCACAGAATCCTTGGTTCTCTGTTTCCAATTATTCCCACGGTAGTTCCCCACTCACTGTTAGACATTGCAAACCCAACCTATTGAAGAAAGGGGAGCTACACTGCGCTCTGGCAGTAAGGAGGAAGTCACTGGTTTTGCCTTTGGAGCCCTATTTTTGTGGTCCCACAATCACGATCCAAACTATTAATCACATTTAGAAGGCCCAAAACAACTAGTAGGCCAGAAATTGGCCGTTGACTCATCATATATTTTGAGATATTTGCAAAACAGTCCATACCATTGGATCATGATTCTTGGGATTATGTGGGCCGCATTTGCAAAATCCGACCTGTCCATTCTCTTAAGTAGGTTTTTAATGGCTATGAGGTCAAATTTAAAAATGTGGTTCATCATGGAAAATGAGGAAATGGTAAAAAAAATAATAATATTTTGACTGTTGATTTTCCATGGTGTCCAAAAGGAAGAAGAAGACACTGCTACGGTCGCATTAGTTGTTTGGAACAGACAATCACGATTCGAACCGATAGTCATCAATAAAGTGCCCAAAATGATAATGTGCTCAATTCTCAGCCGTTGATCCCTCATAGATCATGAGATATTTGTAAAACATTTCAGACCCTAAAATTGAATTTTTTTTGGTACCCATGGGCCCCATTGGCACTATCTAAACCTTTCAAATTCTTTAGAGAGCTTAAATTAGCTATGGGGTGCAAGCTTAGGTCTTGATTTTTCATATATTTTGAGAAATTTTCTAAGAACTTATAACCATTAGATCACACATCCTATGTACGGTATGAATCCTCTCTTTTACCAAATATAAAACTTTCCTCATAAATCCTCTCTGAGTATATTTTGATTCCAGGAGATGGAGGAAATCCTCTAAATAGAGGATTCCTCTCTTCTTACCAAACCTTCCCTTAACAATGACATGGGAGAGGAGTGGTTAGGGCCCAGTAGTGAGTTCATGAATATGGCTTTAATCTACTGACCAAAAGTTTACATATATTCTTGTGCAACACATTGGTGAGAGAGACGCTTGGGGTAGGCAATTTTTAAGAATGAGAGCAATGAATGTCTGCTTTACTTGGTTATATAAGCAATCCAGCATCTTGGAAGAAACTTTTGATGGGCTAGGGCCCTTTAGGGAGCTCATTTCTTCAAGGAATGTCTGCTTAATTTACTTGCTCCCCCTTTTAAAATAGCACCAGACCATTTTACAATTTGTGGAACATACATTTTCTGTAATAAAAAAAATCAGATGGTATCCACAATTGGATGAGGAGTAAAATTGATCTAGACATTTGGCCTAGACATGCCATGCATCACTCACTTCTTTTCCTTTTTCTTCTTTTCTTATAGTTAGTTGCTACCATAATCATCATCATCAACATCATATTATTATTTTGTAAATCTGGTAGTCTCTTGAATCATGTCTGTCCATCAGTCCACTGACTCGTGCAGCAAGTGGCGAGTTGGGAGTTTCTGGTTCTCTTTCAAGAGACATTGTTGTGACCCCATCCATGAGACACTTGTGACAGAGGTTGAGGATGCATTCATTAGTCAAAACTCCACAAGATGAGATGACATGGCCTAAAACTCACACTCATCCGATGACATCTCTAGCCATTCGAGTGGTGGCAATTTCATGGCAATGCTACTTCACAATCAAACCAAAATTGTTAGAATCCTCTGCCTTTATGGTATGGTGGGGCCTCTATTGATGTACTAGATCTAAAAGGACAAAAAGAAATTACCAAGGGCTGTTTGTTTTGAATGGATTGAATGTAATATGAATTCATGTTCAATTACACTCAGATAAGAGGTTTTTATTGAGATGAGGGGTGCAGGATATCAGGTATATATATATATATGGGACTTAGATTTTTCTGAGATTTAAATTAGTAGGGTGATGGGTGGGTGTTCATATTCAATTCCCTTTTTATTCATTTTCAATCAAAGGGAAGATTATTTGATGGCCGTTTCTTGATATTCACCTTTTCTTCTTCACTTTTAACCACTTTTATAAATACAATTTATAGAATTTCTAAGGAATTCAATTACATGATACAAATTAGCCCTAAATTAGATTCAACACAACTTGTCAACAAAACCACCCTTCCATGGGGAGAGAAAATTCAAACATAGACAGCCGGAGAGAGGCTGGGCATTTTTTTAAAGCAAATGCTCTCTCCTTTAGAAGAAATAAAATCTTGTATGCCACACTGTCCCTGGAGGAGATAATTCTTCTTCTCTTCTCCTAGTTATTTCATTTGTAGTGATACAAATCCCTCTTTCTTTCACTAAGGGCCTATTTGTTTGTATATAATACATAGGAATTCATATTGTAAGTGGTTAAAAATAAAGAACTAAAGGTGAATGTCCAAAAATGACCCTCAAATAACCTCCAATATAATGAAATTGGAATAAATGGAAGATGGAAAATGAATAATCAGCCATCACCCTAGTAGTTCAAAGTCTAGGACAATCAAGGTCTCATCCACATCACTATCTTATAGTTTTCATCCCTTAGCTCACCTCATTCACACCTCACTTCTTTAAATTCCTTTGATGGAGCTCATTCGAACATAAATTCCTATGTATTTAGTTCCTATATAGTATGACTCAAGCAAACAGGCTACAAGGGAATTTTTTTTATAATCTCATATGAACTCACTCCTTTTTTCTCATTTATAACACGAGGAGAGTCAAAGTCGTTGCATGATGGATTGTGAAGTAAAACTAGAGTGAGTTGAAAGGTAAAGCTCAAATAGTCAACCCAAAATATATAGATGATTAGGTTTCAATTAGGGCTGTTAAATGCCACACGACCCGTTAACACAATACGAACCCACACGATATTAACGGGTTCGGGTCGTTAATGGGTCAAACCTATTAACATGTTAAGTTAATGAGTCGTGTACGAATTAAACTAGTAACCTGTTAACAACCCGCTTAACTCATTAAAAACTATTTAGTCACTAAGTGTAGCTAGAATTAATTTATATTCATAAAGAAGAAATTAAAATTTATTATTTTATAGTGGGATTTTAGTTAGGATCCACTTAAGATCCCCACTTATAGTTTCGTATGGCTTATATATATATATTTTTTCTTATATATTTTTGTATGGATTTTCTTTGAATTTTTGAAATGACTTAATTACTTAACGGGTTAACGTGTTGGATCATGCAAACCGTTAAATTAACGGGTCGTGTTCAGGTTGGATTTTTTGACCCATTAAGTTGACGGGTCGTGTACGAAGTGAGGTGATTTTAACACGAATTTGTTAACACGATACAATTGACAGCCCTAGTTTCAATGATGGGGGTGTTGGTGGTGAAAGGGTTCCATTAATTTGTTGTTTGGTTCATTTTACGAATGTCAAATATTCATGCCTATGATACATTTTGGTCACACCATCAGCCAAAGCAGTAAAAACAAAATGGCAGAATTTGGAAGTTTCCATTTACATTTTAGGATATAAATAATCAGTAGAATAGCCCAAAATAGAAGTTGTTGCAACCCATTTTTCCCATTAAAACTGTTTCAAAGTGTATGTAATAAAAAAACCTGAGGAAAACCATATATCCTTTATTGCCATTATTTAACAGCATGACTTTCTCAGCAAAAAGAACATGCGATTTTTCATCATTGCGCTGACTTTTGCCCTATTGAACCTATTTACGTCACATGGATACTTATTTATAGGTACAGTTTTATTTTTCCTATGTTTAATACTCATACACCCACCCTACACACCCTCATAGAGCCTCTCACCATCAAGTCATTAACGCTATTGCCAGAGATTGATTCCTAAGTTTTTTCTGCAAAAGGAAGCCCCATGCCTCAGCACTAAGAAAGCCGCATGCCTCACCACTAAGCCACATGTGGAGTGGCTTGTATATTAAGCAAGAATAAGTAAAATTCAGGCAACATCTATGGAATGATAAACATGTGATGCCAACATGTTAGATCAAGCAAAGATGGGCTCTGCTCACGAAAATCATATATTAATTTTGAGAGCTGTTAATGCCACAACCAAAGCTTCTCCTTCCATATTCCTTCTTTTCATGACCAAAATACTCCTTAGGAAATCTCTAAACTACCCCTCTCCCTCTCCTTCCCTCTCTCTCTCTCTCCCCCTTACTTCTGCCTGACGTCAACCTCCGCTCGTCCTCGGCCCCTTTCCCTCTCCTTCTCCATGTCTCTCTCTCTCTCCTTGTTGGCCGCCTACCTCCTCCTGCACTTGACCTCTCTCCCTTTCCTTCTCCTTGTCTCTCTCCCTGCTCGCCGCCTACACCCGACCCCCTCCCTTTCCTTCTCCCTCTCTCCAGCTCTTTATCCTTGTCGATCTCTCTCCATCTCCTTAGTATGTGGCTTTAGCATCTCTCTTAATTTGCGACCCTCAAGAAGTATAGTGTTGTTTCTATATGATATAATGATATGTTTTATTTGGCTTTACGACACTAGAAATGCCTTGTGATTTTAAAGTTTAAATACATTCTTTTATCTAATCCTTTTGATAAAATTATATTTTTTCCTGACGAAAGTGTCCGGCCTTTTTGAGAATCGACTATTTCTCACGACTATTCCCTTGAACACATGAAGTCCCCCACCCCGCATAGGGCAAATCAGGCTTTTGTCTATACATGTTGCACCATGGAGGGAGCACGAGTTCCAAAGTTCTTGAGCCGTGGTCCTAACTAACTATGCTATCCCTTAATAATTAAATGTTAAAGTGATTGAAATGAAGTGATATATGTCAGCTTATACAGTCATAGAGGTTTCCTTTGATTCCCCAATGGGACATGAACACCATGCATTGCGAACGTGTCTATAGACCACTATTAATTTTTTTTTTCTAGCCACCATGAGGATACGATTAGGGGTGCTCATGGGACATTTCAGCCCGAGCCCGATTAGGGCCCAGCCCACTTTGGACAGGATGTTTTAAGGGTGCACAAAAAATCCGTCTATCCGTAAAACCGAACCGATACGATCCGTGGATTTTTATCCGATCCGAAGATAAATGGATTGGTGACGGATTAAAAATCTTATAATCTGTTAGCAACGGATCGGTGACACGTTTAATCTGCGGATTCAATCTGGTCCGATCTATTGACATTAAATATAAATAATTTTTTTAAGGGATTTAAATATAAGTTAAGATGTCTAAATATAAAATAAGAAAAAAAAAATTTAAGGGGTTAAATATGAAATTTTTTACAACATATTTGATATCTTTCTTTTAATATTAGATTGAACGAATTGGATCAGATCGATTTTTAACAGCAACGGATTAATAATGGATTCCAAATCAATCAATCCATAAGTAACGGATTGGTGACAGATTTGGCCCAATCTGCACCAATCCGATCCGTGTACATCCCGGGTTGCTTTAATTTATAATTTAGGCCTATTTAATATTTGGGCCGGACTTCGATTAATAGAAATTATTATTATTATTATTATTATTATTGTTAGGGTTAGAGTACTGCAAAGCATGTGAGGGGGTAACGCTGATGAGTTGCGTGTGAATGTGGTGAGTTGGGCATCCAGTCACGGGAATCAAACCACCTTCTCACGAGCCATGAGAACCCTCCCATGAGTCTCTCTCTCTCTCTCTCTCTCTCTCTCTCTCTCCAAGCAGAAGATTTGACGGTGCAGCCTTTTTCATTAATAGCAGGAGAAACGAGCCTGCATGCTCTGTCTCTCTCCAGAAGGTCAAAACCATTCACTTGCTACTACACTAGCAGAACAAATTCCTATAATACTATTGCTTAAAAAAATGGAATATTCAATAAAATTGGATAATAAAAAGGCAAATTGAATAATTGGATTGACCTCAGTGATTTGTGACTTTGAATTGAACTATATATAGCCCTCATAAATCCAAATTAGTATCCTGTATGCAAATAATACACCAACCTTGGAAGGAATCTCTCCAAACCTTGCTGCCACCATGTGGTCTGGTCCCTGCAGTGCAATCTTCAATTCTCATTGGCAAGAATCTCTAGGCCTTACTCAGGGCATTCCCTCTGGGCCTTACAGCATAGTTTGGGAGTTCCATCTCCTTTGTAAAGTTTAGTCTCTCTCTCTCTCTCTCTCTCTCTCTCTCTCTCTCTCTCTCTCTCTCTCTCTTTTAAGGCTCCTTTTTCATGAGTTTTCCAAGGCCTTCTTTCTGGTTCCTAATGTTTGTAATTTTGTGGGCTGTTCCTCAGTCCTTCCGTCTCTTCTTTCAATATACATTTGCATCTTAGCAAAAAAGAGAAAAAAAACCACTCTAGTCTACATACATCAATTAATGACAAGAGAGTTTTAAAACTCGGCTCATTTGAGTAACGCAAGCAAATTTGGCAGGCACCAGAGAAAATCATTAGACTTGGTCTTCATCCATCTAATTTGACTTTTCCGAATATGGGAGTGAAGTTGATTTGCGAACTATGATGAATGTTGAATTGAATAATTACCTGGTTAGTTGTTGAACTCATTCGAGTTTGCAATTTGTATCTTGAGACACAACTTGATTGTAAATCTTGATGAGGTAAGTTCATTTGATTTGCTTTTCAATTCGTCTATTTTATAGCTCAAGTTTGATGAACTAATTCATCTTATTAACATCGTAACTCCATCAATGGGACCCACATTTGCAATCTGAACTGCTCGAAGCAATGCCTCTTATATAAGCTTTGGGCCAAATCTCGCTCCATATATTCGAAGCTGGGTCTACTATCAGATTGATTACGCTAATGTACATGAATAAAATAAGAAGTGAAGTAAGATCGCATCTTTTGCAAGTGATCAATCTTAAGGTCAGGTTAGCTCTGATTCGAATTAGATATGGACTAGAGTTAATATAATGGGCACTGTTCTTGAGCAGCTTTGGATTTCTTAAGTGGGCTCCACTACTGGATTTATAGGAGTCACGCTAAAAACTTCAATGAAGCTGAACAATTCTTGAGGGCACTATAGGGAACTTTCTAAATACATGCTGAAGTGGGAAGCAAGAGATAAACCTGTATTCTAAACTCTTTTTACTGTGAAGTCCCACATTGCTCAAGTGGGCATCCGGAGACTAGGCTATATGTGTGGGCTCTCCTTACCTGGTATGATGTGTTTTGGGTTATTAGTATGGGCCCAGAAACAAATCCGTGTGGGTACGCTCTATTGATGGGGCCTAACGTGGACAATATTATAATGAATGAGTTGGGTGGTGACAACTCTCCTCTGAGGGTGGAAGCTGCAGCAATACACGTCCTACCCAACCACATTGGACTTATGGATCCTTCCTAGCCAAATGCCATGGAAGAAGGCGGCCGGAAAATCCGGCGTCATCTCTCCCACGTCTTCCGTGGCAATGTTTGTTACACAAACGCCTCCTAAAGGAGAGGGTAGATGATGGTGATTTTTGGATATTTACTTTTGATTTTTGGTCATTTATAGAAATACAAAGTCTTCAAATTTTGAGGAATTTAGTTCCATGAAATAAACAGCCCCTGGCAGAACAGATGGACAGTTATGCAGTAGAATCAAGACAGGCATTGTGGTCTGCTTTGTAGGAGTTTTTAGGCGAAGAGTTTAAACAGAGCTCTTTTGTCTCTCTAGATTGGTGGGACAAGCTAAGATGGTGATGACAATGATGTTTTAATGTATCTCCCATGTAATCTTACTAAAAAAAAATGAAAACAAAAAATTCCTCTCTCCTGTACATGGGCAAGCTGAGACAGGTTTAACCTTTTATATAGTAGGCCCACTTGATGAAGATAGGTGGATGGATATGATTTTCCAACCAAAGACTGATACACATACACCTATTCATTCATCATTGAATTATGAAAATCAATTAGGGGCCAACTGAGTCCTACCGGCCAGAGTCTGCAAATGTCTATGACATAGGGTGATCCTACCCATCCACATGGAATCCATTAGATAAAAGATTTTATCTAGGAACCCACCTTCAAAGGTGATTAGACCATATTAATTTACCTATTCGTTAGATTTCACATTGAAAGATCCCATTCTTCATTCGGTTCATCTACATTAAAGATCTTACGTACATCCATCCTATCATTTTGCTCATCCTACCCTCGAAATCCTACCATTTTTTGTCAAGAAAGTTCAACGGTTAGATGCCCATAAAAATTATTGATCGAAACAATAACCACGAGGGACTCCAGCAAAAGTATAAGTAGCTTGGGTGGGGTCTACATGTTCTTCAGGAGTTGTTAAATAGAGTACGTAGGATCGGTATAAAACAAGGGCCAAAATGAGTAAACTTGTGGCTCGTTTTTATTGATAACCTAGCAAAGGGGCTGGAACCATGGCACAACTCATATATGTGAGGCGATGAGAACTCACACATAAGAGGACACATAGATAGACACACATATACAACTCACATATATGAAGAGATTGAAACACACATATACAAAAAGACAGAGACATTACTCACACATGCAAAAAACATGTGGCTTGTTGGTGAGCGATTAACCACCTTACAAAATCAGCTCAAACGAAAGGTTATATATATATATATATATATGGGGGACATTCATGTGCATCTATCCCTCACCATAGGGTGAAAGCATTTTTCCTTTTTGCACATGAAAACAATGAAGCGTACCTCATCCTATGTATTTAAAAATTTACTTTTGTACTTGAAAATTTCCATTTATGAAAATGTCCCTTACCCTGTGATAAAGGATTGATGCATATAAATATTCTCTCATATATATATATATATATATATATATATATATATACGCGCGCGCAAAGGTTGAGCTTCTTTTAAAACCCCAACCATTAAAAGCTCCCCGTAGCTAATCTACAAGTCTATAATCCCATCTCAAAGTCATGGGGCCCACAAACATGCTGCGTGTGAGCATTGATTTTACCTTCGTCCAATGAGCAGTAGTCAACTAGACATTGTATCAACGTATAACGTCACATATGTCGATAATATTTTGAAAACATGACAATTTATAGCTTGGGAGAATGGCTTTTCCTAATTAATTAATAACATTTATATTTTCAAGATATTTTAAAAAACCTAAAAACTTCATTAGAAAATTGTAATTATATCATCATGAGAAATGAAGAATGGGAAGATTATGAAAATGGTAAGTTACTAACAAAATATCTTATATTTGCTTATTTTTACATTTAGATTTTAAACTAACTTTATCTTTAGTGGCATTTTTCATAGTAATGTCCAAAGATAAACCCAAATCTGAATATATCCCCCAAGATTTTCCTGAGACATTAATTCTCTGTATTGCAAGTAATTAAGTACTATCAATATATACATATTGAAGTTTTTTGGATATATGCATATAAAAACCGATAAATGATATATATATATATATATATGTAGATAAAGAGATGGTGATTGTTTTTAGGATAGTCAAGTAGTTGCAAGCTTAGCGCACGTTTGTGCCGTTCGTCTTTTCAAGGAAAAGTGAGGAATGTGAAAATGCCTTTCTGCATTAATAAAGTCTCTGCTTTTGAAAGCGACTTTTCCAAAAGGGAAAGTGTAAAAATGAGCTAACATTCTCACAATTCTACAAAGCTTTTCTTAGTCAGGGTTTCGGTAAATTTCTCTACAAAAGAGAAAACAAATCTGCAGACCTAGATTCCTACCAATGTATGCAAACGTATAAAGATAATCTTGCCTTTTTAATCCTTATGAAAGCATGACAATCATGAGGCTCAGAGATTTGATCAAAGGTTCCTTTGACCTGGTGAAGTCTAATCCTATTATAAGAACCATCTAATATAAGTAAGATGTTGTTTAAAGGTTTCACAGTGGGAGACCCAACCCAAGAGAAAAACACAAAATAACTAATACAATTTGCCGGAGTCTTGTTGAGTTATTACTCATGAGTCTTAAGACATGGCGCCAGTAGCTTGTGTCTTGAGTCTTGGCTGTGATAAAGACGAAACTGCGTTAGTTTCGAGTTGGGGATCAGTTCAGTGGACTCAAAAGCCAAGTCATTTCGAGTTTTCCACTTTCTAAACACTGCCTCACTGAAGCTCCCTGGATACTAGCGATTTATAACGCCCTACAAAGCAAACCAATTTCCAAGATCAGAAGGCCCAACACACCCCCTCCTCAATCAAGGGCAGCCATTGGATTGATATAAGGTACTTCAGTAAACTATCCCTGTGGGGCCCACCTGGAATCACTCCTATCAACTGTAATGATAAGAGCTGAATGTTCTCATCATGGTTTAGGATTGGGCAAACAATCAGCCCTACCAAATTATCCTAACATATAATTTATTGGGTTCGACTTTCAAGCGTCTTGCAACCGTTAATTTCTTGAGATTTAATCCAAGGGTAAGTACAAATTAGATGCATGCGCCATTGTTTGTCATGATAAATGGCACTGAATAAGAAATAGTTTGGATCGATCATAGATGGGGCCCATGTGGAGAAAATTTACAATGATAAAAATATACATTGAGGTGGATTGATCTATGACTGATGATAGTTTTTCCCTTAAATAGAAAGACAAGTTAAGAAGCTCTTTGCAGTTAAAAGGTCTTATCGTTCGTACTTCCTGGCCTCCTCTCACTGACCTAAGGGCTAAGGCCTGGATTACATGCTTACGCGATCCAATCCAGGGCCTCGTAATACTACAATCATAACACTACTATTCATCAGGGGCCCTTGATATGGACGGCTCATATGTACTACATACATGCCACACACAAGTACCATACTTACGTTCATGTGCAGGTACAGATACAATCCCAGAAAGTTTTTACCTCTCAGAGATTTTCCCTCTCTCCCCCTCTGTATTTACATATATGGTAGCGTATTGGCGATACGTGGAGTGACTGAGTGAGAGATAAGGGTGAGTGGTGTCAGTTGAATCATGAGTTTGTGGATGGCAAATGTGAGTGCTGGCTCTTCACCAAATAGGATAGGAGAGCACATAAAAGAAGACTAAACATGGCAAGACGTAGACAAGGCTGCTGTTCTCTGCAAGGCCTACTAACTACAAAGGCAGCAATTCTCTACCATCCCTTTCATTGCTTCCATCTTGCCCGTCTATCCAACGGTTCTATGCATGGATCCCTTCTACATACATTCATGTAGGATGCACGGACCTTTTGATATACATTCATTTGGCCCATCCATCTTGCATGTACAATTTTTATTAGGCTTTTTGTAATTTTATGAGTTTATAGGAATCTAGGGTAGGTTAATGGATTGATGAGTCGCAATCACTTCTTTTGGTTTATAGGTATGTCAAGTTTTAGATGTGAGATTTGAGCCTGTTGATATGTTGGGCTTGGGCTACCTTCTCAATCTTAATGATTATTGATTTACTCTTTAATCAGTCCTTTTTGCCTTGTTAATCTTTTTACTTCAGTCCAAACATTGTTTTGCTTGCTTAAGAGAAGGGGCTTAGGAATAAGACAATATTCAAGAACGGAGGTCAACTTGTTTTAAATATACAAACACATTTTGACAATTATAATTAGTATATGCTTTTATCTTATTTTGATACATTAGCAAATCAAATTCTGGAGTTTTAATGTAAATGATTAGTTATTGCAACTACAATTTGAATTCTTATGAGCCGAATTATTGCTGACAAGGTGTTAGAACCATTTAATTAGCCCAAGTGACAGCCTCTTATAACATTTCTCTTGCCATCACCCTAGGCTTAACCGCAAGTATTGTCATGGAAGAGGAAACTGCACGAACAAATTACCCGGGGAGGAGAGGGAGCGGGGTAGAGGGGGTTTAAGGGGTTTGGCACTTGGCATCGCTCTCTCACAAGGGAAAAGCTTTAAAAATATTCTATATTATGCAGAGATTCAGGGCCCGTTTGGAATCTCATTCTGGAAAATTTTTATTTTGAGAATGAATTAAAAAAAAAAAAAAAAACCTTTTTGTAAGGTACATTATCTTTCTATATGTTGCACCGAACAAAGAGGTATAATGAAAAAGGAAACTAGAGTTCTGCTTTCCAAAAACTCTCTAGCACAAAATGTGCACGTCAGTTTAAAAAGCTTTTCTTATTATTCATAAAAAAGAGGCTGATGGACTCTTGATAAAGCTGAAAGAAAGCTCGAATAGATACACGTTAGACTACGCCTACCGATGGGTGTTATCGGTCGGACTAGATCAAATTGGCTGAGGCATATCCAGGCCTAGCTCGACTTTAGAATCATAGGCATGTATCCACGTATTTTTGATACATTACAATATCTTTAGATAAAACTAGTTTTCTAATAGTTTCATAAAAATCATAAAATATTCTCAAAATTGAAAAATAAGAAGATTGATCCTAGTTGTATTTTATAGATAGGGAGTTGCTTCACCGCTACTATCAATCTTTTCCTGGGTATATGATTTGCTAGGAGAGCTTCTATGGTCACAGGTCTCCTCTATATTCCTCAAGCCTCCCTCCCTTCATCCTACCTAGGAGTTCCTCTATTCTTTGGCTGCTCGAGACACTCTCAGTTCAACCACCAGATGGGCTACATGAGATCAAGGCTTCAAGGCTAGAAAACCAAGTGTCTGTCCTTTGCAGGGGGACTAATCCTTGTTAATCATGTCCTGGCATCAATTCCTCTACATATTTCCCTTGTATTGCCCATCCCCACTAAATCCTGCAGCCTCATAGAAAGGCTTATGCATGCGGATTTTTCTCTGGTCAGCCAATCCGGAAAAGATGAAATCCAATTTTGTTAGATGGGATTCTGTTTGCCTTCCAAAATCTGAAGGGGGCCTGGGCCTGTGGAGGCTGAAAGAGCTAAATGAAGCTTGTATGTTGAGATTGGGATGGTCTGCTGCTACTTCTGATTCTCTCTTGGGAAGGTGGTTCATTGCAAGATACTTTCGTAATCTTTCAATTTGGAACACAAGGAATCCAGTGGCAGGGTCCTGTATATGGAAGAGAATCAGGCCCCTCTCTATCCTCCTCCAGAAAGACAGTAGATGGAAGGTTGGGTATGGGACTTCAATCAGTTTGTGGTTCAATAATTGGCTGGATAATGACCCCATTGGATTCAAATATCCTCACCTTCAGTTTTCTGTTAAAGTTCTAGTAGTGGACTTAATTCAAAGAAATTCCTGGCTCGTCCCAAGTCAACTTTCAGCTGATCTTGGGCCAGTTTGACATTTTACTTTTAAAATAAAGTGGAATAAAGTGAAATAAAAAGAAAGAATAAAATATAAGTGAGTTACTATGTTATTTTATTTTTAGTTGTTTGTGATGGAATATTTTTGACTTTTTGTATGGGGAAATGATTTTTTTTTTTTTTTTTTTTTTTTGTCTTCTAGTGAATAAAGGTAGTTGCTTTTTGAATTTTTTTTGGAAAAAGATGGAGGAAATTGTTGTAAAAAGTTCTTTTGATTTAATGTTTAACTTGACTTGATTTTACAAGTAAAATTACCAAACGGGCCCTAATAAAGCATTCCTTCTGCAATCTACTAATCAGCTCCTCTTAAGAGGCCTCTCTGCCAAAGACTCCCTTTATTGGCAAGCCAATTCTTAGGAATCTTTTCCTTCAAAGCAGCTTGGAATATTCTAAGATATGCAGTAGGCAAAGTGGCATGGGTTGGCTTGATTTGGATCAAGTTTGTTTGCCCTCGCCTAGCCTGCTTCAGCTGGCGCCTCCTCCACTGGAAAACCCCCACTGACACTTGGGTGAAAAATAGATGAATTCCCTTGGCATTTAGATGCTTCTCTTGCTTCAGCTCAGAAGGAAATGAAACTCACTTGTTCTTCTTCGACAACATAGCTCACCAGCTTTGGTCCTGGCTTCTCAGCATTATGGGTTCAGTTTCTCCTCCTCTCTCCCCATCTCTTAGCCATTGCTTATAATGGAGATGTCAATAGAAGAAAATGCGCAGTTGCCATCTTCTTCCATGCCATCTCTGTTCTTTGGTCTCTCCGCAATAATTCCAAACACCAAGGTAAGAAGCCCTCCCTGCAAAGAGCTAAGCTCCTCCTCATGGATTGCCTGAAAGGTATGGCTATCTCCTAGCCTGTCTAGTCTCACACTTTGCCATTTCACCCAATTTTAGTCAATGTCGGTTTGGTAAGCTAGTTTTGGTTTTGCTCTGTTTTTGGCTTTAGCATTGGCTTTTGTTTTTGCTTAGCCTCTCTGTTCGGGGCTTTTTTTTTTTTTTTTTCTTGTCTTCTCTCTTTATTGGCCGGGGGCTAATTGCCTTTCCTCTTCCTCTTTCAATATACGTTTACCTTCTAGGAAAAAAAAAAAGTATTTTATATTTTTCTATTTTCAGTTATTTGAAAATTAATTAACTCACTTTCTACAACATTTTCAAGGTAGTATCCCAAGCAAACAATCGAATTTGAAAATACCCGACACTTCCTATTATTATTTCATGAGAAGATATTTGTAACAATGCTTCCTGTACTTGCAACTGCCACTTTTATTTAGTAGCATGGGAATAGTATAAACTATTACCTATAATAGGTACAATTTCTTTTCTTTTGCCTTGGGGAAATTCAATAGGTATCAAATTATGAAGGAAGTGGTTTTTATTGAGGAATGAGCTCCACCCAATGGGAAATATTAAAAAGTATTTTCGCTGCTTCTACTAACGCCTTAAGGTTTTAGTAGTAATGGTTAGCTAAAGAAATTTAATATGGTATCAGAGCCAACCGATCATGAGTTCGAATCCCAAGAGGAACGACTCAGCCAAAAAAAAAAAAATAAAATTGTGTGTCGCTGAAAGTGTGTCGGCCGGGTTCCACCTGAGGGGGAGTATTGAGGAATGGGCTCCACCCAATGAGGAATATTAAGTATTGAGGAATGGGCTCCACCCAATGGAAAATATTAAAAAGTATTTTCGCTGCCTCTACTAACGCCTTAAGGGTTTAGTAGTAATGGTTAGTTAAAGAAATGGTAATAGTTTTTGAAGAAAAGAAAGGGTCTAGAACTAGGAGAAGACCGTGAATATAATAGCACATACATCCGTTATCTTTCTAGGATTTTATCTTTCCTCTTTACTACCCACCTATACATGCTTGTGAGCTCAATGCCTATGTCACATATCATTCATCCTCTCTCTCTCTCCCCCCTCTCCTCCTTTATTTAAATCCATCGACTTCAAACACTCCCAAACACACCAACTCTTGATGAAAATCACAAGCACCCATCAAATATCCCTTTATCTCTGAATCCATGCATGAATCCATTGAATTAGGTTTCTTTCCCTGCTTCCAAGGAAACTAACAGAACTACTCCAACCCAAAACTCTGAGAGAAACTCGCTGACATCTTATTTCAACTAGCATCATCACCATCTTTTTTCTTAATCCCTTTTCTTGTATGGACAAAGAGATGTTATCCACAGACAAGATTTCGGAGAAGCTCCCTAACCAACACCAAACCTCATTAGCAGCGCGCAAGCGGCCAGCGACAACCATGGTTCAGTCTGATCAGGTGCTCAGGTGCCCGCGGTGCGATTCACCCAACACAAAATTCTGTTACTATAACAACTACAGCCTCACACAGCCAAGGCACTTCTGCAAGACTTGCCGCAGGTACTGGACGAAAGGCGGGGTGCTGCGCAATGTCCCGATTGGTGGTGGTTGCCGGAAGAGCAAGAAGACCAAATCGGCAGCGGCAGCTGCGAACACTACATCATCCAATTCGGGCTGCTTGAGGTTCCTCGATGGGCTATCCTCAGCCATGGAATTCCAGATCAATGGACTGCCCTTCACTAGGCTTCATTCTCCAACTGCTGGTGCATTTACCCAGTTATACTCCTTAGGAGGACTTTCCTCTACTGCTGCCACTTCTCCTTGTTCAGCTTTATTTGATGATGTTCCATGCTCTAGTTCTCTTGAGGGTTTTAATCATTGCACTTCTTCTACAGCTCTCAGGATGGGAGAGACTGGTGTTTTTAGAGGGTTAACTCAGGAGAATATAGCTTCTTCCATTGAGTCCTTGAGCTCTATAAACCAAGAACTGCACTGGAAGCTGCAGCATCAGAGATTAGCTATGCTTTCTGCAGCTTCAGCTCCTTTGATTGAGAATCAGCAGCAGCAGCAACAAGCCGTCTCAATCCCCTCAGCTCAGAGCTCAAAAACAGAAGCTTGTGTTGATAGGGATATAAATGTATTGCTTTTGGAGAATTCTTACTCTGTGGTTGAGGGAAACACCAACATCAACATGAGCAATTGGAATGAGATGCAGACATGGAGTGATGCGCATCAGTACAGTGGGTTGCCTTAGAAGAGAAGCAAAGGGAAAGAAAACTATCCCATTTGGAAAGATAGATGGTAGATGAGCAAGGAAAGCAGCAAAACAAAGATAAAGAATGACCCAAGTCTTGTATTGTATTTTTCTTCCCTCCCTTGCTGTTCTTCTTTATGGTTTGTGTACTTTCTTCCAATTGCGGATCCTATTTGGGGGGGGGCGGGCAGTGGGGCAGGGGGTGGCGGTGGTAGATCAGTAGGGGGCCGGGGGGTGGCGGTGGTAGATCAGTAGTAGTGTTGTTTCCGCGGTGGTAGATCAGTATTAGTGTTGTTTCCACTGTTCTCTCTTTTCCTCCTCCTATTTTCCATTTTGGTTTGTGTGTGTTTTGTGTGGGTGGGGGCCGGGGCCGTGGGGGCTATGTTATCACAAAGCAGCACTGGTGCTCTGTATGGTTGCAATAAAAGAGGACTACAGTTGAAGCTATGATCTATGTGCCAAGAGATTTCAATGCCCTTCGATCTCTCCCTTGCTCAGGTGATCTGCTGTAGGTTGTGAACTGTAGTTGAGTAGACCTAATGTGTGTGTTTGATTCGCTTGTTCTATGTTGTCACATCTCCCTGGGGACTTGAATTTGGAGTCTGGTGAACAGAATAAAACAAAAATTCAACAGGGCAGACATGCAATTTACTGTGGAGCGCTAGATTTGACATAACCTATCCTCTTCCTCTCTGGGCTTTTCGTAATAATTAGTTGCAGGGTAGTATGTCTTGCTGGTGCCTGAAAAAGGTCATGGTTTGAATATGTATTCAATGCAGAACTGTACTGCGGATTTCGATGTGTGTATTTGAGAGAGAACCTGTTACAAGCCATCTCTGGCTGTTGGTGCAGTGATTGTTTTTCTCGAAAAAGAAAAACATCTTGTGAATATTTGCAAATTTTAACTTAATTTGGTGGTGAATTTTTTTTTCTAACCGGCAGAAGTTCATAGGATTTTAATTATTTCTCAGTTTTCTATTCTCCCTATTCCATAATTGTATCAGAGAAATATTTATAAATTTAGACTTAGTAGAATTCAAACTTAAAATATATACCCCAAATTCTATTAACGCTTTAAGCGTAGAATTACAATGCAACATTTTAATGTCTTTAGATCCAACACCCGTTATTTTTATTATCTCAGAGTTTTCAAAGGGAATTTCAGTGGTGCTAACCATTAAATTGATCACACATGAGGGAGTCCCTCCATTGCTATCCCAAACAAGAGGAAAGTAAAGCAAGTTCATAACGTATTTTAATACAATTAACTCCAATAGTGGTCATCTAATATATTTGATTAATAATTAACACATTGGTTACTACGTAAGATGGAAAAGTAGAGCAAGTTATTGACGTGTTTTAATATCATTAAGTTCAATGGTGGCCGTCTCATATATTTGAATAATAATTTACGAGTTGGTCACTACATAAGGTGCTAGGGCTAATGACTAGCTTGGATTTTGAAAAGGTGGACCCCACCATAGGCACTACATTGTAGCTATGCCCATTGTAAGTTTTAAAACTTGCTCATGAATCAAGATCATGTTATTAACCAGTTATTTTTTTACTGCTATATGCAAGTATTAGCGGTGATTATATATTTTTGGTCCCTCTCCATCGACAGGCGGTTATAGGTCTACATGAGTAAATGTCATTGGCACCCATCTTTTATTTCACCGTAACAAACTAACAATACACTTGAATTTAGTTTTAAGAAAGCTAGTTTATTCACTAATTTTAAGGATAGTTGCAAACTTTTTGACCTTGGTTACAATGACCGTCTTTCACTTGGTCTAATGAAAGGAGAGGAGCAGCTCATGTTGAGGAAAGTTTGGATGAAATCATCGGTAACATTGAATATTGGAGGCTAAGATTTCCAAAAGGATCTTTTTTTTACAATAACATTAGGGGGATCTAATCACTATCCAATTCTTTTTATTGGGAATTCTAGTAACGAGCCTATTGGATGTATGGTGAATTGAAGTATAGTGAGGTGAAGCATCGGATCAAGAGAGAATAAAATATAAGGTGTTATGATAGTGTTTTGTATTTAATTGTTTGGTATGTAATCTTTTTGACTTTTTGCATAGAAAAGTGTATTTTTTTTTTTTTTTTGTCTTTTAGTGGAGAAAGAAAGTTTCTTTTTTTGGCTTTTTTTGAAAAATTAAGAAGAAATTTGAAATTGTGTACTTTTGATATGACCCCTTCACTTTACTTTAACTTAACTAGTTAATTGCCAAACACGATCAAGTTCCATAGCATGTGGTTTAGGGATGAGGAGTGTCGCAATATTATTAAAAGAAGATGGAATTCTTCTCACTAAAAAGATGATTAAATTCTTCTATAACTTTCTTTTAGTTAGCAAGAGATCTAACCACATGGAATAAATATAGTTTTGGGAAACTGGAGGCTTTGATATAGAAAACTAAAAAAGATACTGAAAACTTAAGATTTTAGCAACCTAATGATCTTACTATTAATAAGGAACTAGAATTAAGCACTAATGCTTCCATTGGGGAAATTAGAGAGATCAAAGATAATCTGACTATTGTGACATCTCTGGCTAGATGATTGACTTCAATAAACAGGCTCTTCTTATTTCAGTAAAGGTGCATGTCAGATAAAATGCAAGAATCTCTTAGCTATTTTAGACATAGAATAATGAATGAAAAGTGAGAAATATCTTGGAAACTTTATTTTATATAATAAAACAAATGCCTTTGTTCTGACACACGTATTTCAAAAATTAAGATAATAATCCAATCTTGGCAAGTTATCTCAAGCAGGGTGGAACACTTTGATAAAACTAGTGGTTTCTTCTATGCCTGTTTACAATATGTCAGCTCTTCAGTTGCCTAAAACTCTAGACTCTTTGAATAAAATGATGAGAAATTTTTGGCGGGCAGATGGAGTTGATAAAAAATTACCATACCATCAAATGGAATAAGTTATGTAAGCCCTTTGTGGAAGGTGGGCTAGGCATAAGAAAATCCAAATAAAACAACCTTGCTTTACTTGCCAAAACAACTTGGAAATGTATATCTAATGAAAATCTTTGACGTACCGAGATAATCAAGGGTAAATATTGTCCTAATAAGTCTTGTTGGGAAGCTAAATTCTACTCCGGAAAATCTTGTTTTGGGAGGGGATTTGTGAAAGCGATGTACTTTATCAATGGTAAAGTAGGGTGAACCATTGGCGACAACCAAGAGATTTCAGTTTGGGATTGTAGGTGGTAGTGGCGGACCCATGACTTTTGTTTAAGGGGGGCTTATGATCAGTGGGTGATGGCTAGGATCATATCAATGGTGTTCCATGGACTTTTGTGTGGTTAATGCCTTTCTTAGGATAATTCCCCAGATAGAATGAATTGCAAAATGGAATTCGACCCATCATATTTTGGAGAAGGCATTGATGACGATGTTGATGTGGTTAATGCATTGCAAATGATGTTGTTATTGTGATTAATCCAAATACATTTAAACCACTGAATGTATTGATATATGCTTAATCCAAATACACCTTTAATTTTTATCAAGACCAAACATGTTTTCATACTTGAAAAGGTACATAAAAGATAGATTTAGGCTTTCAAGCTAATTTCAATATGGGAGGAGTTTTCTTGTTAGGGTTAGTTAAGGTTGATTTGTAGAAGTCCATATGAACCCACTAGTAGAAGATAGTATTTAATTTAAGCCCAATTTGAAAAAAAAAAAAAAAAAAAGACAGAGACAAAGATTGAGAGATTGAACGAGAGAGATAGACTGAGAGAGTAAGAGAGATCAATTGAGTTGAGAGAGATATAGATCGAGAGAGTCAGAGAGATAGATTGAGAGAGCCAGACTAAGAGAGAGAGGTAGACTGAGAGGGAGAGATGGATTGAGAGAGAAGGAGAGCAGAGATGCATACCTGCCAGAGGGAGGAATAACGGGGGTGCACCGATGCCGGACAAGGAGATGGAAGGTTTGCCGATTTGGGATTTTTTTAGAGGGGAAAGAGAGATAGGAAACAGAGTATTTTGAGTTTGGGAAAGGGAGGTGGGGGCTATTGGGCTATTTCAAGTGGGGGCTGGGCCAGACATCCTTTTGGGCTCTAATGGGATTTTTAAAAATTTTGGTGGGGTTTCAACCCCCAACATGATACATATAGGTCCGCCCCTGGCATGTGGATCACTTGTGAGCGAAGGCTTAGAAAAACTGTATTCCAAATCTTTATTCCAGTCTCCAGATCTTAAAGTTAAAAGACCTTTTGAATGACGATAAATATTGAAATTTTTTGATGATCTCAAATGTCTTTGACAATCCTAAGGACGTATAAGACATTACTTTTATTTATACCCCAAAGGTTGAATTATTGATGGAAGATTCTAACCCTATACGAAAGATGAAAATATCTCTACTAAAACTACTTACAAAACTCTCTCTGTGTCTAATATTGCTAGTTGTGATGGTATGGTAAATTGGGAATAGCTTCGGAAAATCTGGAAAATCCAAGTGCCCCAAAGGGTTATTCTCTTTGGCTGAAAATGTCTTCGTAACTCTTTGTCAAGAATGACTAGGTACTAAATCAAGTGTGGTATCATCGATATGTCCTATTCATGACTTCGAGGAGAAAACTGCGAAACTTGATCTCTTCTTATGTGATCATGCTAGAGCAGTTCAGCTCAGCTCTAATCTTGATTTCTTAGTTCACTCAGATAGGAATACGGACATATAGGAGTTAGGCCTGTCAATGGGACGGATTGGGTCTTGGCTTGGGTTGTCTAATTTCTTCCAGAATTTTGGACGGGCCTGCCGGGGGTTGTCCAATCCAGACCCTCAATTGCGTCAAATTCCATCCAGTGCTGGCTTGGGCAGGGACAGGACCGGGCCTAAACTTAGCCCAATCTTAAACATAAGCTAAACATTCTCGACCTCTAATCCAATGTAGCCTTCCCCCTTTTCCATGCTTAACATGCATCCACGTGGACCTTACATACTGCACATATGGATGAAAATATGTGTACGTAGATATGATCAAGTGAAACTCAAATCACACTACAGTGCTTCAAAAAGGATCACCTGTTAATATGCCAAGTCTAAAACTAGTAATGATAGACAATAGTGTCATAGAGATTCTCATACAGGTAGGACCCTTGCAGTCAATACTATTCAACAAAAAAACCAAAGCGAACAACAAATTTTTTTAGGACAAGATGTAAGTACTAGGCCATTACAACACTATAGTGTCTAATACCAGTACTAGGCAATTTACAGAACTGGTAATAATGTTGAAGTTCAGAAAGAATGAATTTAATACCTTTGGCACAACTACACATTGTGATGATGGGGAGGGATGCCTTTTATAATGAGGGGAGAATTTGGAGGGGCGAAGTTATGAAACTACCCCTCCTAATCAGCCCTTATTTTATTGTTAGTGGGGATATTTTAGGTAAATATATAAAAAACTTAACAAAATTATCTTGCAGCCGGGCTGGGCTGGGCCTGCTCTGCCCATTCCCAGTCCCATTTTGGCCGGGCTTTTAAGAAGTTGTCCGAGCCAAGCCCGCTGGGCTCAGATTTTTTTTTAAAGCCTTGTGTTTTTGAGCTTGGGCCGAGCCAGGTACCCATTTCAATGGGCTAAATTGACAGACCTAATTGGAGTGGTGGGAGATTCTCATGAAATTGAATAATAAGAATGGCACGCGTGAATGCCCCAATCTGGTCTCTATGGCTCTTACTACCTGGTGGACGGTTTGGTTTGCTAGAAATAATTTTATCTTGAATAGCATTCCTATTTGTCCAAATAAAACTATTAGGCGATTAAAAAAAAATGCTCCTTTTTTATTTCTTTGGAGTGCAATAAGGATGTCTATCATACTCCTAAAATCCCAAGATCACCTTCTATATTTCTAATGATGCTTTAATGAGTTTCATGAATGGTGCGTATAATTCTAATGATGAAAAATCTGCGTATGGTTATGTTATGATACTGAAAAATCTTTCTCTTCATGCAACTGTTTACTTTAGGCCAAGCTCTCTTTCGCTAAAGAAGCAGAGGCGAGGGCTATTTTCTTTACGCTAGAGAAGGCATCTCATGATGGTTTCTCTAAGATTGTGCTTCATTTTAACGTCAAGGAAGTAATCAATAGTATTAATGGAAAGTAGGATCGAGTCATTAATTCTATCAATTTGGACATTCATTGTTCAATATCATTGTTTTTTATTTATTTGAGTTTTTCTTTATTCTTTGAACTGAGGCTGCTCCCATTTTAGGCCAAGTGAAGTTCTACACTGGGTAGGAATTTCTGTTGGGATGGTTTTCGCCTAGAGTGGGTGAGGTGGTGTTTGCCTCCTCCCTAAGATTCGGATAGTTTTCTTTTTGGTGTTGTATTCTGCTGTGTTTCTTTTATGAATGAAGTTCTTCTTAAAAAAACAAAAACAAAGCACCTAAAAATTTTGGTATGTTCCCACTGTTTTTTACTTTTTAGTTCTGCGAACCAAATATGAAGTAACTATTGTTGAGAGATTATCTATGGGGAGGGTTTTTTTTTTTTCCTGTCTGTGAGAGAAGAGAGGTGATCCGGCGTATATAGATATAAAATATAATGCAGTGTATTAATTTTAGGGCTTCCTCCACTGAATTCATTTTGTTGGATAAATTCCTGTTCTATGAGAGGGCATCTACTTTCTTATCATGCTCAGTCATCAGAGTGATATTGATAGCTGGAATTAAGAGATACCTTATATCAAGGATAAAGTTTCAATACTTAGATGTGAATCCAAATCTTACTTGATTGATTTGGACAAATATATTTGAATATTTATAAGATCATACAATTTGGAAGATGAGAAGATAATGAGAGATCTCAAATAGTCCGAAGGACTTGGTACAGTGGGTGTTTGTTACAACTGAAACACACCCAGTCAATGGGTCTATTATGTTCTTGGATGGGTCATATGCATTCTCTATCCCCACCTTCAAGCTGACGCGGGCGAGGTCGGACGCAAAGCTTGGCTTGGAGATCACGAACACGAGTAGAATGAAGCCCTTTAGTAAAGATATCCGCCACTTGATCCAAGGTAGAGATAAACCGGACCTCAAGCTGTTTGTAGGCTACTTTCTCAAGTACAAAGTGATAATCAATCTCAATGTGTTGAGTTCGCGCATGAAATACCGGGTTGAAAGCAATAGAAATTGCACTAACATTATCACACCAAATAATTGGAATTGTGGACAAGGGAATATGAAGATCACGTAAGAGAGATCATAACCAAGTGACTTCAGCAGCAGTATGAGCCAACCAACGATATTCGGCCTTAATAGATGAACGAGCCACTGTGGGTTGCTTTTTGGCACTCAAAGAAATTGGATTTGGCCCTAAAAAAATACAAAACCCACTAGTGGAGCGTCAATCAAATGGTGAACCAGCCAAATCAGCATCATAGTAGGCTTGCGGAGAGCATGGGCCTGGCCTGAAGAGTATCCCACATTGTATAGTACCTTTTAGAAAACGCAGAATTCTTTTGACAACCGTCATGTGAATATCAGCCAGGGGCATGCATGAACTGGCAAACTTAATTGACAGCAAAACAAATATCAGGGCGGGTCACAGTGACATATTGAAGTGCACCCACGATACTGCGATATGTGGATGGCTCATCTAAAGGGGACCCATCAGATGGACTGAGCTTTGCTTTGGATGCTGGGGACCCAATTGGTTTGCAACCAATCATGTCAGACTTGAGAAGAAGATCAGTAATATACTTTGCTTGGGATAAAATAATCCATTTTTGTTGCGTTGAATTTCAATGCCAAGGAAATAAGTTAATTGGCCCAGATCCTTCATTTTGAAGTGCAAGCTGAGTTGTGAGATGAGCTGACCAATAAAAGTGTTGTTGTTGCCAGTAATTATAATATCATCCACATAAATGAGAAGATAGGTGATACAACCATGCTCTTTGTGAACAAAAAGTGACGGGTTTGATGTGGATAGGAGAAAGCTCAAGTCGAGTAGTTTACTTGAAAATTTCTCATACCATGCCCATGGTGCCTGGCATAGGCCATAGATAGATTTTATCATTCGACACACATGAGTAGGTGTAGTGTAGTCTATGTAGCCCTGTGGTTGAGCCATGAAGATAGTCTCACGAAGATCACCATGCAAGAAGGCGCATTCGACATCTAATTGACAAAGTGGCCAATTGTATGCTATAGCCACTGCAAGAACCATGCGAATAGCGGTGTGTTTGACCACTGGGTTGAAAGTATCAACAAAGTCCATCCCAGGCTATTGATTAAACCCCTTGGCAACTAAAGGGGCTTTATAGCGATTGATGGTGCCATCAGGATTGCGTTTCCAGCGGTACACCCATTTGCAACCAACCACATTCATATGTGCCTCATGTGGGACTAGTGTCCAAGTTCCAGTACGCTGTAAAGATGTGAATTTCTTATCCATTGCAACCCGCCAATCAGGGGATTTTACTGCCTGTGTATAACAAGTGGGTTCTGAAGGTTGGGAAGCAGCCAACAACCCACATGGAAGAGGATGTTTTATGCTTAGCCATACCTTTTTCTTGATTGTGCCGGATTGAGACCTAGTGCTCATGGAATGAGTGCTATTAGGAAGGATGGGGGCGGGGGGCGTTGGGTGTGTGTGGAAGTGGAATAGGACTATTGGAATGTACGGTTGGGCTGCTGGGATTAGCATTTTGATGTTGTGAATTGGATGAGGGGCTGGATTGGTGAATGGTAGTAGACATTTGTGTATTTTGGAGAATTGGTGGGCTGTTTAATAATGACATGGGCTGGCTGGAATGGGACGATCTGGGTCCAGCTGTAGGCTCTGCCTGAGTACATGTGGATGTGTGTGTTGAAGAAAGGGACGGGGGTGGGTATGGCCTGAAGGAAATTATTTGTTACTGAAAGAGTTTGTGTGGGAAGCCATAGGTGAAGAGTGCCAAAAATGGCATGAGGATCAGGTGCAGATGAGAAAGTAGAATTGGGTTCAGCCATGCGAAAAGGAAATGTTTGCTCATCAAAAATTACATGGCGGGAAACATAAAGGCGACCTGTAGAAGGATCGAGGCAGCGATAACCTTTATGCGAGAGACTATAACTTAGAAAAACACATTTAATTGATTTGAAGTTAAATTTATGGCATGGGGCTGATAAGGCCTTAGCCAAGGGTAACATGCATAGCCGAAAATGTGAAAGGATGTGTAGTCTGGGGCTGTATGGTATAAGGCTTCATATGGTGAGATTTTTGACACAATAGGCATCCGATTAATTAAATAAACCACTGTATTAAAGGCTTCAAACCAATATTTTAGTAGTAAAGATGAGTGAGCCAAAAGAGAGAGCACAGTCTCAACAATATGATGATGTTTACGTTCAGCCACACCATTTTGCTCAGGTGTATGTGGACAAGATAATTGATGAACAATTTCAGTTGAAGAAAACAAAAACTTAAAAGATGTATTTATAAATTTACTGCCGCCATCTGACCGGAACACTTTAATGTTGGATTCAAAAAGCGTTCAACATAATTCTTAAATGTGCAGAAAATTTGAATGACATCAGATTTGAAACATAATGGATAAATCTAACAATACCGAGTACAATCATAAATCAAAAATGACATAAAACCGATAACTACTTATTGAAGTTACTAGGGATGAACCCATACATCACAATGAATAAGACCCAAAGGTTTATGAGAAATGGAAGAAGACAGAGAAAGGAAGCTTTGAACTTTTGCCCAAACGAAAAGAAGAACATATTGTTTGCACATTTTAGTAGAACCAGAGAAGGTAGATGAAATAGCTCCCTGGAGGGTGGAAGACGGATGGCCAAGACGACACTGCCAGATGTCAGTGGGGGTGCATCGGCTGAGAAGTGATGTCTTGGTGCCTTTATGGGATACTACTGATGGACCAGAGCGAATGGACAAGTATATTGAGGTATGGCTGGGCCAGGGCTGGCACGCCCAAGGAACAGCCCGCCACGGTATGGATAAAATTTTATCCGTGCAGTGCTGGGTCTGTGCCTCCAAGCCCGAGGCAGGACGGGCCTGTGCATAAGTCTAGGCCCAGTTGTCAATTCTAGCAAGAAGGGTGCCAAGTGTCACCTGAGTAAATTCAATTCCTTCATACTCTGGGACTACTTGCAAATATTTTCTATTTGGACTGTGTAAAATTTGTCAGGCCGGACTGGGTGGTTATGCACTCAGGCCAATCCAGGCCCAGTTTATTGAGGTATGGCTCAGTATGTAAGACCCAGACCCAGCCCAGAAGTTTAATCAGCACAGTCTAAATCCTGCTAAACCTGGACTTAATGTAGGTCTGACTAACCCATAATAGACCCTTTACTGAATCCCTCCAAGTTTGACCTGAGTAATATTGACCTTTGGATGAGTCACCTTAATATTCACCCTAAGAAAAATTTACTCAAAGCTCACAATATCTGGATTATTCAGCCCATCGAATCCAAGTGCCTGCCCTGCTTTCCCATAGTTGTAGTTCCTATTCAAGATCCATCAGAAGCAATCAATCAAAGTGTATTAAAAGAAAAATCAGATTTTTTGTTCCCGTTTTGGGTCAATTCCCTTTTGTATATGGGCTTTCGACGAAAACTCAGGATGGATTAGACCTGTAAAGCAGTGGGACTGATGAAAAGAGAAAAACAAAAAAAAAAAAAAAAGAAGTGGGCTGCCCACGGGGGGCACTGCCCAGGCCCGGCTGGGGCCCACCCTGGGCCGTGTTGGGCTGACCCTCATTGCAATGGGCACGGCACGGCCCGTCAAAGTTTGATGGGCCGTGCCAGCACAGCCTAGGCACGAGTGGGCCCGATGGTGAGCCAGATTTACATGCCTACGTGAAACCATTCCTATCATAATAAACATGTAAACTGAAAAAAATATATAAAGACAACAAAGTCACTAAAAATAATTGATATAGTGAGAGAGAGAGAGAGAGAGTTCATCAGAAGGAAAAACATCTGTCTACAGATAGGAACTCAACCAATATTCATCCCCACAGGAGTTTCTATAATTCACAGGTTGGCGAAGGAGTGGTCTTGAAAATTGAGTTTACGAAGCCCCACACACAGCCTAACATCAAATTTCAACACTGGGAACCTTTTCCTTTCTATCTCAATGTTTGTGACTGCAAAACATGATTAAGGAGATACCAACTGTTGATCTGACATTGAATATTCCAATTCAGAATACATTATCATGAACTAAGCCCAAAAGGTAGAAGAAAAATTACAAGTAATCTATAGATGCAATAATAGGTTAGCGTCCCATGTAAAGACATGTATTTGTAACTGAAGGTGAATTGGAGTGAGCTGCTTGGAGTGGGACCTGATTCATGGCCATGAGAACAGTCATGTTTGGAAGATCTGGCATTTCTTCCTCAAGATTAAGAACACGCATGGCTTGCCTGATAGAAGGTCTTAGATTAGGATCTGGTTGAGCACACCACAACCCAACCATCATCAGACACTCCATCTCTCTCACTTCATATTCCAAACCCAACTTCTTGTCCGCAGCTTCAAGTGTCCTTCCATTCCTATGAAGCTCCCAAATCCATTCCACCAACCTAACCATTGACTCATCTTCCATTTCTTCCACCGGCTTTCTCCCACATGCAATCTCTAGTGCAACAACTCCGAAGCTATAGACATCTGATTCCTTACTGGCCCTCCCACTGATGACACACTCCGGTGCTAAGTAGCCCAGTGTCCCAGCGATCGCAGTCGTCTGACCACACATCTCATGGTCCATGAGCCTTGCTAGCCCAAAGCCCCCGAGCTTCGCATTGAAACCAGAATCCAACATCACATTGCTCGACTTGATGTCTCTGTGAACCACACATTGCTCCCATTCTTCATGTAGATAGAACAAAGCCGAGGCCAATCCAGTTGCTATCTTGTACCTCACTTCCCATTTGAGAGGACGTCTCTTGCCGAAAAGATGAGAATCGAGGCTTCCATTCGACATGAACTCGTAGACCAGCAATAATTCTCCCTGGTCGTGGCACCAACCGATGAGCTGCACTAGATTTCGATGCCGCAGTTGGCTAATGACCTTTACCTCAGTCATGTACTCTCTTTTTCCTTGCTTTGATCCCCTTGAGACTCTCTTCACTGCCACTGCCATGTCCATATTGATCAAGAATCCCTTGTATACGTTTCCAAATCCTCCTGCTCCTAACTTCTTCTCATTTGAGAAATTGTTGGTGGCCAAAACCAAAGCTTCATATGAAAACCTTTTGGGCCCCGCACCTCTCTCAAAATCATTATTCATAGCTGTGAAGTTGATCCCTTCTTCTACTGCTTGCTTTTGTCTACTTCTTTTCTTGACAAACATTAATAATGATGCTAAACTAATACCGACTGCTAAAATACCCATTACAATCAACAACACCACAACCCATGCGATATGTTTTGGTGCCTTCGTTGGATCTGGTTCCTCAATGGCAAGAGTGGAACTGAATTCCCATGAATGAATTGTGTAGCGTTCTGTCAATACCTGTCACGACCCGGGCCCGGGCCCGAGCCGTGATAACCATACTTACTCCCGTAAACCCCGAATTAACCGAAGTTAAAACGAGATCCACAAGGGATATCAATCACAAGAACCTGCCAAATATAAAACTTTTGCGGAAACAATATATATTTGACAATAATAAGTTAACCTTTACATGTATCAAAAGAAAGTCCTTATACATGTATCGTTTTCCATATACATTTAACAATGCTGCATATACAAAATACTATGCAGCTAACCATTGATTACATTTCCAAATCATTAATTACATTCCCAAATGTTAATTACATTTCCAAAATGAATATATGAACATTTTCTCAAAACATCATCCCAAAACATTTATCAAAAGCTCGATCGCACTCGGATACCACATCAGATGGTATCCCGCCGGTTCCATTCTATCAATCCTCCTGGAGGAACCGGAGCGGTCTCCTCCGCTGGCGCCGGGGGCGCTGCAGCACCGGCAGGGGCAACCTGGCCTGTAATGCCATCAATAACACTAATGAACACAACGGTTCAACAATGTATAAACAATTCTTGCAATAAAGTATATCAATACATCCATATTGCAATAATGACAATTTCAATGCTAGAGTAATCTAGACAATTCTACAATGACCATAACAGACAATAACAGTCAGTATACGTGTACCAATTGGCAACTACCATAGCATTCTTAAATTGTATTTCATTCAATTCATTACCATCTTCCCTAAAAGGAAGGCTTCAATCAATATCCTAAGATATGATCGGGATTTATTCATTTACCATCTCCCCTCAAAGGGAGGCTTCAATCACTACCCGAAGGTATGATCGGATATATATAAGTGGGACTTACCAGTGCCCGGGCCAGGGACACTAGCATCACCACGGAGCTCCGGAACACCCCCAATACCATCTGCTGCAGCAGGATTAGTCATTCATTATTCATTGAACTCACTTGGAGTTCTAATACAATCGCTAGGTAGTGCCAGACTCAATGACCAATAACATTCAGTGCGAAATCCTTTTCATGGATCCAATTCAACTCAATGCTTCCTTTCACGACAAAGGAAAGGAATGACAATGATATCAATCTCATTAGATTGCTCACAATGACACAATGAGAGTAACATTAACCATACATGGTTTTACTCAAACCCCATTTCAATTCTATCTCAATCCTAAACAACCATTCGGTGTAACCGTTGGTTTCCAAATGCACGTGTTATTTACGATGGACATCACGTTTACATTTAATATGTGCATTTCAAGTCCCCTTAATTAACACCCATGGAGCTTAGGCAATGTCCAATTATGGTTCGCTCAATGAACCCCTTTGAAACTTTACTAATTCTCAATAATCTAGTTTAACCACGATTAGTCTTTGAAATTAATCGGAACGCATTCTTCCTTAAGAGTCGCACTCCAAATTCTCGTAAAAATCCAAAACTCGAAATTCACCGGACTCTAACATTGAAACTAGAGCGGACCCCACTGTTCGCTGGGCCAGCAACAGGTTGGCTCGAGCGGACCCCACTGTTCGCTCGAGCGGACCCCAGGCAGAACGCTGTTCGCTCGAGCCAACTTATTGTTCGCTCGAGCGAACTCCCACAGAAACCTGTTCGCTCGAGCGAACTGCGCAAAAACCCATTTCGCCCCAAACAGAGCCTTGATCGCTCGAGCGAACCTCCAGTTCGCTCGAGCCAACCGTGCAGAATTTCACTCCGAAATTCTGTGCAGTTGGCTCTTCTTCTACTCTCCTTTCTTAACCACATTTCTACAACCTGCAATGCAAATGGAACCTCCTGTTCCTCCCCTCATACATCATTCATTCACAATAATACTTCTTAACACTTCTAAACATCCATTAATCACATCATTAAGCATTCTTAATAAACCCAAAATCCATGTAAAAACGCATATACTCCATGGCAAATCTATCATACATTTCTATAAACAATTACAATGGTCAATATGGATTACAAGCAAGGTTTATACTTGCCTTTTTGAAAGCTATTAGCCAAAACCCTCCTTCAATTAGTTTGGCTTGAGATTAAACCCCCAAACTTCAAACCCTAAGTCATAAAAACAACCAAATGGACTCCCATGAGTCATTGGTGCTAAAAACCACTACTTAATCACTAAGAGAACTTGGAAATCACAAGAGGATGCCATTACTTACTTGTAGTTCAAAGGGGAAAGGTCCTCAAGCTTTCACTCAAGCTCTATACTCCTCAACAATGGTGGATTGCTTGATGGAGAAGATGAAGATGAAGCTCTTCACTCCAAAATCCACTTCAATCACTCCTAGCCTCACACTCAATGGAGAGAAAATGGAAGAGGAAGGGAGAAAATGGAGAGCTCTAGGGCTTGTTGCTTGGAAATGAAGGAGAAATGAACTCTTCACTCATTTGATTCTAATATAAGAGTCTTCACAACAAAACCCCCTCTCATTTCTTTTATTTTCATTTTGAGTCAAATGACTCCTCACTTGGCCCATTTGATGTCAAATGGGATCGCGTTTATTATGAAAGTTGACGTACTCTTCGAGATACACACGTTGGTATCAAGAATTTCCGTATTTGACGAAATACGTATAAATCCGTATTTACGAAAAAGTCCTCAACTCACCTTGTTTGAGTCAAAACTCATTTCAATCAATTCAATTCCATTCCATTAGGCTTAATGTGCCATTAGAGACTGATTTGTCCCTCTTTGGTCATTAACCTTAGTTAATCCAATTATCCATGCTTAATTGGCATTAATCACAATTAATTAAGCTTAATCACGATTAACTCGGGTCGGGGTGTAACAATACCCCCGTGGCTCCTGTGAATCCAATCATGACTCTTTCTGGTAAAAATTGCATCAAATCAACGACATTGGAGAGATTATAACTGCTATTATAATTCTCATACGTTAATACAACCTCCAAATTCTTCGTCCTACCGTCATAATGGATCCTAGCGTCTGCAACGTCTCCTACGTGCAAACTAGAATTCCAATCCACATGTGCAGCTGAACTCAATGAGTTAATGCAGACTCCCATATGTTGGGTAGGCGGATCCCATTGGTTCACCCAGGTGTCAAATTCAACTGCAATGAAACGATTTCTGGATGGAATGTTGTAGGTGGAAGTGTTGCAGAGGCCTAGATATCCGGCAGCGCTGTTGGGTGGGAGTTGAAAATTAGGAGGGGCTAGGAAGAAGGTGAGACCATCGCTATAAGCAGAAGGATCACGTCGATCGATGGTGAAGGTGAAATGGGTGCTGAAATCTGAAAGGTTTTGGGTGGTCGAATCATAAAGGTAGACATGATCAACGAAGGAAACTCGACCAACAAGAAATGGAACAGTGTCATCTTGAATGAGTTGGATGTCGTCGTAGATATTCGAGGCATCTCCTTCGTAGAGGATTTTGGTTGCAGCTTCGTTCGAATGGAAACCAGAGAAATTGAAGTAAATTGAATGAGCAAAAGGATTATAAACGAGAAAGAGAAGGAGAAGTACAAGCGTCTTCGGAGACATATGAGAAGTTTTTTGGTACCAGGAGATAAAAGAGAAGTTGCGAATGCACTCTAGATATGGTGGATCGCTTTTATCCGATCCCGATAACCTTTTTTTTTTTTTGGAATCAAAAGGCCAGTAGTACCTACATTAGAGAAGAGGGCCTACATTAGAATGTGAATGTAAAGGTAAATGTGCAGCAATAATGAGGACATAATGGATTTTTGGTTTCATTGGGCGGGGAAATAACCACTTCGGATTATAGATATTTTGGTAATTGTACTGTGGCTTTCTTAGAAGTCAAATAAAAAAAGAGGAGATAATATATTGATGTAATGTATAACTCTAAACTCTGCTCTCTCACCCATGATGTCGGAGTCTTCTGAACTAGTGGAATTGAAAGCAAGTAAGCAATGATTATAGAGACAACTTGTAAAGGAAGAGGTTATGAGAGCAAGATCGAGATCGATGGGATTGAGAGGGGAGGACGATATTCAATGAATTTCTTCGCCGTGGACATATACTACATTGCCGAATCACCTAAAGTCGCCATGTTCATGTGTGCGATTGCTAGTTTAAATGTTCTAGTCCATCGTGGTAAAACGTCGATTGCGGGTATTTTTCCGCTGTGCCATTTTCCCCACACGGATCCTCCTAGGCTTTGAATATTTAGAGAAACCCCAGAGTTGAAGGACTGAAACTCTAGAATGTATAAAATCTAAGCCTCATTAAATGAATGCCCGTCATTTAAAATCTCACGTGAATAAAAGTTTGTCCTACAATAAGATTGAGCAATTAATAAAACACGTCATAATGGATACTGATAAGATTGTGTTAAATAAACACGTCTTGAAGTAAAATTTGGAAACAGCTTATGTAAATGAATGAAGTTTATTTTGTAAGGAATATTGGATTTTCCTTGTGGAGTCCGCCTGTTATACCATTCTCCAGAGGTTGCGAATCAGGCTACGACACGTGTGCAGATAGCCACATCAGCGTATAGTCACCAACAGCCCACTAGTAGAATTGGTTTAAATAAAAAAAAAATTGGTTATGGCCCGGAAGTTCCAAGGACGTATTCTTGTTATATGATTTCTTTCTCAGTCCCCATTTTTTTTTTTTTTTTTTTATCGGTAACAATAACTTATATTAAAAGAGAGAATAATACAAATAAAGAGTACAAGAGAAAAAGAAAAGGAGAAAGAAACACAGAGGTACAAGAGTAATGTACCCTCTCACACCACAACTACATAATAAAACCCTCCCAAGGGGAAACTCTCTCAACACCTTGCTTGGCTAAAGCATCCGCCATCATGTTTGATGACCTGCTTTTATGCTGAAAGCTAACATTAATGGCGGTGGATAAAATCCGGATTTCATTGAAGAGAGGGATCCTAAGCAAACAACAGCTACTTCGAGGGCTTGCCAAACTGATCATTGTTTAGATCAGTTTCGATGAACACAAAAAAACAGGTTTC